>JWIW01000020.1:11924-183186 GCA_000966855.1 Fusarium sp. JS1030 | reverse complement strand
GGCGAGTGAGGCTTGCCGATTCCTGCAGTCGAGACAGTTAGCCGTAAGTCTTCCACATGTTATGGAGGACTTCGTCTTCGAAATGAATTGATCTGCCGGTTTCATCTGCTTGCAATTCCTGCAAGCCTTCGGTAATGGGATAGAATCAGCCATGAGGATGTTGGATTGGAGGGACGTTTTGATGAGGAAGAATGAGAATGAGGAAGGACTGCGCGTTAGCGACACGCGTTCGTTGGCAGGCCGACAGCAAAGACCGTGCACCCGCCATGACACCAGTCCATGTTGAGTGGAGACGCATCTGACCAATCCACGTCGAGTGGAGCTTTTTCAATTCAAGTTGTCGTGGTAAGAAGTTATCGTCGTAATAGAAGTCCTTCGGACTTAATAATAGAAGTCCTTCGGACTTAATAAAGAACTCTTGGTCCCTGCGCGCATCTTCCCCGCTGACCCGAAGAATGCGAGGTTGACGCCGTTGGCTAGTGCTGTCTTATCTTACATCCAAAAAATGTCCAAGCCACGACTGCTGACTAGACTGGCTCGGGAAGTAAGAATGGAGATGCCAAGGGTATCAATCTACCAAGATCTTACTCCACACCAAGTCCGACGGGTTAGCAACTGTTGAATAAGCATAAAAGCCAAACCCGGCGTTTGGCTTCGTCTAAGCCCCCAACTGCAAGGTGATCCTTTATCTGCTTTAGCCGTAGAGCCGGTAAGCTTGCTTGGCAACGGCGGCTTGTTGGATTGCTACATACCAGATTTAGACCGTGCCACGAGGGCTGACAGGCTAACCAATATTGGACCGACGGTTCGATGTGTTTCATGTGGCTTGAGTCAAATTCTTCCCGTCTCCGGACTAAGAATGTGTAATCAGACATGAGCAATTGCAAATTTCCTCAGGCATGGGCATTTGGCGAGAAGCCTCGTATTTCTGCGAATCGTCCAATTATTCTGCGCCCACAATAGACCACTTTACTCCGTAAATTGCCCTCCCAATTCATTTTTATTTGCCAAGAATTAATCACGGGATTCGTTAGTTGAGGTCGTCCGCGAGAGTCCGCGCTTCGGCTTTCGCCGTTCCGTGCGCCTAGTGGCGGGGCTCGGGCTTTGAAGGGTCGTATTAGGAATGGATATTTTTAGCACGGTACAGCCCCAAAAATAAACAACTGCGGTAATGACGAGAATCAAGTCGCATCAATTTAATGGGAGAGCAGGCCAACATGTAAATGCTTTCCCTCAGAAAGGACTTTGGATATTTTGGCAAATATTGGGCATAATTATCTTGCAGGAGGAACATATCACCATGGCCGGAAACATTCCTCCCGCCTGCACGGTGATGCTATCACGGCTGCGCCACACCCGTTGTGGGTAAGTTTTTCAGGGTCGCTAATCTTAGTATAGCGTCCTCCGTAAGCAGGCGGGGAGTGATCCATTCATAGCTACCGAGCCACACTTGTTCAGTCATCGCGTGTGGTTCGGATACGGATTCTGTTCGTCGTCAGTCCGTATACATACCTTGGGTGCCCGCGAGGCTTAAGCCTTGTGACCCAACGTCGGGCCTTTTCGCACCGTATATCTCCCTTGAAATGCCTCTTTGGCCCAACATTTTATTAAATCTGAGGTGTTGTTCCTGTTGTCTTCTCACTACCTACCACGCTAGCCAACAATCCTCCACTTTTTCCCATTAGAGCCCTTCCACCCTCCGACCCGCAATGGGTAAACGATTCAGCGGTTTCGACTTTTGGGAACAACGATGTAAAGCTCTTCAAAACTCCCGAGTCGAGGAAAGCGAAAGCCAGAAACGTCTTTCTGACGCGTCGAATACATCGGATAATGGGTCTACCGACGAACCCACATCTGCCGAAACGCTGGCCGAAACGCTACTCACCCTACCACCAACGATAGAAGCGACCGAACAATCCTTTGAGCCCGATCCTATCGTCGTGCACAAAGTTCGAGGTGTTCGCCACAGGGTTTCGATATCAGTGGCTCCTGCCCTGTCCCAACGCAGCCAGTCGGCATCGATGTCTCGAGATAATGAGGATCAAGAGATTATTCCCACAACAACAGTATCCAATCATGGAGACGTCGCACTGAGCCTCGATACGGCCGACCACAGTCGAGTCCGTCCTCATTCTTTACAGACGAAACCACCACGCCCGTCCCTAAGGATTGAGACAGGCAACCTATCCACAAAGACACGCGTCTACCAAAGACAATCCATGCCACCAATTCCAACCTTCTCAGAAACCACAATCAACTACATTACACCGATTCAACCACAAAAGAAAGCCTCGGAGTCGCCCTCAGACCTTGCGAAGAACCTATCGCAGGAGATGGACAAGGCGTTTGATGCCCTTACTGAGGAACTACAAGATCATCAGCCGATCACAACAAAGGACGCAAACCATAGCCCCAAAACCTATCACCCTTGGAATCCGGACGTTGAGAAGATAATCCCCCCTCTTCGACCCAAGGTTGCACCACAACAACCACGACAGTCGGGGCCAATAGTACGGAAGCCAGTCTACAGCTCGGTTGGGAACCATGCCCCGAGTCCGATGAGCCCCTATCTGACTATCAAGCAACCCAATGTTGCACCACTAGGCTACAATCTAGACTACGACTTGTGTGACTTTTTGAGGTGGGAAGCAAAGAATGTTTCTGTCTTTGGGGTTGAGACGTGATCACACGCCCACAACGAATCCAGTCTTGAATTTTAGCGAGATACCTACATAGCGCAGTCTTTACAACAATTAATATGATCTATCCATATCATAACAATCATGAACGTGTATGGGGTGCAATTTTGAGGTGACTCGCACTGGTATAACGACAGTTAACAGTCATAAACATGCTATGACTTTGCTTTCTGTTTGACTTAGGGTTGTAGATGAATGCCCGTAATCAGAATTGCTGCAACTGGAGTTGTGAGAGTAGAAGGAACTTGGGGCTACTCACTTTACCTAGCGGGAGTAAAATACTAGATATAGGTATGTTATACTACCCATTGCCCTACTAGCTTGCATCTAGGACTTTTAAAACAGAGCTGGTTGTTTGATCGCTCTCCAAACGCCGACATGTAGGGTAAGTCGATTGTGGTAGGTTGTGATTAGTCAGGAGAATGCAGTGTGGCGGATAAACCACGGCCTAGGAACACTCAACGCGACGCGTCCGCCCAGCATCGCGACAAAATTTGCATTAGGTACGGTCAAGACACTAGAACGAGGCCCCTTCAAGACCGCGTATTCTTCACATAACTCACGCGTTATCTGACGGGAATCCTGAAACAGATTCCTTGTTTCTACTCATGTCTATACTTCTTCCACCTCTTGATCCTCCAGTTTCTAACACTTCGGATAGGCACTACCTCACAGACTTTCGTCACCCAGCGTATTCATTCCCAGAGCTGCCATTGCTAACCCTCGGTCCTTTTGACGGCAAACACAAGGATGGAGTAGACTACGATGTCGCACTTTGGGCATGCGGAATTATCACGAATAACTCGTGGCCCAATGGTTGGCTCGCAATCAAGCAAGGAGATGGTGATTTTGAAAGAGTCGTGAAACCGGACGACGGTGTCCTGCGGTCCCACGTCTATTATTACATGTTGGGTGATGCCCCTCCTACTTGTATGCTTATCTCTCTTTTGACATGCCTTGCCTACCATGTTGACATGGATTCCAGACAAGTACCCCGTCATTCCGTCCTTTGACCACTGGCGGTTCCCACACGACAATCTTCCAGCTCTGTGGCAAGATCTTCGGATACCATGCAGTCCAATCCGTTCCTCCTCCAGAAGCGATGTCACTGTTTTCCATCGAGATCGCACGTGCCGTATCTCTGGGCACGACAATGGCACCGACGCAGCCCACTTAGTGCCCGTTGCCAATAGGCATTGGCTAAGTCACAACAATATGCAAAGGTTTGAATCACTAGTTTATTATGAACTAGTCTTGCGATGATGAATGTTGACATCCGTGGTTTAGGTATTGCTCTGATAGACCAATTGATGATCAAGGCAACATGATACTTTTGAGACAAGATCTGCACTACGTCCTCGACCAGGGGCTATTTACTTTTGTAGCAAGGCGCACACAGGAGGGTCCACCACAGGTAGCAGTTCAAGTCTTGACGCCTTTAGTCGGCTCTGAGCTCGCTGAGCTCTACCACAACCGACAGTTGCAACATCTTCGCGGACTCTCCAAGGAATTCCTCTTTGCTCGTTTCGCTTGGTCAATCTTTAAGAATACCGACTTCCCATGCCGGACGCTTATGGAAAAGTACGCCGTGTCTTTATTTGATGCCAATAAAGGTGCATCTAGAGTCTGCCAACTCTTCGGGAGAGAGATCCGGGAGAGGTCTACGGTATTTTTGTCGCTTACGCCAAGTCGTAGCAACCGTCGACACAAGCGACGGCGACGCACTGATGAAGACTTCGACCAAGATGATCTCATACGAGGCTATCCACCCTCTGATGGGAGTTCATGGAATGAGTCGTATGATGAGCCGCCACGCGGACGACGGCGCAAGCGAGACTGGTGATCACAAAGGGAAAATCCATTACCCGATCCCCTAAACTCCTTCGGATCGGCCAATCCCCCGCGACATCGAGTAGGTTAGGGTTGTCATCCAATCGAACAGGAATCTCTCATCCGCAGACGGAGCGCAGCCGCCTTTATCAAAGCGGCGAAGCTCGGTTAAACCGAGAATAATACTTACCCCTGAGTCATTGATCTTACTGTGGGCGCCTCACATGACTTGGCCTCTACCGTTGATCGTAAGCTTGAAGAGGAAATTGAAGTATTGAGCGTTATACAGTTTCTGACACCCAAGTAGACTGGCTAGGTACGCAGACTTGCTTAGGCCTCGGGATTAACTCCCCAGCACCAAGGCGCAGAAGTAAAATGAGGATCAAATGAAGGTTTATTTCTATCTCAAGGAGCGACAGAGGTCAGGCTCTCACCAACAATGCAACACCACATCCTGTATCTGACCGAAGACTTGTAACTTGAGAGATGGCTTCATGCGTGAACTGCAGCATTACAAGAAGCCCGTCTCGCGTCTTCAAGCAGACTTCATCCATCATATTCTGACCACGAGGCGGCTGAAGGCTTAGGTCCAGCACTGTCCGGAGCCAGGGCCGGGCTGGCACTGGGTTCGTCCGCCGTTGCAAGACCAGCAACCGTAGTCACCCGCACACTGGCACTTTCCGGGAGAGCAGTCGGCATGGGGCGAGTAGCAAGGGAAGCAGTCGCAGCGAGCCTCGAGGCCGCGCAGAGTCAGCAATGGCTGGAAGATGTTAGCATTGATCACCGGGAACAATATCCATCTTTGCAAGTGTCCACACTCGACGGAAAAGGGGAGATTTTCATCATCATAAAGAAGGGATGAACAGAGTGCATCAGTGTCTTACCTTGTCGATACCAGTGTAGGTATACTCGCCCTCCTTAATGACAGCATTGTCGGGCTCAGGAGCGGCAGAAGTGCCGAGGGCGAAGAGAAGAGTAGCGATGGTTGAGAACTTCATGTTGGAAGTGTAGAGGAGCCTTGTGGTAGTGATTTGTCTGTTGGAGTGTCTGTGCTTTGCTTGTTGAAGAGCTTGTCTTTCATCTCTGAATGCTGGGGCACTCGCCCTCTTTTATAACCATCGTGACGCCTCAGACTGACAAGACCTGTACAGCCTCATGATAATTGCCGAGAAATGATCTGCAAATGCTGACCGTTGGTTTCGTACTCTCATTCAGCAAGGTTGCTCTCCAGCGCTTGAGTGCATCACCATCGGAACACCCGGGTCTCAGTATCGTATGGGGATCTTCCAAACGAACGGACCTATCAGAGCCAAGAAATGCAATATGGTATTCTGGAAGTCTATAGCGGAGAAACATCGTGGCTCATTGTCTTGACGGCTGCGGTTGCCTCGCTCGGTGTTCCTTAATTCACCGAGCAAGCTCAACATTGTAGAGTTGCATCTTTCTTTAGCCAACTAGTCAGCATATATGGATCGCGTGGTCCAATGGTGTTAGAGGCATAGCCGGATGCGAGCAGGAAGCGAGCAGCGAATGACGAATAGCGAAGCACCACCGTAGTCCGTAGGTGCTTCATGGCGGCTCAGATCAAAGGGGGATCGGATCGACGTTTCCAGTGGCAAGGACCACTGAAGTTCTTTTGTTTAACACTGGTCAGTTGCGATGGGCCGGCACGTCAGGCCGGATCCTCGCGCCTGTGTCAATGCAGAATGAGTAAGCCCTAATGTTTGAAGAAAGCTAAGCCATTGCTCCCTGCAAGATTTGTTGTTGATTGGCTGGTTCGGTTTTGTATGCTACGTAGCAGGTCACCTATATACAGTACCCCGCGGAAGAATCGGCAAGGCCTCGTACAGGTCGTTCCCCTTTTGAACTGGAGTCACGTTCTGGATTAAGTAATGATGCCGCGGTTGACTGACCATGCTGGAGCAGGCTGCACATGTGGGCCGAATGCGATGGCACTTTGCGAGTTGAGCTCAAAAAGGTAAAAGTTATACGGGCCTCTTGCAGATAGCGAGGGCCCGAAACAGAAGGTCGTATAGTGAGACATCTCGCCGCAACAAGCTTTGCAATAGACATTGTTAGGCTGTCGGCTTGGCAGGGCTTAGAGCACTCGTCAAAGCATGCATGCACTTACCTATCTCCGAAGTGTGGCTGCGGCAAATATGGACACCGGCGGGCCGAACCACACTTAGTGGCAGCAGCCGCCCATATCTGTAACAGGTAATAGCGAGGTAATGAAGGCCTCGTTTCCCTTCATGGGCATCTACCGGCAATTGCAATTTTCCGAGGCGCCGCATGACCCGGAAGGATCAAACAAACAAAAGTTTAACCCCTCATTCCGGGTCTAGAATGGATCCTTCACGCAGGTCCCACCCTGACTGGTCCCTTATGATGGCTTGACTCAAGTGAGAGCGGTAATAGTGGTACTTGCATCACCACGTCAGGCCATTATGCACTGCCCGTCTATTCTTTTACTCTGGACATGCCTAGGCAATTCTGTCTTCCGAAGGTAACAATAGGCCCGGCTGATGTGAAGCGGTCTGGCTGGATAATACAAACGACCTGGTGACTGAATTTTGCGACAAGCTGGGCTGACGTGTTACGGCGTTGTGTAGCCGTTGACGGTTGCACTTTGGCATCTTCATGAGAAACTAGATGAAATATTTGCTACAAGGCATTTGAATACAACACAAACCCCTAGGGCTGTTTGGGTAGCTGTAAAAAACGGCGCGGCTTGGCGACCAATTTGGTTAGCATAGATGCCTCTAGGGCTTAGTGCCATGGGGAGTCCGATACCCTTTGTGGCTTGCGTTACATAGAAGCCGAGCCCTTTTGTTCGGAATAGGGCTGCTCCGCGGCTAAAAAACCCTTCTTGTTAAGAGGGCGCCAACTTTTTGACGAAACAGAGGCTGCTATAGAGACTCATATGAAGAGGCTACAAGATCGGTGAGACACTTTTGGGACTTTGGTCCATTTCGGGCCCGAGATGCTCGAGATGAGCGGCAATGCGGCTTCTTCAAACGGAGATGAAGACATGCCGCGGAGGAAATTCTGGGCGAGCTCCGAGAGCCCGTTGGGGGCCGAAGAGCTTGTCCCGGAGGACCTGAGTTCCGGGGCCGTCATGTCGAATGGAAGCATGCAATGCAGTCGCCACACCATGCCGTTCTGACTGTCAACCTGAGCTGGAATTTGTAGCGTACAAGCTGTTGATTATAGGAGCAAGCCCTATTCCAGATGTTTGGCCAAAGAGTCACCC
This sequence comes from Fusarium sp. JS1030, assembly GCA_000966855.1. Lineage (NCBI taxonomy): Eukaryota > Fungi > Ascomycota > Sordariomycetes > Hypocreales > Nectriaceae > Fusarium > Fusarium sp. JS1030. The sequence goes on along the minus strand of JWIW01000020.1, from coordinate 175,404 downwards.
AGCTGTCAGTAGACATTTCGCCTTGAAGCGTGGGAAGAGGATTCAGCTGTTTCATGCAGGGGCGCACACGCGACACTTGGCACTGCTCGGCCCCGTAAGGCTGTATCTAGTACAGGGGTCATTTACGAAAGACTGTAATGTGTCGGTGAAATGGGTGAAATGCAGATCTGCATCCCCGTCAGCACGACGGTGGCTTAGCACTCGGGCTCGTTCGTTGGCCAGTGGGGCGAGTGCGATGCGACGACACAGATCGCGGTATTGATTCCACTACCACATGTAAACCGCCGATAGGCCCACAGCCGAGGAATCAGACGTGAAATAGGCTTAGAAAGCCCCTGGCAAATTATATATACGAGGTGTATTTCTATCTTCTTTGTGACATGTCAAGATCCTGTACAAGTTGGCGAGGTGCAGTGTCTTGAAACCATGAGGATTGTTTATTAATTTTAAAAATCCGAGGTTATTTGTGTCTCAGAGGAGCATGGCTTCTTTGTTTTCACATCCAGCGGCGCCAATAACTTGGACCATCTTGGGCATGCGGCTCCAGTACGCTAGTACTGACACGCCGGCAACCTAGGACCCTGTGATGGTTGCTGGTCGGCCGCCGATGAACCGGTCGGCCGCCGGGTATCAAGTTTCTTGTTAGCGCAGACTGTGACGCAGCCATGTAAACCGGCCGGGGTAGCCAATGTGTATACGATCTGCGGTCAGGAGCTGGTCGCTGTCACGTTGTGTCGGGATGCGTCTCTACCATTCAGAGGCCCTTGCACGGTTAGAATCTCTTCGTGCAGAGGGGCTGCAGAACTCTTGTGTGTTAGTTATAAGTCAATGGACCCGAAAGGTCTCCGCCATGGGGACTAGGTCATGCTGAATTGAGCTACCTATTTGGAGGTGCGGCCGCCTCTAGCATAATTCAAAAGCATTCGAGTTACTCGCCAGTCCCCGCAAGCCTACATAGTCCTAGAGTGCGTTGGTACTCAATCTGAACTGAATTAGTGGCTTACACGGCGGTGATCTGTCACTACTTGCATACCTAGGTATGATAGTCTCTCGAATGGTGTAGAGGGGAGGATGTTTAGATAGGCCGGTGCTGCCAAGGGGTCTCACTTCAGATGAGAAGGTCATCCACGATGTAATCAGGCTGAAATGCATAAAAAAAGACTGATACGGGTCTTTGACAACCTGACGAAAAGCCTGTGGCCCGTCATTTTACTGCGTGTTGAACTCAGAACAATCACCGTTAACAACGCCTGTGACATCCAAATTTTTTAATCAACTCCGGAAACAGGTACAAAGCCAATTCTAGTATTGCAGCTATGCTTGGACCGCTCGTTTCTGCTTTTTGTTGTGCGTCATATTGGTTGATATTATAGACTCGCCTCCACTAACTACAAAGGATTACACTAAACTAGAGTCCCGGAGATGTTACTTAGCTAGTAACAATGGATTTGAAGGTGTGCAAACCAGATGGGACGGTAAAGATAGTGTACCCTTCCTTCTTGCCGGTGGCTTTGGCACGGACAGAACCTTTCACATCCCCACCTGGTACGCGAACTTCTGCCACGATGTTGGTTGGGACCGTGACTTTCAGAGTAAACGCACCCCTGCTGGTCCTCTCCCACTCACTGCGCACCTCGCCCTGTGGCGCCTGATATGTGGCCGCGGCGCTCTTGAGGTCACCGATCGGCTTGGGCTGGAATACGAGAGACTCTTCCCATGTCGTACTGATGGTGCTGAGAGCAAAAGGGCGGAGACCGGCGATGCCGGCGTGGAACCACTCCTCAATTTGCGCGAGGATCATGTGGTTCTTGGATGCGCCGAGACCCCAATCTTCAGCAATAGTAGTTAAACCATCCGGGTTCTGTACTGTTGAGGCCATCATGAAGCCATAGCTGGGCTCGTCGTTCTGCTGCAGTGACTCCCAGAGCACATCATCTCGACCACCAGCAGTTAGAGCCCGTACGATGGGGCCCAGGCCAATGGTGCCGCCGCTAAGGTGCGGACCTTTTTTGTCGCTTGAGGGAAAGTCGTACGCCAAATCGGCAAGAGCATCAAGGACTTTTCCTCGGCGACCTTCCGGCACAAGGCCAGCATCTAGAGCCAAAGCTTGCGCAGCTTGAGTGGCGTTCTTGGTGCTGTCATTGCCAGTATTGGTGTAGCGGGCGCTGTCATCGTTCCAGAAGGCAGCATTAAAAGCGTCGCGGATGTCGCTGGCGAGGCTTATGTACCGCTCGGCATCGTCTGTGTGGCCGGTGATATTAGCCATGCGAGCTATGGCCTTGATGGTCAGATAGTAACCCCAAGTACCCGTGATACGGCCAGAGGTGACGCCGTCAGCGTCCACCCAATCGGCTAAGGCTGCATCTACGATGTGTCCCTGGACCTTTTCTCGCTGGATATAACCCACAAAGTCTACTATACGATCGTAGTAAGCCGCCATGACAGACGTGTCGCCGTAGAGATCATGGAGGAGAGAGGGGACGAGCACGATTGCGTCACCCCAGTTGATCTCGTCACCAAATCGGTCTTGGTATCCCCAGTCATAAACCGGCGTCTTGAGAGCGACATTGCCAGCCATGGATGTGTTTGCGACGGACTGGCCCTCAACTAGATGCCGCATTTGAGTGCGTAAGAGGGAATTGATATGCACGTTGCGAAAGATGGCACCCATGGGCATGGTGTAATCCGCGGGGTATGAAAGCTTCTCGCGGCCAGGGCAGTCAGTGAAGACTGACATGACGTTGCTCGCAAACGAGTACCGCACCATCTTGTGGATGCGATTGATACGGGCGTTGGATGAGGTAAAAGTCCCGGCAACAGGAACGTCAGCTTGCACACGCAAGCCAGTAACCAGATCGAGGCTCGGCTTGAAACTCTTGGGCAAGCCACTAACTTGAACCCACTGCATGCCAAAGTAGTTGAAGTCGGGGCGCCAAGATTCGCCCTCAGAGAGGCCTGAGGTTGTGTATGTGTTGAACAAGTCAGAACCACGAGCTCCGGGTCCCAGTGAGGTTTGGTTAACGGTGCCATTGACATTCAGGGACTCAGCCGGCATCACCTTGATGATGGTACCAGCGGGCAACTTTGGAAGATTGAGGAGAGGGAAACCAGCAAAATTCTGGCCAAAGTCGAATACCCACGTGCCAGGGATTATTTTGGTGACTGAAATCGGGCGAAAGCGTTCCTGGATCTTGATGACTTCGGCAATGCGAGCAACCAATTTTGTGGCGAGATTGGGTGGAGGCGCAAAGCCAGCTGAGGTCCAGTTCTTAGCCGAAGTGAGGTCAGCACCAGGACCATCCCAGCCAGCTTGTTCACGGCGAGCATCATAATCTGAGCCAGAGTACCAGTTATTAAGGACCAAAGGACCGAGCTTGGTCCGCCACGATCGATTTGTGACGATGGTATCTGTGCTGCCATCGGTATAAGTCATCTCGAGTCGGCCAATCAAACGTGGCGTAACAGCAGCGCCAGCCGAGGGGTCGCTGGCGGCGATGTTGTTTCCGGAGGCTGTAACCTTGGCCCCAGATTTGTGCGCTTTCGATAGCCTAGGGGTGAATGTGATGGTGTCGCTGCCAATCTCAGTGATGACGCGTGACTCGAGGTTATCGCCGCCACCAGCGGTATCAATGTTGATAGTTCCACCAACGGTGTAATTTCCAACGGAACTGAGATGAACGACTTTGCTGCCGGCCTCCACATTGGTAGCCAGAGTGCTGTTGCCCTTGAGTTGGCTCTCCCACCATGAGTAGGGCGCATTGCGGCCGACGGTTGGGTTCACGACACTCCGGCGGACATACGCTGGACCATTCCCAAGCCTGACACCGACAGTGTTTGCGCCGGAACGAAGAAAGTTATTGACGTCGTAGGTGCGGTATTCGGTAGATAGCTGCCAGTTGGAGTAGCCAGGAGCAAGGACCTCGTCAGTAATCTCCTTTCCGTTAACAGTAGCGTGGTGCATGCCAACGCCGGCGAGGTAGAGGTAGGCATTTGCGATCTTTTTGCCAATCGGGATCTTAAACTGGCGGGCGAAAAGAGGAAGTGGTTGGTTATCGGTACAGTCAGGGTAGTCAATCCACCGTGCTTCACCCCAGTCACTCTGGTTAAGGAGCCCTACAGTCCAAGTCGAGGGCCGGGACCAGTTTGAGGCATTGCCGAGGGCGTCCCAGACTCTCACACGCCAGAAGACCTTGTCGCGTGAACCGAGATTACCTTCAAAGCGCACCTGCTGTGTATTTCCCTTTATTGTTTTGCTGTCCCAAATCAGTCGGCCGGCGTTCAGGTCGGCGACACTGGCGGCAGCCTGGACTTCATAGGCAGTTTGTTCATCGCCTGGGCAAACAGACTCGGTGCAGTCGTGGGTTTGGATGAATTGCCATGCCAAGGTAGGATTGGGGTTGTCTAGGCCAATAGGCTCATCAACGCGGCCGTCGACGCTGAGCTGGCTGATCCTAACTGAGGCTGTAGAAGCCGGCGGCGGCATGACCGTGATGATGGCAAAGAGTAATAAGAACCACATTTTCAGCGTTTCCCTGACCGTATTCTCATGCCGTAAATCTTTTGGGAGCAGGCTCCAAGTTTCACTTTATAGCGACAAGATGTTATTGCCTGGCGTATGGGTATGGCAACGAACATCTTTGCCTCTCGGCGATTGATCACCCGATGGGCCGTTCGATGCGAGCCATCGCGAGAGAGTGAGCCGAGCTCTTATAAAGATCACCTCAACTGTATCCCCATAAGGCAAGAACAACCGCCTATACTTTTGCGGGGTAAAGAAATCAGAGTAGCATGACAACATATTGCTTACCAATATTGGACCTCAGTGGGTAGGTTCTATCGGGCCGTGATCTCTCGGCATTGATTCAAGTCCTACTCCCGCGCGCTATACCAGATGGGGCTGGCAGAATTAACCAACCCCAGCACTTGGCCTCGGTCTCGCATCCGATGTTCATAGGTGGAAGTCTTGTATTTATTTGTATCCGTAAGGAGTAGAGATGCAATCCTCTGCCGTTCTATGCTATATCGTTGAGGATCCTCAGAAAGGCTTAGGCAGGACTTTGGAATAGGAATTTAGAAACCTCGTTATCAAGCAACGTAAGCTTTGACTAGATTACTTCATACATTTATTACGTTAATACTTTGCTTGGTATTACGTGTAATAGAATGATATTACTGCATATGACTAATAATTGTGGCCAATCTTCAGAGACTAAGTGATGGTTGTCGAATATTCATGTCACCCAACTCTGTCTTGGGGCACGCGATAGGAATAGATTCACATGAAACACAAGGCTCAGAGTGAGCGCAACCCGGATTGACCTATCCATTGGTAGCCATTCTGATACTTGTAACGCGAGACTGACTGCGTATATCTATAGTACGATGCTATCTACCTTACAATTGCTTAGCTAGCATTATAGGTAATAATCCACCTAGTCCACTCGATTCTATCTATCACAACCCCAACCGGAACCCCCCGTGGCTTTATTTTTTCCGTTCACTCGCAATAGAAACTTCCAGGTTTAGTAACATCTCCGTATCCTTTGTAAGTCTGCTGAAGCGGATACTGACAAAGGTTCCGTTCCAACGATACGCCTTTGTCATCCGGTAGACTTGTCGCAGGAATCTCGCTCGGAGCCTTGCCTTTCTCGACCCAAGCAACCAGTGAATCCAGAATATCACCGGGGTAGGCCCCAGGCCCCTCTCTGCAATGGTGAACACCTGGGGCTTCAAAGTAGCGCAAGTAGTTTGATACGTTGGAGTCGAATGATTTCGCTCCGTCGTAGTACTTTCTTGATCCCTCATGCGGTACAATCTGATCGGCCACCCCATGCCACATGAGTAGCTTGCCACCAGATGACCCAAAATTGCGAAGGTCAGAGTCAGTCGCCCCCAGAGCATTATCAAACTCTTGTCTTGCCCGCTGGAAAACGCGGGTATACTCCTCACGACTGAGATCTGTAAAGCTAAAGGTCGGGTCTTTGTAGATGAAGAGTTCGATAAAATCCACAGCAACGCTGTAAGGAACGGCAGAGCAGTTACCTGTCCCTTGATAGTCGCATGTAGTGTTTGCTGATCCGCTAAACGGTGCATCGTGGGTGATGCCGTACCAAAGGAATTCGCCATTGGAGGCTCTTGCTCCATCCCAGAGATTTGAGGCCACATATGCAGCAATTTCTGATATCTGGATGTCCTTGCCACTCTCTTCACAGTGGATGGTGCTGTTGACCAGCGTGTACGGGTCAAAGTGACACGTGGTCGGATCAGTGATGATGCCGTCGACAGCACCGTCAAGGTAGTCGCATGCCTCGATGGCCCTTTCTGTCAGAGCAACAAGTTCACAAGGCTCCGGAACTTGGCCCTTCCAGTGCATCAAGAGCTGCGGCCACGACAGTGAGGCCACCAGCTGAGGAAAGTAGATGCCGGGCGCGCCAGCAAGAATACCATCATATAGGTCCGGCCACTTCTGGGCGATGGCAAGTCCCTGTCTGCCCCCGTTGGAGCAGCCAGTAAAGTAGGAATACTCAGGAGCAACGCCGTAAAAGCTCTCTGTAATATTCTTTCCAATTACGGTGAAATCGTACATGGCAGTTGATCCATAGTTCAAGACGAGCGGCCAGTTGATGTTGCCCGGGCTCTTCAGCACCCAGTCCTGAGTAGGCTCTGTCGTGTGTCCTCCATTAGATGATGCGACTGCATAACCTTCCGCTACAGCCCCCGCCATTGCTGGCTCAGAGAGGCCGACAACAAGGCCGCCTCCGCCTGTGCCTTGAAAACGTCCATTCCAAGTGTCCAATGGCAACCAGACCTGGACGTTGACATGGTCATCATATCCAGGATGGGTGTAGTACAGACTGACATTACAGAAGCTAAGATCAGATACATTGAATGCGTGGTGAGAAGCATATCTGCCTTGGGTAATGTCGTAGGAATAGTCCGTCACCAGCGTAGTGTTGATGGAGAGGATTTCGGCTCCAAACAGACTGGGAGTCGGAATTGCAGATGCAACGCAGGCTGAAGGGTGAATGGAAATGGAGGAAGACATGGTTAGTTCGCAGAGCATGTGGACCTTCTAAATAAACGAGGGATTTTCTGGCTTGCTCTTCTTTTTCACAAAGTTTAATAGCTGGGGTATGGTAACACTACATAGTAAACACGGGAATGAATTACCGTGACATTGTCAATACGATAACGGCTATCGCGGTTATGATCCCGTGCCTGTTTGTGAGGGTGTCCGGAGATACGCCGGCAGATCCTATCGAGAATGGCCTGCTGTGATCGCCCCCGGTCGCTCCGACGAGACTAAAGCTCGAGAGCATTGATCTTCACGTTAACTTCCGGAGGCGGAAGTCCCGCCTTTTGAGAAACAATCAAATGATCATAATTGTTATAGTAATAATCGATGATCGCTCCTTGTAACACCACGGGACACCGTAGCTAACCCTAGTCCTGTTGTAGTAGCCGATGATACGATATGTCTCACTTCCACTTTGCCAATGCCGATGCAATGCTTGCACATTTCTCTTCATTCCCAAAGCCTGGGTTGACACCGCCATCCGTCAATGCTTGTTGGATGGTATCCTCGATATTTTTGACTTGAATATCGGGATATAATTCCTTTGCATCCAGGTAACCGAGATAGCTAGCCTTTTGTGGATCATTATCCCCCCTGGCCCACGCACTATACGCGTACTCTAGAATGACTTGAGGCCAGAGATCTAGTTCACGGCTCCGTACTGTCTTCTCAACCTGGACCGAGGTCACCTTTGTGAGAGGAACCTTTTCGCCGCTGAGGCTCTCAACTAGCTGCACGATGCTGCCCTGGGTAGTGACTTCACCGTATGCAAAAACCATGCGGTTGATGGTTCTTGGGTCGGATATGATACGCGCAACGAAGTGGCCGACATCATCAATGTGGCTTGTGGCACAAGGGGCCAAGCCGTTATCCACCAGGAAATAATCCGAGTAGGCTGCGACGTGATCCAGCTTCCCCGAGGGGATGCGAGGGATCATGATTTCGTGCCAAAAGCCGATGTCGATGATTGTGTATGGGAGGTAAATCCTCTTGATGTGTTCAAGCACATCTTCCTTCTTAATAACAGTTAGAGGCGACACTCCAGAAAAGCGCTGTATCGGATGGAATAGGACAATGTCCAAATGCAAGATCACACACCCAATCTCGAATTGTCATGACACCCCTTGGTGGCGATGAAGTTGCCCACATATTTGGAACGAAACGCTTGACACCGGCCTTCAAGGCGGCATTCGCAAGGGGGATCTGATCGGCGGTGGAGTCTGGCGGCAGAATACATATTACAACGTCGATTCCGGTAAGTATAGACACAAGCTCTTGTTGAGGGTTCTGCAGTAAGGCTGACGCGATCTTAACTCCGCTCTTTGCGAGTTGGACTGTTGATGCCTTTTGCAGAGAGTCCGGCCGCATGAGGGCAGTAACTTCCTGTTGCGGGGTTAATTCTTTACCACAGCAACAAAAATAGGTTTTGATTCTCTTGACGAACAAACTTTGGCTCTGTTGAGTTGAGAAGGGCGGAAACGATGCTTGGTCCGTTTCTGCCTGTGGCTCCGGCGATGGCAACTTTGATGCGGGCCGACATGGCGGTGAATCCCCGAGCGGGATGAGCTAATTGACTGGAGACGGTTCTGAGCTCTGTCAATGTTTAATCGATATGGCCCCGGAAAGGTTGTACACGGGAGTCTGGAAACTGATATACGAGACGTGCTTTTAGCCAATTCTTGTAGCTAGGCAGGCCAGAGCGGTCAAATCAACCTGAAATTGGTCAAAACCTACGATTATCAATACCATTGGTGGTTTGTTCAACGAGACAGGAGTCGGGTAGCCAGGTTGCCCACTAATCCGCGGAGCCCGCGGGGACAACTCAACTAGTCCGCCCAGTCAGCTACGTTGGCCGTGGGATCCACGCGAGAAGACAGTCACTGGCTGACGTCTCAACCGGTATTCGTTGGGTATTATCTGTCATAGGTATGATGCACGCCTGGACACCTCCGGTAGCTGTTCGCAAATGATGGTCCGTTAAGACTGTGCCTATATCAAGGGCTTAGCTACCAAACTCCGCATAGCGATTAATAGGACGTGCTCCATGTTGTTTAATCTTCAGCTGAACAAAACCCCATTACAATATAGTCTTTCCCCCCCCCTGCATCTGGCCCCTACATCCAATCCTTTTTGCCCATAATGTCTTCACAAAACACACCCCGACTTGAACCTTCTCCTAAGGCCCAAGTCACCGACAGCGTGAAGGGTAAGGTGGCTATCGTCACAGGCGGTGCTCAAGGGATTGGCGAAGCAATTGTGCGCTACTTGGCCCAGCACGGCGCCCAGGTCGTCATCGCCGATATCAACGAAACACTAGCCAGGAAGGTGGCACGAGAAGCCAGCGGAAATGTTGCTTTCGAAAAGTGCGACGTGGCGCAGTGGGCGGACAACTTGGAACTCTTTCGTCGCACACATGAAAAGTACGGCAGGATTGACATTGTGGTCCTCAACGCCGTTGAAGACCCCGAGGTCATCTTTGCCAACGACCCGGAACTCGACTTGGTCAAGGAAGCCAAGACCCAGGTCCAGTACAATTATCTAGCCGACGAAAGGGAGCACGGCAGCAAAGATGCACCGCTGAAGCCTCCCACGACCAAGATCTTCGACGTCAATATCACAGGCTACATGTACGGTATGAAGCTGGCTGTTCATTACATGGCCAAGAACCCCGGCGGGCGCATCATTGTGGTTGGATCGTCGACTTCATACATGGCCATCCCAATGGAGCCGCTATATGTGGCCTCAAAGCACGCCGAGCTGGGGCTAGCTCGAGCCACATGTCAGACATCTGAGGTTGTCGACAACGGCATTTCGATCGGCTTCGTGGCGCCTTTCCTGGTGCGGAGCCCACTCACGCAATACGTCGTGGATCTGGATTTTGTGCGCCAGAACTGCCCCCTAAGTGAGATGGAGGATGTCACAAATGCTGTAGGAATCATTCTTACAACTCCACCCAAGGAGGCAAACGGCATGAGTGTGTGTATTTTGGGTCAGACCTTGACCGAGTTGGAGAAACCTGTTGGTCAATACGTGCAGTCACTTCTCTTCTAGAGACAGAATGTTGGTTGAAGATATATGTATCGAAGTAGTTAGCAATAACAATGGATCCTTCATCAACGTTCAGCGCCCACTAGAGAGGCCAAAGAACAGGTGCTCCGATCTCGATAACATCATACTCTCAAATGACTATCCCTATGTTACAGAATATAAAATATTATCATAAAAGAAGCCAGAGCCCCAGGTACTATTCATGCCCGTACTTTCTGACCATGGCTGTCACCCCAAGCACGAAATGCTGGCATCCAAATCTGCGTTATAGAATGACAACCCTCATAAACAATTATAATTATATCTATCGACTATTCTATGAAGCAATAATCAACTCCGAGTTTGAAGATTCATAACCCGTCGCGTCCACGCCTTCTTGTTCTAGCGTCGCCGCGGGTTCCGCGGAGCCCGATGCACACATAGAAGCTGCCCGCATCCGGCGGACAACGCGGGGAGCGCGGGGAACTGGCAAGGAGATTAGAGAAGAAATTGGGGGTGTTATTACCGTTGGTAAATCGTACCTAGAAACCATAAACAAGCTTGTTAGTTTTTGTCTCTCCCTAACCCTTAGATATAAGAGAGTAACACATCAGGGGAAAAAACACTTGGCAAGCAATATTACTCACATCGGCCATTCCAACTTCGGTCCCGTTACCGCACTTCAAACCTTCAGCACCCCAACAGATAATCAACAATGACTGCGCAGTCTTTCCAGGGCAAGGTGATTGCCATCACTGGCGCCGCCAGAGGCATCGCACGCGGTGCTGCCGTCTATCTCGCTGAGCGTGGCGCAACCCTATCGCTCTCGGATATCGCCGAGCCAGGGCTAGCGGAGGTGAAGACGGAGATTGGAACCTCATTCCCTGGCGTCAAGGTTCTAACCGAGGTTGTGAACGTGGCAGACGCAAAGAGTGTTGACAACTGGATCAAAAGAACTGTTCAGGAGTTTGGAGGCTTGCACGGAGCTGTCAACTTTGCTGGTGTTTTGCACAATACCACGGCCAAATTTACCGATATCAAAGATGAAGATTGGCACAGAGTCATCGACATTAATCTGACCGGTACTATGTACTCGATGAGATCCGAGCTGTCCGTCATGAATGACGGGGGCAGCATTGTCAACGCCTCCAGCGTCGCCGCGCTCCAGGCAGGACCAGGAGTCGTCGCGTATGCCGCTTCCAAGGCTGGGGTCATCTCTATTACTGCTTCTGCTGCGAAGGAGGCTGGCAGCCGTGAAATCAGAGTGAACGCGCTCTGCCCGTACGTATATCCATTGAACTCCAAGGTCACCTCCAGTGCTGACAGGTCTTGCAGAAGTGGTATAGACACTCCAATGTTTCGGCAATTGTCGGAATCTGGTTACACAGAGGAGATGATTCTCGCACCCAACGCTATCAAACGGTTTGGAAAGGTCGAGGAGTCAGCTGCTCTTATTGCGTTCCTTCTCGGAGATGAGTCCAAGTATATAACTGGAGAAACTATTAGGATCGATGGTGGCATGTGTGCATAGAAGAGTTCTATCTCCCAAAGCTCTCCCTTTTATAATAAAACATTACCAAAGTTCTATTTGACCAGCGCCAACTATACCCTGCACACGACGGAAGTTCTGGCATGTTTGTTCCGGTCGCAAAGCTACCTAGACTTAACGGGCTACTATGGTGTCCTCGCGAATGCGGCGGGCCGGTCGAATAAAAATTGAGGCAAATCTTCGCTGAAGCGACACGAGTACGGCGACAAATGGGTAGCATTTACGACTAATAGGACCGACTATGCTGACCACAGTGATGGTTGTTGAGCCAGCCATGGAAAAATTCATAAAAGTGACCAACTGTGCTAGCTTACATCCCGCTTAAGCTTTGTCTCATAATACTATAGCATGGCTTGTTACATTTTAAAATGTGGAGAATGCAGTGGGTTTACTGTAACGCTGGATTGTTTGTTGCAATTAATACGCATTCCTAATACTACTGACATGTACATGCTCATTACTTATGACCTTCTCAGGTTCAGGCCTTGTCGGCGATGATTTCGCGAATAGCGGCCCCAATAGATGTCCAAATCGGCTCTGGGTCGATTGAAACACCAACATCCATATGGTTATGGCAAATAGATACCGCGATCCTATCGCGAATATCTGCCCAAGCAACAGAGCCTCCCGCACCCGGGCTATAAATGATCTCACGGTGATCCCCTACCAGCGGATCGGAAGCACCCTTCTCTCCACCAAGCCAGAATCCAGCGGCGCCGAACCACACAGGGATCGGAAGCACCTTGTCCTGGTCGTGTGCACCTTCTCGCAGCCGCGTCAGGCCCTTGACATAGTCCTGGGAGAGAAGCCTCACGCCGTCGATGGCGCCACCTTCGGCAACCATGGCGAATACACGGGCTATCGCTGGGGCATTGCCAATAGCTCCTGCGCCGGGGTCGCATGCTTGACGCACAACCTTGAGATTGTGGACGTCTGAACCATGGTAAACAGGCAATGGGCTGGTGTTGTATATGTCCTCCATCAAGGGCGTGTTGCCACCGTACAGAGTGGCCACCCTTGACAGCTCAGAGTCAGGGACACCGAAGTAAACGTCTTTTTCAATTCCGAGTGGTTGAAAGATCTCCTCAGTAACAAACTGTCCAAAGGGACGATGTTTGGGATCGGTTCTGACAACCACCTCGCCCACAATCCATCCCCACACCAAGACATGATAGGCATTTGCTGTTCCGGGTGGGAACTTTGGTGTAAATTCTGAGATGTTGGTCACCATCCAGTTCCAGTCTGCCATTAGCTCTGGAGTTACGCCGTCTGGCATCTGAGGGATGCCTGCGCGGTGTGACAGAGCCATTTCGACAGTTATGCCCTCTTTGCCGTTGGAAGCAAACTCTGGCCAGTATTTGGCAATCGGGTCAGACAGTGAGATGAGGCCACGGTCGGCCTGGATATGGGCCGCCAGAGCTGTTATGCCCTTTGTGACTGAAAAGACGGGGAAGATTGTGCTCGGAGTGACTGGCCGCTTCTCGGCCACATCCTCGTATCCTGCAATTCCTTGAGCGATCAGCTCGCCGCGGTAGTATGCGGCAACAGACACGCCTGTTTCTCCGCGATCAATGACATTTTGCAAAGCCTTTGCTAGTCGAGGGTCTGAAGCAGAGATGTTGTTTGCCATGCTGAAGTTTTGGAGTAGTAGAAAGGATATCTGTGTGAATCAGTTCCAATTGTGCCATCTCTACCTAAGAATCACGGCAATATTTAAGCCTAGAATCGACCATTTTTCAGAAGTATCGTGGATGTCTACGGCGCATTCATTGTTCTGCTTCCGCGGAATCCGTCCGAGGGGCTTCGGCTTCGGTCGGGGCACATTGATGCTCCGTGGAGTCCACGGGCAAGCCAGAGGGGAACTACTAAACATGCGGTGAGCAATGATGATCAGTCACTCAAGCTGTAGTGCAAGGCATTGGGCCGATTAGAAATGCTACTTTTTGCATTTTAAAGTGTTCTTTTATTCATGTTTTACTCTCTTATGTCTAAGGTTATAGGGAGCGGCAAAAACGAATCAGTCACTCGAAAGTCTGAACTTCCAAGACGTACAGCTACTCTCTGCCATCAGTTCAGCAAAGCAACATCCATCAATACTTTTCAAGATGACTTTCACTGTCCTCATGCTCGTTTACCGCAACCCCAACATGACACCAAGCCAATTCAAGGATCATTATGAAAACAAACACATTCCTCTCATGAAGTCCTTGACCGGCAAATCCTTCCCCATATCGCACACTCGGCGGTACATCCAGCGAGCAGGCGCCGACCAGCAATACGCGGCCGCGGTCCTGGGAGGGTCACAGGCCGACTTTGAGTACGACTGTGTCAGTGAGCTCAAGTTCGAAACCGAGGATGGTTTCAAGGCCATGTCTACCCTGCTGGCCAGCCCCGAATTGAGCCCTCGGGTGGGTGAGGATTGCGCGGAATTCATGGACCCCGGGAAGACCAAGGTGGTGGTGTTGGGCGAAACGAACGAGTCTCTGCGTGATTAGGGAATCTATTCAAGCCCTTACTTGCCAGGACTCGCATAGTACTCGGCGACGGACCCTGCCTGTCCTAATGCTGCATAGCTACAGTGCACAGGCTGACAACTGGCGTAGAATGGGATATTATCTATGAAGATCTGATAGAAATAGAAGCCGTTTCTCAGCAAGAAATTCCTTGTCAGCCAGTAGATGCGATTGGCCTGAACCTCACATTGTGGCCAACCGCCGACGAGACCCATTCTGGCCCAACAATTAGTATCAGGATTGCTGTCTCCATTATTGCAGCTATCAAATTAGCGATGATCGATTGAACTGGTGATGAAAAGGGCTATATATGAAGTTAGAACCTTCACCTCTGCCCATCTCGCAGCCTAGAACACGCAAAAGTAGCTGTGGTCATAAACAAGATCAGATTGATTTGGCGCTCAATGCTAATGTGATAAAAGAAGAGATTGTTATACCCCTCAAGAAAAATGACATACGACACAGCCTACACATTGTTCAAGAGCCCATTCTGTCTTACTCCTCAGTAATACCCGCGTCAAGGTCGATCTCCTCCTTTCTCCTCTTCATCATAACCTTGACGGAGGGGTCTGTTAAGAAGCCCTGGTCGACACGCAGGTTCTCGGGTCTCTCCGTCTGGCCATCGCACAGCTTCCAGTCGTACTTAAGAAGCAGGTGGCAGAGCGCAATCTTCATCTCGTTACTTGCAAAGAACCGCCCAGGGCACGCGTGGGTTCCGTGGCCAAACAGCATGTGCTGTGGCGAAGTAGTCACAAATTGATGTGCGTTTTCCTGACCAGGCTCGGACCGCAAGTTGAGAAATCTGTAGATGTCGTACTTTTCCGGCTCTGGGTAGACCTTTGGGTTGATGAATGCGTCGGCCGAGACCATCATTCGGCTTCCCTTCTTGATGGTGTGACCGTCAGACAGCTTGACGTCTTGGTCGGCATACCTATGGATGGAGGCTGGTTTTGGGTTAGCTTGATACTGACTCGTGGGACAAGAAGATGGAGCTTACTGATTCCCATATGATGTCGTCGCTGGCTTTCCTTCATGAAGCTATCCATGAGCTTCAGCTTGTATAGTGATGTCTTTGCCCAGCCATTTTGGCCAATGACCTCGATGATCTCGTCGCGCAATGGCTTGACAATCTCGGGATAGGAGCAGATATCCAGAAGACATCCGGTGATGGTTTCAGTCGTGGTGTGAATAGCTGCGAAGCTCAGGAAAAGCTGGCCATAGACATAGTTGACCTGCCGGCCCCGTGAAATCTCAAACATCCAACCAATGGTATCAGCTACTCTTGGGGGCTTGACTCCGGTTTCCTGTGCCTTCTGGACAGCCTGCTTTCGCTTTTCCACCTCTGGCATGATCAACTCGTCGGCATCCTTGACCTCCTGACGGAGCAACTTGCACTTGGGGAGGAACCAATACACAAAAGGGCGCAGGAAGAACGGCCATTGACGAAGCTCTGCCGCAGCCGAGTACGAGTCGTGGGTGTAATGCATGGCAATGCTCAGCCAGCGGTCGTTGCGCGCTAAGGTCTTGCCGAGGAAAACGCGCGACGAAAGTCTTGCTACAAGAAGAGATACCATCTCCTTGAGGGGGATGACGTTGAAAGTGTCCTTCTCACCAAAGAGGTCGTGAGTTGCGCAAGTCATCTCATCGACGAGGTCCTGGGTGACAAGGCCCAGAGACTGGGTGAGCTTGGTCCTGACGACTTCCTGGATAAAAGTCCCATCTTGATATCCGGTCCTGTAGGCTTCGAAACCTGGATACTTGACAAAGAAGTCTTGGTCAAAATAGCGGTTGAAGCTCAAGTGGGGGTTGTTGCGGACTTCATGGGCGAAGCTATTGGGTAGCACGACAACGGGACCAGTTCCAGTCATGACCTGGAATGGGCCAGAGATAGATTTAAGGCCTTTCAGGATCATTAAGTAGCCCTGCATGAACCATTTCGTTGCCGGAGTGCCTTTTCCTTCTCCCGAGACGATGGGGAAGCCGGAATAGTAGCGAGGCTTGGACGAGTAAATGACAGCCCAGGCAAGAAAACAGAAGAACAAAGTATTCAAGTATATGGGAAGAATTCCGGCTTCCGCATTGCGGAGCTGTTGGAAGTAGTCAACCACAGAGGAGAGAAGCATCGTGGCGGTTGGTTTTCTTTCTCCTTTCCGATAGACACAGAGGAGTGAATTTTGTTATATAGGTAGACAGCGCATCATGTGTGACGGGATATGACGACAGCTCCGACCAATCCATACCTGTCTGTTTCTTGTTACGCATCCAGTGGAGAAGAGAGATGACGGTGGTGATCTTGAACCCCGTCTATCCGCTCCGTGAGTTGCGCGCGTTCCGAGACGGCCAGCCCGCGGGTTCCGCGGTGCCGGCTTGGACGCCCCCGTTGCCACACTGACGCGTAGCAAGACCCGCGGATAGGCCGCTGCCCAGTCCAGTGCAAGCCTACATCATTTAAGAACCCCTCGTATGCCTGAGATCAATCCCATAAGACAGCTTGGAATACACCCACTCATCTCACACCCTTCACTACCCAAAACACTTCACCTAAACCAGAATGAGCTTTGCATCTACACTGCTCACCGGCAAAGTCGGTCTCGTCACCGGCGCCGGTTCTCCCTACGGTATCGGCCGCTCACTAGTCCTCTCTCTTGCCCAGGCCGGGGCAAAGGCAGTCTATGCGACTGATTTGACACTCGCAAACATTCCTTCCTTACAGAAGGAGGTGAAGGAAGCCGGTTCTTCGTGTGAAGTCCACGGAAAGGTCCTAGATGTCACTTCCGAGGATCAGACTGTCGCCGTTCTCAAAGAAGTCATCGAAAAGTATGGTCGGTTGGACTTCTACTTTGCCAATGCTGGATTTGGAAGTTATAAGTGAGTTTTGTCGAAACACGCGCACATCCTACCTTTGAAATCATACAAATGGTGTCTCCTTGACAGAATAGAAAGCAAATGACATAGCCACTGATACTTTGCCAGGACTCTTCAAGATACCGATGCCAAGTACTATGACTTTACTATTTCAGTTATGCAGCGATCCTTCTTCCTAGCGCTCAAGTATGGAGGCCAAGCAATGTGCACAACATCCCCCGACAAGCCTTCCTCGGGAGGCTCAATTATAGTGACTAGCTCCATGGCCGGTGTTGCCGGTGCTGTCTCAGACCTGTCTTACTGTGTGTTCTTCTTCTCTTTGCAACATACGAACACCTTGCTAATCAGGAACGCAAGCGACCGCAAAAGCCGCCGTGGCTGGCATGGTCAAGTCTGCCTCCGTGCAACTAGCGGCCTCCCACATCCGCGTAAACTCTATTGCTCCTGGCTTCATCCGCACGAGCATTCTCGCCACGACCGCCAGCACCGTCTCGGGTGCTGCATTCGGTGAGGAGTTGGACAAGAACGGTGCCGACGACGTATTCGAAAGCGTCTTTGGGCGTCGTAAAGGGGAGAAGTAC
The DNA here is from genome assembly GCA_000966855.1 of Fusarium sp. JS1030. NCBI lineage: Eukaryota > Fungi > Ascomycota > Sordariomycetes > Hypocreales > Nectriaceae > Fusarium > Fusarium sp. JS1030. Next base: position 157,794 of record JWIW01000020.1, on the reverse strand, counting down.
TACTATAACCGCATACCAGAGCCTATCGAGATCGCCAACATTGGTGTCTTCCTGGCATCAGACCTGTCTGCCGCTGTCAACGCGCAGAACATTGTTGCCGATAGCGGTAAGACGACGGCAGCTTTTGGTGAGAGCATCATTCCCCCGATCGAGCCATTGAAGCCTCTATAGAATGGCTTTGCGGTATTCACGAGTGTATAGCAGAAATTAGTTTCGTTAAAGGGAGTTACAGGAGCAAGGCACTAAACGCAGCTCGATGTACAATAGAAATACATACTGCACTCAACCAAGATTGAAATATGCTACAAGCCAACAAATTGACTAACATTTTGGGGTTTCTTCCGTACTTCTTTCTCCCTCCACAGTACCCTTAACATGCATACGCTCCACGTTTCCTTCTCGCGTGAATCACCTGGTTGCTATAGTTAGTGGTCGAGGTCGAACAACATCTGCTCGATATCCGGTATGTCCCAATCTGAAGCGCCAGCCTCCAGAAGATCAGGGAATTGCGAGTTGGAATCCAAATGGTGCCAACCAGCTGAGAACGGGTTTTGGAGAAGGCGCAGAGTGTTTATGGGTCTCACGTCGTTGTGTGGCGTCGATTTTTGCGATGTGATGAAGGCCTCTGCGATCCGATACAAGGCCTTGCAAAGGTTGAACTGCGCCTCGGCGTACTCGAAAGCCAACCCGGTCTGCTCAAGACCACTGAGGACGTCGGCCAGCAGCTTAAGGTCACCGTGGTCCGAGTTGGTGATGCAGTGAATAAATGTGACGACGAAAGGCGTAAATGAGGTGTAGTAGAATATCCTGCAGACAGTTAGTCAAGATGGTTTCAATATCGCAAGATCGGCTAGAGTTACCAGTATGCATAAGTCTGCATTGCAGGGTGCCCCAAGGACGTGAGTCTGGGGAAGTACGTCAGATGGGCCTTAAGTCCTTGTTGTGCAGCGTCGAAACAGGCGGGAGAGATATCTCGCGGGGACCCAGATTGCGTCGTCCCCCGATGTAGTAGAGTAAGGAACGAGAAATAGACAATGTTAGCTGGCGCAAATGTCTCGTCAAAGGCATCTTTGCCGTACGCGTTACTGCTGTCCAGGCGGGCCCAGTTGTCGTGCCAGTGAATGAGCTGTAGTTCCAAGTCGGCTGTGACATCCTTTTTGGCCTTGGCTTCTAGTTTCCTAGCAGACGCCGAGTACAGGCATTGGTATATTTTGCCTACTATCCTGGCAAACTCGACAAACATATTGAAAGCCAAGTCCCACGGGGCCTGTCCTGGGTCTCTAGAAATCGAACATGGCTTGACATCGATGTCGAAATCTGGAAAGGTGGATGCCCTACCCAAACGCGATGACAAGTTCTGTTCTAAGACGTATATGTGCCAGAATAGCCGCCGGACTCTCTGAGCTTCTAGCTGTGGCAGCTGTGACACTCGATCCTCACGATGATAGCCCAGCGCGAGACAGTGTCTGGCTGCAGTCGATGCCAGGCTTGATTGGAGGGAAAGTTTGGTATTTGATTGCGCGTGGATCATCTGCACACCAGTTAGCCCGTGCAATAAGTCTGACCAGGCCAGTCTTGCTGGTTCCGGGGGAATGCTACGGCTAGAGCAAGGATCATGGCGTTCTGGGCGCTGGGAATAGCCATAATCTCGTACGATTCTGCACTTGACTGAAAGTTTCTTTCACAGATGGTTTGATAATGGCTGGTGTCCTGAGGGAGATCTGCATATGAACTCTGGATGAGCTGGCGTAGGATGATGCTAAGCGTGCCGTTAAGCAGGATAATATCTGCCGTCGACGCGGGTTCGACAGGGAAATAGATGCGCTTGCAAAACTCCTCGACCTGTGCAAAGTCGCTAATGCCATAGAATGTGAAAAGCATGGCCTGGGTTCCTGAGTGGTGGTGAGCCGACCGCTAGCATGAACAGACATATTCAATCTCACCCTTCAGCTCCCTGAGCACTCTGAGGGCCTGGATAACGAAATTCGAGGGAGGCAAGTCGATGTCACTTTTGAGGCCTTTCCGAGGCATGCCAGTGACATATTGATTCCATACTGACCGTGCAGTACTGTGGTGATGGGCTATATCTCGTAGCTTAGTCAGTTCTAGCAAGACGGAGGGGGATTGTGATGCCTCGGACGACGTCAGCTCTGCAATCTGGCTTGCATTCAACGCCTGCGTCCCAAAAGAGGATTCGCCCTCGGGAAGGTTGGCGTGCTCCTCATCAACAACCTTTTCGGGTTGAGTCGTGTCATCGATATAATGCGGCGTTGGCTGGGTCTGAGCCTCAGCCGTCCGGTTTTGCGGTGGGCGGAGTGCATTCACTGTCTCTTCCAAGGCGGCAAGCCGCTCCAAGATGTCGGTTCTCTGCTCATCATTTACACCTTGCAATGGCCTAGGGAGAAAAAAGTCAAAGTCTTGGTCTGCTGAGTGGGACAAGAAACTTACCTGGCAGCGTCCCCGACATGCCTTGCCGCGCGGGCGGTAGACCTGGTGTCAGGCTCGCATTCGAGACTGGATGTGATGCAATTGGAGCAGGGGACAGCCCGGTTGCATCGTACCTGGCTTAGCGATCAACTGACTTGTACTCATCTGAAGGAGGCAGCGAAAATGCGTTTACTTTGCGCATGCGACAATTGCGGCACTGCCAAACGATTAGCTTCCGCTGGGCCGTGGTGCGATAAACGGCCTTCTTTGGCCAGGTACTGACAGCTCTGGGCATAACGGTCTGTTTGGGACCCGACTTCCGCTGCATTGTGTTTCTGCTTTTCCGTATCATGGGACTTTGCACACTCTCCAGAGAGTCGCGTCCAGACAGGTCTAGGTGAAGAATTTCCCTCCACGACTCCGTGACTCCAAGTGTTTAGCCAGCGAGCACTAAGGAGAAGTTGTCGCGTACAGATCAAAGCGCGTTGGGCCATTTATCACAACCCTGCAACCCCGCATCAGGGGCTCGGGTGTCGCCTACTAGTCCCGGCACACTGACGGCCCCGAACAACCCCCGGAATGTCCGGGTCATGACTAGCGTCGAAGCTAACAGACAGCTGACTCGACCATGTTTCTGCTTCTGTAGGGGCTCAAGGAAGCCGCAAGCTTGGAAGAATTTATAAGTAGGCCCAAGAGATGTTGAAATAAAGTAGAAACTATAACATAAATCAATGCTACTTAATCTTATCTCCGTAGGTATGCTTTGGTAGTGCTGTTACGGCACTCAAGGCTACGTCACATACCTGTGCTAGCAACGGTTCCCGCAATCCTTAACCAATCGTTTATCAGGTAATTGGCATGCAACACTACTAACTGATATTAACAGCTGGATGCAGCGAGAAAGTAAAAGACATATTTGTGTGAAAAACCCGTTAAAAGCACGAGTAAAGTTCTAATTCAGGGTGGTAGATCTCAGGATATGCAAGTTGTTTAGAGACAATGTCTGTGAACCTGGAGAAACTCATCTCAAGCCATGTCCCGCCCATGTGTGTCAGGAGACTTGATACATTACGTGCTGAGAAGGAGGCAACCCTTCACCTGGCATGAGCATTTAATATATATGAAGAGGACACTTCACCCAAACGTGCAAGAAAGGGTGTACGTCAGAGGGCAGTGCAGTTCGTGGATCACTCAAATTCCCCGCGGATTCCGCGGGACGGTGTGGATACCGGGAAATGACTTCAACCCGGCTACCGCGAGAGAAAACCGCGAACGGTCAATAAATAATTCTATGTAGCCTCAATATTCTCAAAGAATTCTATGATGCCTAATAATAGTTCGGCTGGGACTCCCTAAAAAGTCGTCCTGAGCTGCGAAGCATTTACGAGGCCTAGATATACGATGCGTTCAACAACCAACTCAATAACCTTGTTGGCTTTTCTGGCTTTTGCGCCTCTTTTATTAGCCAATCCTACCGTTCCGAATTCGTACGACGACACACCGATAGTCAAGACTTGCAATGGCACTCTTTCTGGCACCCACAGCATAGCATACAACCAAGATTTCTTTCTCGGCATCCCCTTTGCAGCTCCGCCGATGGGAAACCTCCGATTTGCGAGACCGGCCCCATCTTTGGCATGGAATGGCACTCGAGTTGTCGATAAATACGGTGATTGGTGCATGGCCAACTCCCTTGGATTAGTGGGCTTCAGCCAAAATAACACAGCACCGATGAGCGAGGACTGTCTCAATCTGAATGTTATTCGACCAAGCGGAATTTCTGAGAAGCGTCTACTACCTGTCTTGGTCTGGATACACGGGGGTGCCTGGCAAGAGGGCAGCGGCAACGACCCTCGATATAATGGAACCTTCTTGGTGAAGAAGTCGGTAGATATGGGTACACCAATCGTCTTCATCAGCTTCAACTACCGTCTCGGGTTATTTGGCTTGATATCGGGTCAGGTGCTCGAAAAGGCTGGTCAGACCAATATTCTCCTCCACGACCAGCGACAGGCTTTGCTCTGGATCCAGGAGAATATCAGGGCCTTTGGGGGAAACCCTTCTCGCGTTACCATCATGGGAGAGTCCTCTGGAGCCGGTTCTATAGGTTTCCACCTGCTGGCGTACGGCGGTCGAGATGATGGACTATTTCATGCCGCTATTGCTGAAAGCGGCGGCCCCTTCTCTGTTTATCCATTTGCCGATGCACCTAGACGAGAGTCTGACTTTTCTACAGTTCTGAATCTCACCAGCTGTACCGATGCTACAGATGCTCTAGCTTGTCTACGTAGTGCTCCTGCGCACGTAATCCAACGAGCCAGCCTGTCTGTGCAGCCCTATTTCACGGTCGATGGAGATCTCATCCCTTGCAGAAATTCAAGGCTTCTCCAGAATGCCCAATTCGTCAAAGTTCCCCTCCTGATTGGCGTCAATAGGAACGAAGGCAGTTTGTTTATCCACACCGCCATCTCTGGACCCTTGAATACCGATGACGACTTTGTAACCTTTGTCAAGGGCTCAATTGGAGAATATGCTGTTCCGGACTTTGCTTTACACGAATGGCTTAGTGCCTATGAAAATGAGACAGTCAATGGTTCTCCGGCCGGCCTAGGCACTATTCTGGCTAACCCAGGGCCTGAGTACGGTTCAGGCTATGGAAGGGCATCACTATGGATCGGTGACTATCTCTTGGGAGCTGGCAGAAGGTATGCAAACCAGGTCTGGGCTAGGCATGGTGTGCCCAGCTATAGCTATTTCTTTGATACTGTCACAAACTATATGGACCCTAAGACAATGGGAGTCGCTCATGCCCAAGAGATTCCTTTTGTGTTTGGCAACACGGGCGGTTTTGGCTGGGATCAAGACCCCTTTCCAAATGATCTGACAGCCAGGAAGAAATGTCTTCACATCGTGGAGGTTATGAGTCGGATGTGGATTAGCTTCGCCGCTACCGGCTCCCCCAACTATCATCAGCGTTAGTTCTCCATCCCTTCAGCTTCCTAACTTTTAACTAAATTATCTAGTGGACAACACTCCCAAGTGGCCAATCTATACACTTCAGAAGCCGCAAAACATTGTTTTCAGCGCAACTGATGGAGTGCATCTTCAGCCGGACACCTGGAGGAAGAGAGCGATGGACCTGTTGACCAATACCAAGATTGATCTTGGCAAACGATCTTATCAGGGGGAGTGACTGCATGGGTGTATTTTGGACTGTTAAGAGAAGTCGCATATTACGCATGACCTATTATAGATCTAGACAAACGCATCAATGCTTACACTTTTGTCACTGCTATTGACAAGTCGTCGACAGTGTGATAGAAATAAAGGCGATTATACCACACGTTTCTCAGCAAACCGTAATATACCGTCTCAGTCAGCCTCTAGGGTTATGGTCAAGGAAGTCACTCACATTGAAGGCATTGCTTACAATGATGACTCAGCTTGTATTGAGTCCAGTTCAGAATTAAGAGCTGGAAGGCACTATTTTAAAAGAGGCTAAAGGCTTAGCTATGATATAGTATTAACATATATAAACCGAAGCTAAGTTTAGCTATAGCATAAGGATTTATCTTGCAGAGTACAGTTCATGTGTTCTCTCCATGGCTAGCAGGAGCAATCTGATCCTGGCTGTGGCAGGTACGAACATGTGGCTCACCGTATACGCCACAAGAGCCCGTAGCATGACATGCCACCCTAGAGCTTCGACTGAGATTCACTCAACTCAACACTTAGGATTCATTAACCGAGTTTTTCAGCGGCATTTTACTTCCTCCTGTGTGTTATATGTGCCTATCACTTAAGAACATGAAAGTAAATGTTTGTCATGAATATTTCTTGTCGCACGGTTCCAACACTGGTTGATACTTGAGTGGCTGGTATGTTGGCGGCAACAATTTTTGCCACGTTATCGTGACACAGTTTTTCTGTCTTGACTAATTGCATTCCTTCAGCCTTTGTAACGATTCCAGGCGAATACATTGACAACCTGATATCTCGTACTCTCAGCTTCTCAAAATTGATGAGATGAAAGATACTTCTGACTAGCAGGCCAAATCCCATTAATACATGTACTTTCTATCAGCGGGCCCCTCGTTTTGATTGGCAGTTGATCATCGTCAGTCCCACAGCAACCCTCCCAAGCTCACGCTCGGGGTAATATTAATCCGCAGCCAAGACAAAAATTGAGCCATTAGGCGCCCAGTGAGAGCTGTGGGGGGAGGTGGTGCTTGATATCACTGCATCTTGTACGACCTTGGCCAGCAAAGACCCTTATGGAAAGGTCATATCCGGGTTCATTGAAGGCAGTGGATTCTTGCAACAGATTTCAAAGGCCTCCCCGGTCACAAGAGCCGAGTTGAAGTTCGGCTGGGAGGACGCAAACACTCAGCTACTCAATCTTCAGGGTACTGTGATCGGAGAAGCCTCTTTGGATACCCCAGAGGCTATGAGTAAAACGAATGAGTTGTTCTGTCTTATGATATTTCGTGTTGGCATCGGGTTCAGACCCTTGAGCCGTCAGATATTGAACAACATGGGTGACTAGGCATGGGGTATCTTGTTAGAACGTGCTGGGGCTCAGTTTAGACGAGTTGGTTTGGCAAAAGTTCACCAGTCATTCTTTGAGGGTGCCAAAGAGAAGTCGACTATTATCTAGTCAAAGGCTTGCTATTATTACTGCGCAACCTTCGCTATCTTAGTAGACCTGCACTGCTTGTTTTCCCTGCGGTTTCTTCAAGAAACTAGCACGACTGCCAATCCCACAACTTGACATCAATGACTCTCAGTCAGGTCAGGATGTTCCGAAACCATATAGTTAAACTTTGGATCGTAGTTGTCCGCCTCGCTTGAACTTGGGGTTGCCCAAGTGAGCCCAGATCTCCAATGACAAGAACCTGTCCGTGTTGGCAGCAAGTACAGCTATTATGAGAGTCCCGATGAAATAGATGTTGGCAATCGAAAAGATGAATTTCCAAGCGTTGGTCGTTGCCCTCACTACCTCCACCATGGTGGTTTGAATCAAGGCAGGGGTTATCCCTGGGACTTGGAGCAGTGCCGAAGGGTCTCCAGTAGCCTGTGCGGCGGCGAGCGCCTCAAAGAGTGCGGGTAGCGATGTCTGCGGGAGGCCACCCTCCAAGACAGCCCCACTAACGAATTTGACCAGCTTGTTCTGGAGTCGAGGCTGAAACTGTATATGGGTCAGCATGAGCCGTTAGTACGGGGTGAAGTTTGAAGAATGCCTACAATGGACATGAAAACAGCTTCTATGATAACTGTTAGCGCAGTCAAGGAGTACAGAGGACTGAAGACTCACGTAAGATGGCAAAAAAGAGATTCCTAAAGGCCGCCAAAATCCCAGCAACGATGCCAATGTCTCGTCTATGCACGACTAGGGACGCAGTGACGCCAGACACAAGAAGTGAGTAGCCCTGACCGATACCACTAAGAGTTAGGAAGGCTTTCGCCATCTGTGCCCGTGACGATGTAGTTGCCGTAAGAGCCGAGAGGAAAATCATGGCAACTGCAATGCCGGCGACAAGATGCCACTTGACAAACTTGGGTCTCATGCAGGCCAGTGATGCCAAGATGAATCCCGCAACCAAGCCAGCAGACCAGCATGACTGGAGTAAATTAGCAAAGTCCCAGCCAGATTAAGGAACTCCTTACCGTGTCCCAGCCTTGTTTCATGCCTGATTCAGATAATATGCCTTTGAAGAGAACTGGAATGGCCGAGGGAATAAACCAGACTAGAAGGGACATCAAGCTGCTGAGTATAATCTGGGATAGAACCGCCCAACTACGGAATAGGTAGGGTGGAAAAGCACTATGTTCATGTCCGAAAAAGAACTCTGATAATTGTTAGCTTCGATTACATAGTGATTGAGGCAAGTCTTACCATAAACGAAGAAGGCCACTACCACAAAGCCGAATACCGTGACGAGAGCAATCATCTTTGGTGTGTCCCAAGCTACAGGATAGTCAATAACTTTGAAGCCTATGTCAGTCTAAGGACAGGACTTACCATAGATGGTTGCTCCCCACAGAAGGAAGTAAGTCAACAGTGAAAATGAGATCGCCAAAGTGATTAGCCCCTTCCAATCCTTGCTTTTCAAGTGTTCAGCCTCTGGGTCATCATGTAACTGTCGGTGTGTAGGTGGGTGGTAGGAGGCAGTCAGCCCAACGGTCGCCACGAAGGATAAGATGGCATTGATCGAGTATGGCCACCGCCAGCTGTCCGATGTGTTCTGGTACAAGGCTTCGGCTGGAAGGCGTGTGTTAGCATGTAAATTTGTGAAGCGACAAGGTTTCAGTCTTACCGATAGCTGGGTTCATAGCAAACAGGGGCGCGAGGAGGGAAAGAGAAGCTCCCACGACGGCGTAGCGGTGGCGTACTGGGACAAGCTCTGCCAGAGCCAGGAACGGTCCAATAATCTGGATCCCAGTTCCAATTCCGATCAAAACAGCCTTCACTAACATGAGTTAAAGAACAGAGTGGGCCATGATATTGTTCTTACCAGTCCAACAATCGATCGCGCGTCGGAGACTCGCCCAGTGGCAAGGAAGCCAACAAAGGCAATGAGATTTCCCAAAACAAAGACCCATCGGCGACCAACGAAATCCGAGATGCGGCCAAGGAGGATCGCGCTCAAAGCCTGCGAGAAGAGAAGCGTAGGATACGCCCAGGCGATGGTCGTACCCGGCGCTATACCAGCATTAGCAGCAGTCTTCGTGGCGGATGTGGATACTTACCCAATGCGAGAGGGACGTTGCTCGTGAGCATGTTCCAGGTAGGGGAAGTGCCTAGAAAGGCAGCATAAAAGCCAAATGATATGGAGAGGAAGGTGACAATGAATTGCACACTCCCGTAGGTGAAGTTGGCTGGTTCACCTCTTGGGCTGTGATCACGATCTGTGTTTTCGTCATGTTGGGTAAAGGGGGGTTTCTCTTCTTCTTTCATGAGCGACATGATAAGATGGTTGAGCTAAGGTTGGCTCATACACTAGTCAAATTTGAACAGGATTGCGGATAGTGCTGGGGTTGTAGCAATTGGATTGTCAGGAGCTGACACTGAATGGTTGACAGATGCCAGGAGTAGAGGCTACTTATAATCAGAGACCGATTGCATCCTCCCAGCCATATCATTTCACAACAGATACTTCACAGACGGCACGGTACTATCTCTGGACGTCAGATACTGCCCGGCCCGAGGTCATTTACACCCACTAGATAACACTACGTGCCGCCCTTGGCCTTAGTATTGTGATCATCCACACCATTTCAACCCCTGCGTCAAATCATTGAAGACTACTTAAAGACGATCACTCACGCCATTGCCAGATTGGGCTCACTTGGGGCAGATGGAAGACGAACAACCGAAACCGACAAGCTGTGCATATACCGTTGCATCATCCCACGGCAGTAACTCTCGTGCCTGTCCACAAGCGGTGTGGCCAAAAACTCTGGACTGACAGATAAGCTTGTTGATAGCGCCGGAGCTATCATTTGCTGGCTGCATTGTCTGAGCCGCGACAACGTCTACGAGAGGCATTTCAACTCCATTTGGAACACGAGCAACGATTACAAGGCCATTTTTTACATTCTGTATATGAAGGACTTCGTTGTTAGTCAGTATCCGCTACGCCGCTCCCAAAAGGGTCACCATAGGGCAGGAACGGGATACTGAGGTCCCAGATTCGGAAGATTGCCGAAATGCAATGCGACCATTGCTTAAACCCTTGCATACCCCGCTCGAAACTCTTCAACAAGACCTGAACGTCGGGTCACCCGAAGCTCTGGACTTTCGCAGTTGCTGATCTACCCTCGGGTATTCCTATTAGGGCAAGGCGCTACCACTACTCGGCTATATATTCGTCGCGTGGGCTATATGCCGGGTCCGGGGTAAAAAGCTCCTGAAGTGCCGGGTCCCGGCCCGATTGAATCCGGGGTAATTCATCTGGGGTAGACAGGGGCATCAGGATCTACCAGATACCGGGAACGGGATGACATGTCTTCTTGCGCTTAAATGAGCGACGTGCATTCCGCAGCTTGCCTCTCTGGGATGTGTTGGGCCGAACGAGGAAACCCCTCGGATAATATTGCCGAAATTGCTCCGCTGCCAGCGTCCGATTTGTCAATAGAGTATTGATCCGGGTTCGTCGTTGTCTTGGATGTACTCAATAGTAAAGATGCCTAACTCCGGGTCATGTGCTACTGGCCGCCGGACAATCCTGGTTCCGGCACATGGCATTTGTCGGTCAGAGTAGGTATGGAGCAATTTCGAGTCCATTGTCGGCATGATGGCCATGAAAGGTTCAATCATACCCTGCCTCTACTTCGTACGTATTCTGATCTTGCGTAGCGGATAATGTTTCCGTGCTAAACCACGATGGCCCGTTATCGAAGACAGGAATTATACGGGCTTTCACCTTGTACTTGTCAAAGGTCAATGGTGCTGACATGAAAATTCCTGACGGTTTGCATGACCTCTTTTGGCCCTGGTCAAACGGGCGTATGGAAGTTAGACCTCTGATCCCTTTTCCATCTCGTGCTAGTCTACATGAAGAAGGGCTACCATGTTTAGGGACCGTGTTCCCATCCCTGTCACAGGTATTTTTTCCTCGCTTACCTCGGATATGTTAGTATTGATTACCCTCTCCGGCAGGCCAAGCTCCCGTAACATGCCTCGACGTCAACGGTGTTAACCCGCCTCGATGCTGATTACAGCATTCTCCCTCCGGAATATCCGAGGCAGCGATTCGAGGTCAAACTCGTTCGTGGTGGCTCTAATGCCCCCGAGGGAAGGCGGATTTGAAGGTCAGGCGGGCGGACGAGTGCTGTGATCTCAAAGCTAGACGCTTCAAAACGTAGGCAAAGCCGGGAGCCCAACATTGCCACTGGCCTATCTGAACACCGGTATTTCCTGCTTTCCCCATACGCTCGTGATGTCCTTTTGAGTATGTGTGCCAACCAATACTCCACTTTTCTAGGAATTTGAAATGATTGCAGGGTTATGCATTCTTGCAGTAGATGTTGTTTGTGACAGCCTTTCAGTTGGAGTAAGGGGTATTTTCAAGACAAAAACAGCCTACGCTTCATGCAGGATAGCGGATGGGCTTTCGGGTTGAATGTGATCGGGTGTTCCGGCGCTTTCTACGGGAACCGACTGAAAAATCATGAGCGATAGATACGGACATATGCGGAGTTTCCGATGGTCGGGGCGGAGGCCGGGTCAGTAGCGCCGGGCCGGAATATGCCCGGCCGATGGAACGCCAATATCTTGACGTGTGTAAGGCGGTGGAAGGCTTGCGCCGACACGCCTGTTCAAGGATATATCTCATAGGTAGCTTCATGGGGTCGTGGAGTATCCAATTAATAAGTATAGAAGATTTGGATTCGTGATTCTTGCTGTTATTTTCGGGATTGCGGCCGGCTCCTATTGTCGTGACAATGCAGAACAAAGAGCACACTTTGTTGATTGTTTTGTCTTCTAATCGCGATGATTCGCCGTCGAAAACAGCAATTCTAAGAGTTCCACTCCTGCTTGCCAAAGGTCAGAGCTACTGACAAGAAAGTCCTAACGACGTGTTCTAATCCCTGTCAGATAGACATCTCTTTTGCGCTTCCCTCGGATAGGTCAGCATTGATCATCCCCCCTGGTGGAGCTACCTCTTGTAAACTGAGTCGATGGAACAATGTCAACCTGACTACCAGAGGTTTTAAGCATGGGCTTTCACTACACGCTGGACGGTGTCTTCGACTGATTGCTCTGGGAGCTCCAGGAGTCTATTCCACTTGGCCGTGTCCAAATGAGCATGTTCTTCCAGACCGGCCTCACCGAATACAAGAGCTTCGATGAGTTTCGAACCTCCCCCAACTATGTCGCCCTGTCCAAAAAGATTTTGAGCATCGGCTCTGACGTCATCGGCCGAGACATTCGAAACTTGCCATTTGGACCCGGTCTGCTTCTCCAAAGCACCCAAGACACCCAATTGCGTCGTGGTAAACGACTCGACTGAGACAACTTGATTCGCAGTCTCTTCAGGGTGAGCGAGAATGGCCACCAGTGCGCGGCCGACTTGATCCCCGTTACTGGCCGTGAACCTCGTCTTGCCACCATCAACTAGCCGGGCTCTACGGTCTTCAAGGTCAAAGCCCCAAAACCCTAGAGGCAGTCCCTAAGGAATCACGACCGGTTAGTTGCGAATCGAGTTCATATTACATGGGAACTTACCCAATCAAACAGGGGACCGGTGATCAAGGCAGTCCAGCTCATGACATCCTGCTTTGTACGCAAATAATCCAGTTGCTTTCTCTTGGAGCCGAAGAATGGAACCACAGCTATGACTTCGTCGTTCTGTGCCCGTTTCAACAATCATCCGTGTCCCATCTGTGGATTATGGGTACCTACCGACGTATCTGATCCGTACTCGCTCGGGATGAACCTCTTGACCCCAGCCGTAATAGCTGCCTCGATCACGACAGCTTGGGTATCGAGAGATACGATAGGAATCATGCTGATCACGGCATCCTTGCCCTTGAATATCTGAGTTAAAGATTCGAGATCAAACTCCGTCTTGGCGACCCTGATACCCCCAGGGAAAATTGCTTTGGATGTCGGGCGTATGACTACTGTGACCTCGAGGTCGGACGCTTCAAAGATAGGCAGAGTCAAGCGCCCAATGTTGCCGCTGGCCTAAGCAAGTAATGCCATTAGCAATGTATTCCCGTACACCGGTATCGAATTTTCCAATACGTACGCCGACCAAGACCACACTCTTGTAAGATGTTGACATGGTTGTTGTGTTGCGTGTTATTGTGACAGCCTGCTTCTCGGTTGTAGTAAGTTGCGTTTTGATGACCAAAGAGCTTATTCTAGATGCAAGAAAATGGATGAGTTCTCGCTTTAAATCATCCTCTTTCTCTCGGCACCTAGGATGCGAATATAGAATATGATTACGAGAGACGGAGGCGGATCTGCGGACTTTGGGATGGCTGGCGGCGGAGGACGGGGACACCTGAGTAGCATCGGAGTCGTATACGCCCGTTTCTTGCGGAACGGAGTGACCACGACGCCGGCTGTCTTTCTTGATTTTGGCTACCTAGCCTTTGTAGGCGGCATGATAAATAATCACTCGGCTGCTTTACAAATGACTACGTGGACAGACTTTCCGGAGGACATCAAGCCTCCTGTGCCGTCGCACGCCACTACCTCTATGCAGGCGTGACAATGGAAGGCGCCCGTCGCCACGCAACGTTCAAGAACCTTCCTAAGAAGTAGTTGCGTCACGTCCCAGAGCATTCTATTCTGGATAGAAGATTTGAATTCACATCCCTTCATCATTTCTAGTAAAGCAGCCGACTTCCCCTGTATGACAGAACCATCGAGACAGAGGCATCATGGATTGTGTAATTATGTAAATGCATGATAGAGCTTGCAAGTAATTAAAAGTGTTTAAAATATTGCATTACGGCAAATTGAGCAAGGCTTATTCTACCTGTAACCGATGTGCTCCCCTTACCCGTTCATCCTGACCACCAGTTTACCACCCGACACTTGGCCACTCCGCAGTTTATCCAACCCCTCCATAATGCCCTCGAATCCCGTATTCTGCTCGATAGTAGGGATTGGCTTCAATATGTGCGTCAGTTGCGGCAATGTTTTATAGAAGCGGACCAAAGCTTCACGATCCGCTGGTTGGGCCTCGAACTTTGGGCCAATCGGCGGCAGCCATTGGAATGGGTGACCAAGAGCTGTATACGACATGACCAGGTCGTAAGTGACATTGGGTAGCTTTGACTTGCCATTGGGCAGCACGACAACGACTTTACCCCCCTTGTTCTTGATGACTTCGGCACATATGGAGGTTGATTTGCCTTCAGAGAAACAGTCGACCGCCTTGGATATGTTGGGATAGTCTTTGGCTATGTCTTCTGCAACTGTGGCCGAGCTGTAGTCGTAGACAGCATCGGCACCATAGGTCTTGACCAGGCTAAAGGAACGCGGCGAGGCTGTCGTCACGACGGTATATCCAGCCGCCTTTGCGAGCTGTATGTGGAATAGGCCGGCGCTGGTAGACCCCGCGTAAATGAAGATTGCCTCGTCGCGCTGGATCGCTGTTTTGCCATCGACGAAGGGAATTCCATGTCGGACATTGAGATCCAACATGGCTGTCACAGCCGAGACGCCGTATGTGGTTGCATCCGTATCGTTCATGCTGTCTGGTACCTTCCACGCCAAGTCTGCGTCAACCTTCAAAAACTCGGCGAAAGCACCCTTGTCTCGATATAGTCCCCCGTGAACAGCGCCGGCGACGCGGTCACCGATCTTCCATTTGGTGCTGGCCGGGTCCCCGACTTTTTCGACCACACCAGCATAATCGCAGCCAACGATGCAGTTTGGAGGAGAGATGATGTCGAGGTGTTTGAAATCGGTTGGATTCAGCGCGACAGCGTTGACTTTGACAAGGATCTCGTCGGGCGTGATGGTGGGAATAGGCACCTCTTGGACGCGACCACCTACACCACCCAGAGATGACTTGACGGCGATGTTGGCCAGGCGGGTAAAGAGGAAACGGTTGGTAACAAGAGCCTTCATGGTGTTTGCAGGACCAGAGTGCGTGATCCCCAGCAGTAGAAGGACCGTGATGAGGGATGTGTTTTAGTTGAAGAAATGGCGTAGGAATGTGGGTATCGGGGCTACCATGTTATAAACATCAACAGAAAAGTGGCGTTTATTATTGCAAAAGCGATCTGCTGTTGAAGAGTTAGAGAGCACGTTAGACAGCGCACGGAGACGTGACATAACGCCGTCGAGGTCGGGACAACTCCTGCTCCGACGGGGTCAAAGCCTAATCTCGCGCCACGATCCGCTCTGATTTGTCATGAACGCCTTCATCATGGCATACGTAGACCTCGGCATGCGATTGTGTATTGACTACAAAAGGGAAGAATTCATAAGAATAGGTGCTGGGTCAGAGCATCATTTTTGACACCGTCTCATACAACAACTTACAACTGTGGCTATTAATTGGGCCATAAGCTGACAGACGCACCATTCCATCCTAGCTCCAGCCTTGCCCCACCACCTCTCACCCCTTGGCAATGTCGAAGGAAGGACAACCATCCATCCTCATCACTGGGTATGTCTGATCCAAATTGTGCCGTCTTGGTGGGCTAAAAGTAGCTGGCAGATGCTCCAAAGGCGGTGCCGGCAACGCGCTGGCTCTGGAATTCGCCTCAAAAGGATACCGCGTCTTTGCGACCGCCCGGTCCCAGAAGACCCTGTATAATCTGAAAGACAAGGGTATCGAGACACTCGTGCTCGATGTCACGAGTAGTGAAAGCATTGGCGCCCTGAAAGACGAGATCACGTCTCGTACAGGAGGACGCCTCGACGTCTTGTTCAACAACGCCGGCACCCGTAAGCGCGCCATCCGTATTCCTGACTTTGCGAAGCTTTAATATGCTGATTACGGCATCCTTCTAGTTTACGAAGCCCCGGCCGTCGAATCTGATCCAGCACGTGTTCGAGCACTCTTTGAGACCAACGTGTTTGGCTTGATGGACATGGTTTCCGCCTTCACGCCCCTTCTCGTAGCCTCCGTGGCTTCCAACCGCTCCCAAAGCAAGACCCCAACCATAGTCAACGTGGCTTCTGTCCTGGCTCGCCTACCAAACCCCTTCTCCTCTGCCTACAATGCGAGCAAGGCAGCCGTCGCATCCTACTCCGATACCCTCCGACTCGAACTGCAACCTCTGGGTGTCAAGGTGGTAACCTTGTACATGGGAGAAGTGTCGACACCATTGATGGCGACCGAGAACATCAATTTCGGAGCGCATAGCCTGTACCGTGATGTGGAAGAGGCGGTCAAGGCCAGAACAACCACCCACCTGGAGAAGACGATGCAGCCGGCCGAGTTTGCTCGACAAGTCGTAGCGTCAGTGACCCATGGCAAGGACGTTTTCATGTGGAAGGGTTCCAATGCTTTTGTCGTCTGGCTGTTGAATGCAGTTGGTCCGAGAAAGGTCTTTGACAGCGTCATGCTCAAAAATGCTGGTCTACACACTACTGAGGCAAAGTCAAGCGTTTACGAACTTGGCCAAGAATGGGTTGGAAAAGCTGCTTGAGGGTTGATTCAGGACTTATAACTATAGAGATGTCTGGATTTTTGCAGGAACTAGCTGGGTTCCAAGCTGTTAATATATAATGTCTTACAACGTTTCTAGCAGTACATCGATGAATGCAACTACTGGAACGTCAAAAGAAGTGGTCATCCAGACCATCTAGATTCTATCACTGGACCGACCTTTCCAAGCCTTATCCAACATGTCCTTGACAGATGTAGCTTTGATCTCGGGAAATCTTTGGTTCAATGCTTTCTGGTCTGGGAAGTCAAAGACGCCTTGGGTCACCCAGAAGCCAAAAACAGAAAACAGCTTCTGCGTCCATTCCTTGGCGAAGTAGGAGTAGGCAGCGACCTGACCAGGGAGCTCTGTTATTTCACCTAATCTCAGCTTCTCAATGCTATCGTATACGACGATGAATTCTTCTCCTGCATTGGCATGTTCAACGTTAGCCATGAGACGTTAATGAGCTGGGAATATGATTTGTTCAAGGGCGGAGCAGAGGGAGATTCATCACCTTTGGCATCTTGGGCCAGCTTTACAAATTTATTCCAGGTCATTTTGTCGCCTATAATGTATGTATCACGCTCCCATTGTGGAAGGTCTAGCGCGGCGACGACATACTTGGCCACGTCTTTTGAGTATGTAAACGTCATGGCCTGCTCACCATCTCCAGGGATGGCAGCGCGGTTGTTGGCCATGTCGACGACAAAGGTAGTTTGTGGGATATATGTATCGACATGAGGCATTCCATAGTACTCCAGAAACCAACCAAGATTGAAGGCAGTCCACTCGAGCTCGGTTTCGGCAAGCTGAGCATACGCATCTATGTGCTGGAAGCCGTGGGGGAGCTGGCTAAGATATCTAGGGAGAGTCCTTGTCAGTATGTATGTGCTGCACCAACCACTATTCAACTGTTGTCGCCAGAAAGAATAGACGCACTCTGTAGATGGTCGAACTGCCCAAGTACTAGTGACAAACCGCTTTGTTGGACCACTACTATCAGCGGCTTTAATGAGGTTGAGCTGGGACTCGCCGACGCCAATGACATGCATCGCAAGGGCTGAGATGACTGTGTGAACCTCGTGGTGTTCGAGCACGGCCCGCAAAGATTCGATGTCGTCGTAGTCTACCTCGATGACCGGAAGGCCCAACTCGATGCCATCAGTTAGCTGTGCCTGGAGTGCGGCTGGGTGTCAGTTTCCAATTCTGTGTATTGTTCATGCAATTGTGCATACTCCTCGGGTTAGAATGATCGTCTTGTGCGCTGGTTCATTACTCAGCGCGTCTGCGATGGTGCGGCCGACTCCACCAGTGCCTCCGGCGATTGCGACATTAACCATCGTGAATATGACTGAGTATGAGATGTACCGCGAACAAGCAATTGATTTGGAAGAAATTAGCGATGAGATATGGATAAATGGAATATGAGCCGACGAGAAATACACATCAATAATACTATCAACATGTCAAGTATTCCTAATGTGCAAATATAAGCCTTATCTACTCCGATGCTCTCCTAGGATGATGATTAGAAACACGAGTTTGTCTTTCCAGTCTTGGCATCACAACCACCCGATACCAACTTCCAGTGCCCCTATTGCTTCGGCCGAGTTTCGTCCGCAAGTTTTGGTCTTCCTTTGAAGTTGGCCCGAGTCGGGGATAAGGTTGGACCGCCTTCCACGATAGCGCTTTTCCTATTCAAGTTGAGTTGGCCCCATGGCTTGTTTACGGTTATGTAGGTCGTAAAGCCACCTCAGGCCCTAAGCAACTGACATCATCTTCGCGGATAACTACCATTCTACGTAAACGAAACGATCATGGTCATCATTGCAGTTGCAGGAGGTACCGGCGGTATAGGTCGGGCAATCGCTGAAGCAATTGACCGTAAACCCGGCTACGAGGTCAAGATCTTCAGCAGAGCGGTAGGTGTTTAACATAAAGTTGCTTTCAGGTTTGCAGCTGTTGACACAAACAGGCGAATCCTAAGCTCGCGTCTCAGATCGGTATAGATGTGATTGCGGTCAATTATCACAATGTAGAAAGCCTAACCAAGACTCTCGAGGTCTATGACGTCGATACTGTGGTTTCAACCCTCTTCGTCACCACTGATGGCACTCCACAGGTCAATCTGGTACGTGCTGCCGAGCTTTCGAAGAAAACGAGGCGGTTTATCCCCAGTATCTGGGGAATTCCGTACTCAGAGGAGTGAGTCCAGTCCAAACGTCGAGCGGTGTTTCTGCTGTCCTTCTTTCCCGGACTCATCAGATGTCACGTAGCCAAGTCAACGAGAGGAACATGCAAATCGGCCGATCCAAGCTTGAGGCAGTCGAAGCTCTTCAACTGACAAATTTGGAATACACCTTGTTCTACGTCGGCTACTTTCTCGATTTTTGGGGCTACCCGCGTGTGCCTTCGTATCAGCGCCAGAATATCATTGTCGTCGATATCGAACACGGCACAGCGGCAATTCCCGGCACGGGTGATACTCCCGTAACCTTCACTCATACTTTTGATGTAGCCGAATTCGTGGCGGCAAGTCTTGATCTCCCAGAATGGGATCGAGAGAGTTACGTCGTCGGTGATACGGTCACCTGGAACGAGTTTCTTCGCATCGCTGAAAAGGTCAAAGGTAAGGCAGATGGCCCAAGCCATTAGACCGCGTCGCCATCGTTACTGACGTCGCATCTGTTGTAGGGAAAAGATTCCAGGTGGCGCATGACACGCTAGATAAGCTTCTAGCAGGGACAATCACGGAGCTGCCTTCACACCCTTCGTTATACAGCCAGATGCCAAAAGAGCAGATTCAAGCCCTATTCGCCACGTTTGGTGTATGGTTCGCGCAGGGCTTATTTCATCTGAAGCCGACCAAAACTCTGAACATGGTCTTCCCAGAAATAGTCGCTCGGACGGTCGAGGATATCTTGACCGAGGGCTGGAAGTCTGGCTAAGAGTGTAAATTAGTGTCGTCATGTCGTTGCACCTAGATTAGCCTCGCGTGCTACCCACCATAAAGTTGATAAGCCATAATCACGTTCGTCCATCTTCTCGCCATTGTGACATAATCTTGTGCTCGGCATCGGGTTCTTGGTGCCAATGCGCCAACCCGCGGATTCCACGCGTAGTTCAGGTACGCGTATAGAGCTGGCCGCTATGCCATAAACAGCTAGTTCCCCCGAATGGGAGCCCAACCAGAGTCACGACCCGGCTTTGTTTAGTAAACAAATATGTGGTTGGGTAGCCAGCTCGGATCACATCATTCATTGCGCCAGAGCCTTTACAAGAAAATACGGGTCCGCCTGTCTGAGCACCGGTGTTCGTTAAACGAACAAAAGGACTCGGGACAAAGGAGTGTACCCAGCCGAGATGGCTTTCTTCAAATGATACTAACACAGGCCGTACTGGTCCAGTCTGAATAGATAGGGAGCGTGAAGTGTATATTAGTAGCTGGTAAACACGTATTTCGGGTACTGTATATTTTGTCCATGTCACCAATTATAAGCGGACAAAAGACATCATATCGCGTGCTGTTCTACCTTAGAGAGGTACAAAAGCTCAGGAGGAAGGTGTGGATCACTGCCTCATGATTCAGTGCAGCACCGGCCTAATGTGTTCCCGATTCAACTGGCTTCGGGTCAACATTCCTTTACTTCCATGGCCTTACCACATTGCTGGTCACAGTACTAGCCAAACCAAGTGCTCAAGATCCATGCGTTTGACAACGGCAGTTCAATCTCCGCTCCGCTGCGGAATCGGAACGGACAATCACAGAAGTTTCGATCTCCGACTGTCTTTATCAGCGCCTTCGAGATGTCCCTGTCTAGCGTTTGGTCGGTATCTTGTGTATATATTCGTAGTGCTATCTCTCGAAGGCCAGAAAGACATTGCCAGAATAATCTCATCATCCTACTTGCAACTTCTTAGCACCCCCTGACCTCACCACCTTATCTTCAAGATGGGCTCTCCCACTATCATTCTTATCACCGGTGCAAACCGTGGCATTGGTCAAGGTTTCGCCAAGACGTTTCTCGCCAGGCCCTCTACCACTCTCATCGCCGCCGTACGAGACCCAGAACATTCAACCTCAAAGGCACTTGAGGACCTTCCAAAAGGACCTGGAACCCAGCTTATCACGGTCCAGCTCGACTCAAGCAAGCCTGATACTACTGCAGCGGTGATCAAAAATCTTCAGGCTGATCACGACATCGTCTCATTAGATCTCGTGATTGCCAATGCCGGTATTGCACTTGACGGAAGCAGCGTTCGCGAGACGAGTCTGGATAACATCAACAAACATCATTTGGTCAATGCTGTGGCTCCCGTTGCTCTCTTCCAGGCAACTGCCGACCTGCTTCGAGCTAGCAAGACCGAAAATGCTACCTTTGTTGCGATCTCCACGTTGATCGGCTCAATTGGGGCCATGGAGGGACTTGCTGGATTTCCAAACACGCATAGCCCTTACGGTGGTAGCAAAGCGGAACTCAACTGGTTTATCCGCCGCCTCCACTTTGAGGAGCCTTGGTTGACCAGCTTCGTCTTCCACCCTGGCCTGGTCGAGACCGATCTCGCAGCAGGTGCGGCTAAAGGAACTGGTGTCAAGCTCTCTGACCTTGGAGCTATTTCTGTCGAAACCAGTGTTGCAGCCATGGTTAAAACGATTGATAAGGCCTCGAGAGAAATTGGCGGCACATTCCAAAACTACAACGGAACTACATTGCCTTGGTAGATGTCAAAGGAGCCTGGAGCTCGGGGTAGCTGATCAGGGTCGACATAGCACCAACAACTGTATCTAGCCATACGTTTTATCATCGAACAGGAAGATTGTACTAGATCATAGAACTTTGTTGAACTTGGTCCAAGACAAAATGAGAAGAGATAAGGCAACGTGGCACGGACACTTTTGACTTCAAATCATGGCTAGCCCAGCCTCCATACGAGCAATCACTTGAAGACAATTTCAAGTTCAATAACATCATGCAAATCTTGGTCTCCCGAGCCAAATCAATCCCGGCCTAACTTAGCGTTGCCCATCTATTCGAGAGACAGTAAGGGCTAATGGGTCTCGATCAAGATCTGAAACCGCCATGCCGTTCATGAAAGAGGCTTTGAAGAAATTTTGTCTCTGCTCTGGTGTAAGCTGTCAGACAGTAGAATTTGACCCCTTTGCGCCGCATATAAAGCCTCGCCTATGTATTACCAACGGGTAGTCAAATGTCAGTTTTTGTCACGGTAACAACTCGGACAACCAACCCAGGTAAAAAGGAAGTTAACAGCAGTTGCAGCGCAAAGAAGTAATTGCTCAGCATCATTCTAGTCCTTTGTCTATGCAAATGGGCGCTATTTCTATCTACGAAACTCCGCGACTGCCTAGCATATTAGTCTTGCATTAGGCAATGAAAAGTCTAACTAATACCCTTCACATGTGCCTCGGTCTTCGGTACAGCCCGGCTCTCCGGGTTATTAATCTAATCTTGTCGCTTAAAATTATAGTTTTCGTTGACCCATGTCTCCAAGTGCGCAACGGCGCTATGATCAATTTTAGGCACTCGATCGGCTGTGGAATACCCCGTCGGGGAGTCTTTTCGCCAGGACATTAGACCATCTGCTATCCATGCATGCCGACACCCCTGTTTCCACTCCAGCAAGTTGTATTTATAAGCAATGAGGCACTATGATATATCTTCCAGGGCTCTCTCTTTCAATAAACTCCACCTATGACATCCGAAAACTAGTGCACAAACAGCCTGAACCAAGCCAATTATGAGTGCAATTATTGAAGAACCGATCACTCTTAGGAGCGGTCTCACGCTGCCAAACAGGCTGGTCAAATCCGCCATGGCGGAAAACCTAGCAGACAGCGAATTTTTGCCCACAAAGCCTATTTATGATGCGTATGAGGCCTGGGCCGGGGGAGGCTGAGGCCTCATTCTCACTGGTGCGATCCTACCCCCTTGAAGTAATATGGAATGCTCAACATTGTCCAGGAAACGTACAAGTAGACCCCCGGTACTTGGGACAGGCCGGTGACATTGCAAACAACCCGGCCGTTGAGGAAGCTCGCCTGTTGGATAGTTGGACAAGATGGGCCACCTTGACCAAGAGCAAGGGAACTCCGACCATTGTCCAGGTCAATCACCCTGGGCGGCAGTCACCTGTTGGTGCTGGCACACGCGGTTTCTTCGAGAAGACGGTCGCCCCCAGTCCGGTCCCTTTGCGTCTCGGCAGCGGCGTATTTGCCAATCTGGTTTCCAGGCTTCTTTTTGGGACCCCACGGGAGATGACCACGTCAGATATTAAGGATGTGACCCAGCGGTTTGTCGACACTGCATTACTTGCTTCTAAAGCTGGATTTGACGGCATAGAGCTTCATGCAGCACACGGATATCTTCTAGCCCAGTTCTTGGCAGAGAAAACTAATAAAAGAAGCGGCGAGTATGGGGGATCCGTCGCTGCAAGGGCCAAGATCGTGGTCGACATAATGAAAGCCATCCGGGCAGTGGTTCCACCAGGCTTTACCATTGGCATTAAATACAATTCGGTTGATCATCAGTCGCCTTCGCAACTAAAAGCGTGCGTTGAACAGCTCCACTTCATAGTCGATGCCGGTATCGACTTTCTTGAGATCAGTGGAGGCACTTACGAGGATCCCCAGGTAAGCGAACGTCGCAAACAGATGGTCCGAATAATGAGATCTAACTATTCTTCAGGTACATCGAGGGCCACGCGACTCTTCGACGGAGAAGTCAACGAATGAGAGCACCAGAAAACGTGAAGCCTTCTTCTTGGAATTTGCTCGGGCCATCAGAGACGAATTTCCGGGTCTACCACTGCTGGTCACAGGAAGCTTCCGCAGCCGCGATGTGATAGCAGCGGCATTATCAAGCGGCTCACTGGACCTCGTAGGTGTAGCCAGGCCAGCCGCGCTCAACCCGTCAGTACCAAATAATACCATTCTCAACACCGAAGTTAGCAATGAAGCGGCTCGAGCATATGCGCCTTCTATTGAGCCTCCTTGGATTCTGCGGAAGATAGGCAATTACGTTATTGATGCCGGAGTGGAAACAGTTTGTTTTGCCGAGATCTTTCCACAAAACTGTGCGTTTACTGGCCTTGGACAGGCTTGGTATGGAAAACAAATAGCAAAGCTGCGTGGGTAGACAAATTGAATTGTTGATACGGACTGGACGTGGAACACACCTCAGGCGACTGCCATAGCATTAGGTGCTTTGCACAGAGAATTTCATGAGTAAATTAGAATACTTCTACTGTTTTTCTACTTCTGCATCGCAGATAGTTGCTAATCCCTATGATAAGTAACCATAACCTCAGCCGACAGGTTTTGGTGATTGTCTATAGGGTAGGTAAAAAGAATACCCGTGTATCGATTAAAGATTGTGAGTTACCTTAAATAGACTGGTGGCTATGCGTCTAGGGCTAATTCTGAGCGTAATTTACCTAAAGAAATAAATTAGACTTAAAACTGCTGAGCTTAACAGCTTAAATCGATAGGAAGACATAGCCCGTTTCTCTCGGACATTGCTCAGCTCAACCTCGCGGCGCTCCAACTGAGGTAGCGTTACCGTCTTGATAGTTAGATTACAAATTTTGTCTCTAACATCCGCAGGTCGTCGGCTCATAGCGAAGTCTAGTTTCTGACTGTGTAAGCAGCGCCCGTTATCTAGAATCTTATCAGCGATTGAGTGCAGATCTTTAGCTGCTATGGCGACAAGTCCCGTGATCGTATAAGAAAATAGCTTCGCCCTTCCGACGACATCCGGAACTACCGATGGGGCGAGTACCACTTTCATGAGAGAGTTACAGCACAGTCGAATCCTCAATAAAAGAGCTCCAGTTTATCTGATTTATAATACATGATATCATGTAATGGAAATGTTAGTAAACGTATGCTATTAATAATACAGTATTGCAATAAATATCAACGACTATATCTAGGTATGCTCTTATTCATGGCCAACCGTTGGAAACCACCAAATCAGATAGCCTCTTCCAACATCTCTTTGAGATAAAACAGATCTGAAACACCACCATGCTTTTACCTCGGTTCCTTCTGGGCATTAGCCCAGTCTTGGCTGCTGCACGGAATTTCTCTCTTCCAAATGTCAACGCCGTTTTCGAAAAATCACCCAAGCCATTTAAAATCAACGTCAATCCGCATTTCATCGAAGAAACGCGTAAACGAGTCGCGAACACGAGAGTTCCACTGTTCATGGATGAGCCAAGTGACGGCCCAAGTGCACAGAACTTCACTGCTGTTCGCAATTTCTGGGCGAACAAATATGATTGGAATGCCACTGAAGCGTCAATTAATGACAAGTTAGTAGTCAACCAGCAAGAGTTTTTAGTCTGCTAATAATCATTTTAGGCTGAAGCAGTTTACAACTGTTGTTGAACCCGTTATCGACAACGCTACTTATCCAGTCCCTCTTCACTTCGTTCACCACCTTTCGCCCCGACACGACGCCATTCCTCTGCTGTTCATCCATGGATGGCCCGGATCATTCTTGGAGGTCATGCATATTATTGGCAACTTGACCAACCCTCCAAATTCCTCACTTCCTGCCTTTCATGTTGTCGCTCCATCAATCCCAGGCTTCGGATTCTCTCCTGCACCTCAGCACCCTGGATTCGGTCCAGTCAAAGCAGCACACGCTTTCAATGCGCTGATGCATCAGCTTGACTACTCCAAATACGTCATTCAAGGTGGCGACTTTGGTGGTGTTATCCTTCGTTACCAGTCTAATTTATTCCCGGACTCCGTTGTATCAGCACTAAGCAACTTTTGGATCATTCAGCCTTCAAACAACGACCTTCGCAGACTTTCAGAGGGTTTAGCAACCCCCGATGAAACTACATACACTGCAATTGTGGAGAAATACATCAATCAAGGGTCTGGATACCGTCTTATCATGCAAACACAGCCGCTCTCCGTCGCATACGGCATAACAGACTCTCCAATGGGGAATGCCATGTGGATGTACACAGTGATGCAAAGAGTCATCGATCCGTCCATCACTACTTGGACTCCTGAGGAAATCATCACTTGGTCAATGATGTACTACATCCAAGGACCATATGGGGGAACGCGCATTTATAAGGAGGTAGCGAACGATGGGGGCTTTGAGGTTCTTGACTTTGGCACGTTGCCGATTGTGGACGTTCCAGTTGCTATTAGTCAGTTTCCTTACGATCTTGCTTATCGTTTACCTTTGGATTGGGCGAAGCGAGGTGGAAATGTTGTGAAGAGGAATGTGCACAATCGTGGTGGTCATTTTGCTGCGTGGGAAGTCCCTGAATCACTGCTTGGCGATATCTGGTCGTGGTTTGGGGATAAGAATGCTTCCAAAACAGGAATATTTACTCATTAAGTAGCGAAGCAGTTATCTGACTGTCTCACTACCTCTCATCTCAACATTTATTTACATAGCTATAATTGAAGGCCGATGGAGTGTAATGTGATATATCCGGAATCTGACTTGAGTGTTGAGTAGTAGTACAGCGCGAGAAAGGGAAAGCTTTTTTCGTTTTCTTAATTTCAAAAAGGCTTTAATTGTCTGATTAGTTGCTAGGATATGTCATGATACTTGAATTGTGACTTAACCAGGTTATTTATCACTGAGTTACATGAAGAAACCCAGTCTCAACCAGCGCCACTTACGACATTTCTATCTCACCATTGACGGTGTTTGCCAATCGGGGGTGTTAGATGTTACTGGCTAAGTTTGGCATAGAGAGCGATTGGATGAGACTTTGTGCCACTGTATAGCCCCATGCAATATGTACTTGGAAGCACATTTATCACTGTACAAGCCATTAGCTGTCACGTGTTCTTTCAAGTTACTGGCGGGTCAGAACAAGGCTAGATAATGACTACAGCATCTCAGTGTAGAGAGTGTCCCAGTAAAACTAAAGTTTGCAGAATGTTCAACGAGCCCAGCTACTGGGCACATGTGGAGTCTACTCAGGGATACTGGTACCCGACGGATCATCAATGTTGCGCCGTTCCAACGGACATGGCCGCCACATTTAAAACCCCGACCCGCGGGCTCCCAGGCCTGACTCCTAAACCGAGTGCTTCAATTGTGATACTAGTTCCCGTTGGGGCAGCCCATTACAGCACTATTTGTTTATTAAGCTCTTGATAAAACGCCCAGCCGGAGCTTGGGGTTTGTTCATCATGTTGAAGGGAGGTGGCGGCCCGGTGTCTAATTCCGCCTCGTGGTATTACTGTGCCTTATGCTGAAAAGGCCAATGGACCTCCCGTTAGACTACTCGCAAGATAAAAAACAGCTGAATCATAATAGTAACATAGGATGTTATTCAGTTTAGGTTCACGACTAAGGTGGTCCAAGACGGCCTGACTCTCCCCGACGCGCACCGAGCCGCTTATCATAGGACGATGAGGGAACTCATTTAACGCCTATATCCATGTAGAATCGGCATGCTGACATGGCGTGCCAGTTGCGTTGGTCGCACCCCGCGGGCACCGCATCTCCTTGGCACTCCGTTTGCAGAGCCGAGGTAAAATGTGGGGATAAGATCAGCTGTGAGGATTACTGATCCCACCAGTATGATGGGAAACAGAATGCCAATGATCGCAAAGCTCTGAAGCGGCATTATTACGCTAGATTTCCGTGTATCGCGTCAGGATTATCGAACCTCGGCTCCTTTTAAAATGCATGTCCAGTCGCGACCTCCCTCCGCTAAACTTGGCTCATCTGTCATATCCAGCAGTCACACTCGGCTGTTGATATACTCCAACTCAACCATCTGTAAAACTTTCCTCGTCCGGATATGAATCCACTGCACGATATTCGCGCCGCTGTGCGTTCAAAGATAAATAAGCGTGATGGGCGAATCAAGCTGGCGGAAGAAGTTGTTGATCCGGTGAAAACTTCCGACAGAAACGAGAAGAGGCTTACGGGCATCCCGGCGTGGGCAGCTTGGCCTCCTTTGGCGAGTTATTGGTACGTATGACCAGCTACTATTCAACAAAGCCCTAGATGAGGAAGAAGTTTCTGATTGATGTTGCAAAAGATGCAGAACCTAATGTGGCCGTTTGCTGGGATGCGATAAGTTGAACGGGTGGACCCAGTGACTCTATAATGGTTATGGCAGCCCTGTCAGGAATTACTACTACAAAAAAGCTGAAGTGCCTAATTCCCTATCTTCTAATCTACGTAGTCTAGAATAACCGTCCAATCTCTGCGGGCTCTACACTCAGCTGTAGAGATTTGTGCTGTTCTTAAATGTAAGTATCTTAGAGAGCAAGGCCGTTTGTCACATACCTGTAGTAGCTCATTGGGGCTGGGTCGTTCTGCCGGCTTCACTGCCAGAGCGCAGGTTAAGAAGTTTTGTAATGTAGGAGATGTGCTTTCCCAATTGCGAGGACGCGGAGTTGCGTAATTTTTGACCAGGAAACCTAGTTGCCACCACGGTGTAGCCAAGTGAGGGGGCTCGCCATCAATCATCTCAACGACAGTGATTCCAAAGGACCAGATATCCGCCAGAAAGAGACTTGGCTGTATTAGCAGCCTTTAACTACCTGCAGCAAGAAGGGTGACACCCAGGTAATACAGTTCTATGATGAAATTGTTCGGAATGAATTGCTTGTGATAGATATGGAGTTGGTTAGTACTATAGGCTATTTGAAAAGGCCTGGAGCGACAGGTAGTTCTTGTTACATAAAAGCTCGCTATTTATTTATATTCACCTATTCAGCAGTGATTACTCAAGAAACCAGGTCATTAGGCTTTTTTTCGTCCTAAATGGGTTGCAGTAAAGTCAAGGGGTTCTGTTAGCCAGAACCTTATGAACTAGTTCCCAGCACTTAGCTATTGAGCCAGTTCGCTCGCTTTCATCTGTCTCGCTACATGGCTTCGAGTTAAACGATGGTGAAGTGAGTATGCATTAAACAAGTAGGAACTACGTTGAAGGCTGTGAGGTATATTGGTCTATATTGCTTCCTTGATCTACCTTTTGGTACCGGAATAAGGCCCCAAAGAAACACTCGAAGTAAGAACTAGTTCTTCTTTTTTAGATGAATAGTTAAAGCTATTATCTTACCCAATCTCTATCACTAGGTGTTCTTTTTCATCATTGCTGTCTTCTTCTTCACAATGTCCGCATTTTATTAGTCGTAAAAGCCTGTATGGTTGTGTGAAAGCTTTACCAAAGATTATATGGGGATATAATTTTAAACTGACATACTCTATTCCTTGTCTTGTTAGCCCTGCAATGTGAAAGACAGGGTGTATAGGATTCCTCTTTGCCGATAAGAGAGTTATTAATAATTCGCTCGACTTTTGCTCTTCAAGTACGCTCTTTTCGTCTCTTTCGTATGGGGCCTTGTTAAAGCATATCGTATATTGTTTACTAGGAAGCAAAGGATTCCACCTCTCGAAGGCCTCAGAACTAAGATATCTGAAAGTGGGCATGGCTTACAATAGCTTGTCCATATATCAAACAATGGTGGAAATGCTCTCTATTCGGACCCTAGTCAAAGTTCATAGACATTACCCTGCGTGCCTGAAGTTATTCTATTATCACTCGCTGTATGCTTGGCCACTAGTAATATTAGCAAAAATAGCCGAATGGTATCTCAAATATAAGATTTATGTTAACTACTTTAGGCCTCTCAAACTAGCGCGGGGTTAAAATAGCTTAGCAAGGAACGACTTATAAAAGCAACTGTCATTTTATATAGACACGCTGATACAGGTAAAGCTCACATTGGTGCATGTTATTACTTCTGGGTACTACAGGGGAGTTGACCGTTCCTCATGTGTGGACAAATGCCCGCACCCGCGGTTTTTAGGAGGAGTGGAACATGACGGTATGGCGTCTTGTGCCGATTGATGATCGAATGGGTGAGAATCTGTGATGAAAGAGAAGCCTGGCCCTTCTTTTTTGTCTACGAGGCTGTAAATGGCCCTGACAGCGGTGAGCAGTAATAATCAAAAGTCCATGTACCAGAAAAGCCACCACTTGATGTACAAAGATGGCTTCACTACTCTGTTGGTGAGACTCACTGTGGCTAAGTTCTTAGGAAACCCCGAGAACGGACCACTCCGAGGTTCTTGATGGCTTTGCTCAGATAGGGCCGATGACAGCAGCAGCACCACTTTACGCCTACGTTGACCTCGGTAAATTATGAC
Organism: Fusarium sp. JS1030; assembly: GCA_000966855.1. NCBI lineage: Eukaryota > Fungi > Ascomycota > Sordariomycetes > Hypocreales > Nectriaceae > Fusarium > Fusarium sp. JS1030. The sequence goes on along the minus strand of JWIW01000020.1, from coordinate 128,068 downwards.
GTGATCTCCCAATCCAGACCATGTCGCTGTCCCTCACTAGCCATTCTCAGAATCGACATGACGCTAGGAAACCTTATTGTTTCCGAGTGACTCCGAAGTTGTGCACGACTTCAAAGTCTCCCGTTCCTATAATAGGCTAGACAATTATGAATACAGCACGGAATACGAAGGCCGGCCCGATTCCCCAGTTAAGAGGTATCTGCGGTCAGCCGGGAAAGGAAACATCCCAGACACACTTATGACACAGGGGCATAGGATAAGAGAGCTTGAACTCATAGAGTTAATGTCTTGGTGCTGAAGAATGGTTCTGCAAGTAACTCGAATCAAGTCGTATTGCAAGATTTATACTGAAAGATCATCCATGTAAGTGATATATTAAGAGGCGTGATATGGCCATTGCTATCTTCTAGATTTATGTCTAGCTTGCTGCTACTGTGATCCTATGATAGTTCATCATTCGCAATACGATTATTATAGCCCATGAGTACTAACCCCCAATCTGGCGAGTCAAGCACTATATCTGGCAGCCAATTTTCATTAACCAAATGACCCAGGATTCCCAGAATCTATCTCACGGGCTAAGTGGCCAAACCACTCCCGCACCGAACAAGGAGTGCCATAATAATCCGTTATGACGGTAGCCACGATACCAGGTTGAAGGTTTCGGACCACAATGGTCTCTATATCAGCTTCGGTTATATATCCATTGTCTTTGAAGTCAACTGGGACTATTGGTCTGCTGGGTTGGCCATGTCCTAGTACATCATGAGTCATGACCGTGCTTCGTTTAGTGTATTCACTGTCATACCAGAAGAAAAGAAAAACAAGCGATCTCCAGGTGCGCATTCGGAAACTAGCCAATGCATCGATTGCAGGATGGCACGTTTTGTTGGCTGGCTTGTTGGGCGATAATAAACGTCGGATAGGATTATGATGTTCTCGCGGGGGCAACCGTAGATTTGTTGCAAGAACCTCGCCATACCGTGGGGATTCTGCCCACCAAGTTGGCCGACAGTGTTGAAGTAATGAATGCAGACGATGACGGCTTTCGTAATTACGGGTACCCGCATCGTGACTGCGGTCTGATTTCCGTAATCTTGTGGTGCATACATCTCGTGTGACGTCCCAGATCCGTTGAGGTACATTGCATAACTTCCGGGATTTGTTATCGTTGTCATATTGAATGATACTGACCAACAACTTGGTTGAGGAGTAACAAAGAATGAATGCAGCGAGAGGCCTTCTACCCCGACCCTACATGGCAAGCTTCAGTTCATGTGACCAATCTTTCCTGCGTTCATTAGATCAAGATCATCAGTCACTTTAGAACTTAGAAAGAATTATAGTTTATTGTTATTGTATATGGTTTGGCTCGGTTCAAAGGCTCCCTCTCCTTGATGTAGTAGCACGAACACCACTGCGGCGCTTACCGTTTCTAGGACGAAGTCCTGGCTCAGATTGAGGCTCCCTTATCGCCTTCCTCATACAGTTACTATTTTATTTTGCATTTAATAAATTCTTGAAGATTTCCAAAGAGGTGAGACATTTAGCTCCCCATGGATTATTGTGGGCACTCGCACCCGCGCACGGGAAAAGCGGATGATCTCGAGCAGTTCGAAGCCAGAATTGTGGGCCAACAATGTTCTAATGAATCATGCTTTTGGATCTCTGGAGAGAAGAAACAGCAAGTAACTATGTTTCGGGATTCTGCAACGCAGAAAAAGGCAGGCTTTTGCCCAATGTGACAACTACCAGTGGGGCAGGCGGTCCTTGAGGCAGAGCGAGACAGTTTTCCATGCTTGAACATATGCAGGTCGGGGACGCCGATGCCCTGGAATGATTGTGTGTGTATTGCCCTGGCAAATGAGAAGCGTCATTGACCGAGGCCACACCTGAACCTCCCACATAGCCTTGCTTGGCAACTTTAGCGTTTCTTGGTTCAAGACATTCTAACCCCTCACACCTCGAGAGAGGGCTAGTTAACTTTACCTGGTGCCGAATTCGATTTAGTTCTTTGACCTTACTTTGGAGCATTATTATTCTCTCAGGCCAGGCATGTAGACTTCCAAGCTCACCCCTCCAACAATACTGACCCATGTTCTCAACTGTATGGTACAGTCTACAGATATCTCATGCGTCCAATATCCTATGTCACAATGAACACGTGTAAAATGATCCAAAGCCAGTACGTAATTCACCGTCTGCGGAAGTTGAATAGTGTCACCAATGAACAGTAAAACTCTGAGATGTTGACTGTGATGCTTCAACTTAAAGTTACTGCGGGTCTTGTAGTGCGGACCTTTTGTAACAGCCCAACACATTTCCAGGCGGCTTCATTTACAAGGATATCGGTAAGCTTGTGAGATAACTCCCATCCACTCGTCCATCACAGCAACATCCTTTCTCGATTTCCCCACTCCCCCAGTAGTCTTGGCCTTCACCAATGTCGTATGATATAAACTTGAGCGAGACAGGACTAAAGCAAATCCAGCTTGATCAATGGAGAATCCATCCTGATTTGATAACTCTCGGCCGATCGGCACCATCACCCGGCCCTTGCCGCCTCAGCCTACGACCCACGGGCCATCGTTGATGGGCTGATTTATTTAGAGAAGCTGTACCGAGAACTGCTAGAATTAGGGAATCTTTGAAGACTAGTGACCGTCTCCTACTTTAGCTAGCCCGATGATAACTGGTTGACTCATTTTCCGCCCTGTAGAGCAGTAACAATGGAGCTACTCTCAGGACGGGAATATCCGTTTCAGTCAACCCTGTTGTGCGAAGAAGCGGATCATGCTCCTTGGAGATCAGCCAACCACGACATCAAAACCCATCACCTACCGTTTGGCGGATACTCAATTTCATAATGCTCATAAGCTGTGCAACGATATTCTACTAACTGTACCTAGATGTTAGTCCTCACAAAGGGCCGGTTAGCCTAGGCCTTGGCCCGCCGTCGAATGCTCAACTATTGTTTCATTGTAATTTCCCAGGGTCCTGAATCGACCTCATCCTTTGGCATCCTATCACTGATTTCATGTCAAGAGCCGTCAGTCTGTCCTGCGAGCGATTTATTTTGTATATTATGATCCTATACTCTTGCTTCTCTTTACACTCTTTGCCTCTTTACACGAGTTCGTCGTCTCCAGTTAAAACATCCGCCAATCGGGCAAGTCAACGATGGACCCTATATCAGCCTTTGAGCGACCGGCAACAGATAGTGACAATGGTTTGTGTCATCTTCATGCATCTTTTACGTCCGACGAACGATACCTGCTTCAGCACATGTCCGATAACTGTTCTTACACCGCTCCAGACGCAGAGTCCGAGACTCATTCGTCGGGAGAAAATGTTTCAAGACTACCAAGTGTCGGGCAGGAGTTTCTTTGGTTCTCCCCTACGCATCATTCTTCTCTTATTTTGGGAAATGAGAAGTGCTACGAGCCCCTCGATCTGGCACGCAGGTCCGCACGACAGCACTCAATTTGGCCCAACGCACCTTCACCTCCCATTCTCACCTGCCATACACCATCGAGCACATCGTCCTCTATGGCCCTTCCAACTGAAGAGCTGATGAACAATTCGGAGTTTGTCGCATGTCCATCTTGGATGTGTGCTTGGGATAGCCCAGGAAGTTACTTTTCCAACGAACAACTTCAACAGCCCACAATGAAGCCTATTGTACAGAATCAGCAACGGCAACATCGGGCAAAGTCTTATTGCAATGACCAAGACAATGCTGTGCAGACAGTAGCTAAGGGAGACATACTGAGGAATGTAATCGGATGCAATGCTCACCTCCCAAAGCCGACAAAGCCAGCTTTGGGGAATCAAGGCCCGAAGGTGAGGTGGGAATGTGACCATGAGGGTTGCAACAAAGCATACCGAAGAAAAGAGCACCTCAAAAGACACAAGCAAGTGTAAGTGCTCCATGCTTTACAAAAGTTAACCAGAGACATCCTCCTACTAAGCAGTAAATAGGGTTCATGAAGAGGCATCACTCAAGTTTGCCTGTGAGTTTTGCGGTAGGGATCAGTTCAATCGCCGGGACAATCTCAAGAGCCATAGACGGCTACACGCCCGGTTGCGCATTGGAAGTTGCAATAGGAACCGTGGCGTTCAGTTTGTCCCGACAGCCGTTCATATACTCGAGAAAGAGCGGAATGGGAGAAATAAATGTAGGGGGCAAGTGTGTAAATCGAAATGCAGAGGCACCCGTGTCTCATCCGGCGAGTAAGGTTGGGCGGCAGCTATGGGTGGCTTTTCCTGGGTCGGATTGAAGGATAAAGCATGTTACAGAGGGGAGACAAGAAACTAATACTCGGTGTGAGGTTCCAAGCATTTTCCTATTATCATGGCATCATTATAGCATTAGATGTTTTAGAGTGACTTTCTTCTCTGTAGGTAAAAGGCTCTTATTGTGTTAGCATTAGCTCTAGTTCTTCTTAGGTAGAAAAGCAAGGTAACATACCTAAGTATATCAGCTGAGACTGGAAAGATGCCAGAAGTGCTCAAGGAGTGTATAATTTTATTGCCTGCCTATGGTATACAAGGCAAAAGAAGGAAAGGAAAGAAATGTCTAAAGAAAGCAACCCAGTACCTCTTTTCCAAGTTGTAACTCCCCTCGCGAATGTCTAGTCAAGCTTTAATTGCCATTGGTGACCCCATTCGTCACCCCATTGCTTAGTTCCTTCTTCTCCGCGGGAGCTTTGACCTTCGCCAGAATACTCGCTGGGAGACTCTCCAAGATGTACTCAACCAGGTCAACTACCGACGCACCACCCAGAATCTTGAGAACCGGCACGTCAACCTCGAGCTCCTTGAAGCACCATGAGCGAATGTCTACACCGACAAGGCTGTCAACACCCTGGTCAACAAGCGCAGTGGACTCGGAGAGGCTGTCGGATGCCGAGAGGAAGAGAGAGGCGCGGATTTTGCCGAGGACGCAAGCTACAAGTTGCTTTAGCCTTTGACAACAGATGAGCGTTTTCATGGGAAGATAGAACTTACAGGTTAGGATGGCTGTGAAATCTTGCATCGTGCTGGCGGCCGAAAGTTGAGATTTTACCGGGACTTGTCGCCGCTCAGCCCCCTTTTGGCCTTGGCCATCATCATCACTAGCTGCGGCGCTAGAGTCTCTAACTAGCAGCCCAAACCTCGGGTTCCGTGCCCAAAAGACATCATCGGCCTTCTCAGATGAAATGGGCGCTAGACCTGTGATGATCTCGGCATCCCGAGCACCTCTGGCAGTGCTCTCACCCGAGAAAGATGAACAGTCGGCAGCAATCACAGCTTCAGCAAACAGCTGGTGAAGGTCTGTCTCACTCATGGCGAGTGTTCCAGTCCGGTGCATTAACCGCTCCGTCTGCTCTCGTGTCAGGCGCCCCGTGTTGCTTTGGGTCTCGCGCTCGACGTAGCCGACGCCTAGCACGCGACTGATATCAATGACGGCAGCGTTCTGGCCATACCTGGACCGGCGGTTAGAGACCCAGGCTTTCAGGAATCCATTGGCTGCTGAGTAGGCTGCTTGGCCCAAGTTGCCTGTCGTCCCGACAATTGAGCTGAATGCGATGAACCAGTCTAATGGGTTGTGTTCTGAACTCTTCTGGAGAACATGCTCCAGGTTCAGGGTGCCATCTACCTTGGGACGGAGGACTGCTTGTAATTGTTCGAGAGTCATTGTAGCCACGGAGCTATCGTTGAGAACCAGTGCTCCGTTGGCTACACCAGCCAGAGGTGGCAGAGTGCTGGAGATCTGCTCAAACGCTTGTCGAACCGAATCCAGGCTGGTGAGGTCACTGTATCGCGCATTAGTGTCCATTTAGAGAGTTATGCCGCTAAATATCAGGCTGATCACTTACGCTGCAACATAGATCACGGTTGCTCCATGCATGTTCTGCTGCCGCTGTACCCATTTCTCCTCAGGTTTTGGCGAGCGACTGCTTAGTACAACATTCCGGGCTCCATGTTGTATCATGAACTCTGCGAGTGACCTGCCGAGATCACCTGTCAATCCAAGCATCCAGTAGGTTCGATCCGGTCGGAAGAGATCCTCCCGATCCCAGATTGGTGATACCGAGACCGGAACGAGGTCTTCGGCATGCCAATTGATTAGGGAGAAGGGACTAGTCGAACATCCTTGTGTAGTGGCCTGAGCCCTGGTCTTTGCCCTTGACACAGTCTCTCCCAACGTCACGACCTTGAGAGGGGCGCCGTCGGGTACCGAGTTCAGCTGTGACGCCGCAAAGCTAGTGATTCGGCGCAGGAGCTTGGTTATCTCGGGGGTTGCTTGCTGAGGTGCCATAGAAGCGGTGCGCGAGGTGAGTTCTTCCAAAGTGATCTTTGTACAGATTCCAGGAAGAGAATTGCGCAACCGAAGACCCAAGTCGCTCTCCGTGGCATCAGACGTGTCATGAACCAGATTTTCACCTTGGTCACAATCGATGTAAAGAGTGACTCCAGAGGGAAGTGCCGAATCAATGAGTCGCTTGTTGGAGCGAGGATGCAGGTAAATCCAGTTCGCCTTTGAGAGTGACTTGTTTGACCTGTCAGAGTTGCCAGTAGTAAAGACGACTTTGCGTCCATGGTTGGCAAGCTGCCGCGTCAACAAAGACGCCAGTCCTGGGTCTGGCTCGTGGAGTAGAACTGTGCCCGTTGGTGGCAGCATGTACAGGATTTGTTGCGTGATCATGTCGGCCACGATGAACGACATGTACTGCCCGTCTGCGACGTCATGTTCTTGCTCCAGTGTCTCTGTCCATGTCTTGTGTACCGTCACAGTGGACCTGTTTGTAGTGGACAGGCAGAGCTTCTTCTCGCCTGTCTTGACGTCTGTCCCGACTTGAGCAAAGAAGAATCCAGTGGGAGTTCTCAGAGCTGATGCCACTGAGCAGGAGACATTAATGGTAGCTGAATCTGCAGAATCAGGTTGAGCAAACTCGTATTTTTCCTTTAGACTGTAGTAGGCATCATCCATCCACTGCAATTCAAGAGGCGCAGTACGAGAAGAAAGTGACGAAGAGGACGGACTCAGAGCAGCAGAGTTGGTGAGACGCAAGATGGGCCGCCGCCATGAGTTGTACCGTTCGTTCTGTTCTTTCTGGGGACGCACCCGACTCGTGTACAGCCGACCATTGTCAAGATACAACTCTGGCTCAGCTGTCCAGAGTAAGTTCCCTTGGGTAGTGTCTCCGTTGACAGAAATTTCTCCCTCTTGCGAAGTTGTAGGGGTCAAGACGGAGGATTCCGATGTTATGTCGGCTGCTAGCCTCAGCTGCGCCGTAAGTTTCGCGATCAAAGGTGCGCATTCATCAAGAGCCTGAGTGGCCTTTTCATCGATATCCAAGATCTGAAGGCGGGTCTCAGGAAGCTCATAAAAGAGAGAGCGGAAGAGACCAGTTCCAATCGCGCCGTAGGGGTTCTCATCGCGGCCTGTTGGGACAACCCAGAGCACACTGCCCGGGGAAGAGGCCAACAGGCGCTGCAAGTTCTGCCACGGGGTCTTGCCGATGTTGCGGAAGAAAGTGCCTTCGAGGTCGCACTCAATAAGGGACAGAATATGCAACTTTCCGTCTTCGGGAACGTTGGTCAACGCCTCGGTGCTCTCTAGGCTTGGGACGTGGATGATCTGGGCAAAAGCGGGGCTGAGTAGGCGAATAATCTCGTTGGCGAGCTTGGACCCGGTTGGCGACTTTCCTCCAAGAAGAACGAGGTAAGTCTTCTCTTCAGACTTGGGAGCCGAGTGCCCATTTGGAATGCTCTGGACAGAACCTGATGCTGTCGAGGGTAGTGAATCTCGGAGAGGATCTCTCAATCTCACGACACGATCATCCACGGCTTGAGAGACAAAGACGGATCCCGGCATTTGAACCTTGTCGGGCATTGGGGTATGCGTATCAACACCGGCAAAGCCTGTTTTCCGGAACAGAGCATCCCACTCCTCGAGTGTGATGGTTGGACCCCAGCGTCGACCGTCGTCCTTACCGACCCACCATCCAGGCAAGCCACCCATGACGAGGCCGATGCGCATAACATCATTACCCAAGATTTCCATAAGGACCTTCAAAGACAATTGATTAGCCAGGGATAAACAAAGGAAACAGAAGCCACGTGAGGAAATGATAGAAGGTAGGTGGCAGCACAGGGACAATTAGTTAGGTGCGCAATGACTCACCAGAAAGCCTCCGGGCTTCAGTAGCCGCCGTGTGTTCTGCAGCGTTTCGTTCAAGTTCTTAGTCGCATGCAGAACATTAGCCGCCAGGATAATATCGTAGCTATGCTCGGCAAAGCCTTGGCTGGCAGGGTCCTTTTCGATATCAAGCATCTTGAAGACCATCTTACCAGCGTGGTCCTGGAACTTGGTGCCAGCGCGCTCAAAAAAGCCACTTGAGATGTCAGTGTACGTATAGGAAGAATACGCCTGACCAATCCGCTCCAGCACGGCACCCGTGGCACCACCTGTGCCAGCTCCAATCTCCAGGAAGCGCATACGTGGGTGCTTGTCGGCGATCTGGCCGACTACCCCAGAGATTAGCAGGTTTAGCCAGCCAAAGCCGATGGCGTGGGTGTAGTAGCGGTCCAGATAGTTGTTTTGTGTCATGTACTCGAGGATGTTAGTCTCGCCCTTGAGCACCTCGGTGAGTGGCATGTGCTCGCCCACAGCCTTGGTCAGGTTGAAGTCAGCGTCTTCAGGCCCGTAGCTATCCATCATGGCGTGGACATCTTCATGCGTGTCATCGACCCAAGATTGGGGCGCATAAGGGTGTTTTGCGTCACGGACCAGTTCGTAAAGCCGTTCTGCGTTGTCTAAGAGAGACTGGCGATACCAGGGAAGCTCACTGCGCTCCTCGGGCTTGACGGATAGATGGAGCTTCTTAAGGTAGAAGAAAGCAGCACGCTCAGCATCCATGGCCTTCTTTCTCTCCTCGGCCGTCGGCATCTTGTCACCAAGAACCAGAGGCCCATCTGCCTCATTGACGCACCAGATCTGCTCCTGGAAAAGCTGCCTGTCATCCTTTTCAGTAGCTGCCGCAAAGGGCGAGAAACTCAGCCCTTCGATCTCAATGATGCGTTGCGCGTAGCCCGACGAGTATACCTCGACATCACCCGTAATAAAGTCGTCACGTGAGTCTGTCAATGTGCAGTCAAAGTCGACTTCATCGGTCATGTTGCGGCCGCACAGCGATGGCACTAACGACACCCTGCGACACGCAGTTGGGGCCCTCATTGACCACAGCCTTCCATCGCCGGGGGCACTGTATGCAGCGAAGAGACCCTGGAGCGCATTATCGAGCATGCCTGGGTGAAAGATGAGAGTGGTTTCGCTGTCATCCTCGCTGAAATCGGGCCGTCGAATGGAGCCTTCGGACCAACCCAGCTTGCGAGAAAGTCGGCTGAGCCCCTTGAAGGGACCAGAGTACATGTATCCGAGGTCGTGATGCATAGCTGAGTAGAATCGTTCCACATCAACCCCGGCCATACCAGGAACAGGTGTGGTCCGAGTTGAGAATTGGTCGACGTCACTTGCTGCAGCGGGTGATGCCTCTCCCTTGAGGAATATACACACTTTACCACAGCAATTCAGGGCCATGGATCCTGATTCCCGACTGATGGTAGAAAAGGTGGTGAAGTCGGCAGTGATTGTCTTGACATTTGGATCAAGAGAAGACACATTTGTCATCGTAACCAACAACTCGGTGCCCGTTGCCGACTCGTTGACGGCAATGGCCTTACGGATCTCCAAGTCGTAGAGGTCAATTTTGTGAACCGGCCTTCCTTGAGCAATCTGCAAGCTCGCCTCCATTGCAAGAGCGATGTAGCCCGTTCCTGGGAACACGATCTGTCCTTGCAGGGCATGACCCGAAAGCCAGGGCAGCTCCTTGGTCTTGAGGATGTTTTGCCATCGCCACTCTTCGGCCGTGCCGTCAGCTGTCTGGATTCCGAGAAGGTCGTGAAAACGTCCCGGCATGGCGCGGAACAGCTTGGTGGATCTTGACTCGGCCCAGAGTGCTTTATCATGGGTCCACGAGTATGTCGGCAAATCACTCATGCTATTGCGCAACTTGAAACCGCTTTCCTTGGATACTCGCTTCTGGAAAGTACCTAGGTCGACGGCCTGGGAACCAAATTGGGTCCAGAGAGACCCGAGTGCTGTTGAAAATGACTCGACGTCGTCTTTGCCTCTAACCAGCGCAGACGCATACTTGAGCTTGCTGCCCGTAATGTCGGTTACGGATTCATCCAGAGGGCCCTTGAGTGCTGAGTGAGGGCCAACTTCGACGATAAAGTTGTATTCATCGGACGACTTGAGACACCCTTCGACGGCGCCATAAAAGAGTACAGGGTTCAGCAAGTTGTCGACCCAATACTGGCCGTCGAGGCCTTGAATACCTTGCACTGGTTCACCACCACGGACGCTAGAGAACCACGTGGGTGCATCCGGCGGTGGCTGGCGAGCTGCAATGCCACAGGCTTGGAGGGCCTGTATGTAAGGGGAGGCGCAGGGATGCATATGGCTTGAGTGATAGGCAGTGTCAACCTTGAGGACCCTAGCAAACTTCTTCTCCTCCTCAGCAAAGATGAACCGTGCCTGTTCGATGGCGTCTCCGTCTCCTGAGAGTGTGACGCTGCTGGGAGCATTGTGAGCTGCCACAGAAATGCGACCCTTGAAGTCGTCCAACTCGCAGAATTCGATGGCGTCCTGGTAAGATGTTCCCACCGCCATCATAGATCCTTTAGCAGAAGCTTTTGTGGTCGATGATGCGCCACTCGCCAACTTGGCAAAGAAGCCGCGATAGTAAGCAATTTTGATAGCATCGGAAGAACTGATGAATCCGGCAGCATACGCGGCAGCGATCTCTCCCGAGGAATGTCCCACAACACCCTTGAAGCTCACGCCATTGGCCTTCAAAAGATCAACAAGCATAACCTGTGCCGCTGTGCAAAGAGGCTGCGATAGCTCGGCTTCCTTGATCCGTGATGTCGTGTCTGCCAGTAGCTCCGTTCCCAGGCTCCACCGTGGCCGGTGAGATTCCGGAAGAGTCGCCAGGGCCGCATCCAGGTCTTGAATGACAGCCCGGGCCAGTGGAATGGCACGCATAAGCTTGGTACCCATGGTTGCCCATTGCGCTCCCTGTCCAGTGAAGACGCCCATAATCGCAGGAGTGGCAGGGGTTGCTGCGGCCGAGCCTACTGCAGACCCATCCAAGACCGCTTGGGCTCTCTCTGAAAGCTGCTGAGGCGAGGATGCCGTAATGGCCACCCTCTGCGACAAGAGTGTGCGCTTGGTGCAGAGGATATAGGCCAGGCTAGCCAAGTCAGGTGTTTCATCTTGATCTTCGAACTTGTTCAGATATTCCAACACGGCCTCCAAAGAACCCTTCAATGAAGTCTCGGTGGCGGCCGAGAAGACAAATGGAATCACGGGTGTGGATGAAGTTTCCCAAGAACCTGCTGAAATGCCATTGACGCCATTGACGCCGTTGATACCCTTTGGCAGCGGTTCGTAAGCCTCTAGAATAGCGTGTGCATTTGTGCCGCCAAAGCCAAAGCTGTTGACGCTTGCTCTTCGTGGAACACCAGGGGGGAGATCGGGCCAGGACCGTGTGGAGGTCGGGATGGCAAGACGTTTTGTAAATGGTTCGAGAGCGGGATTAAGACGATTGAAAAGTAGATTGGGTGGGACGACTGTAATAGTTAGGTCAACTATTGGGCACGAGTAAAGGCGAAATGAAAAGGCAAGTCTACTTACCTCCATGCTTAAGAGCCATGCAGGCCTTGAGCAGTCCAGCCAATCCGGCTGTTCCCTCAGTATGGCCTATAACAGTCTTGATAGAACCCACCAAGAGGTTATCGTCTCTTGATGAGTCAGAGCTGTCTGGAAAGAAAGCCATCTTCAAAGCCTCGGCTTCTTGCGGGTCACCGGCCGGCGTGCCCGTACCATGGGCCTCAAAGAACTGGCAGCGGCCCTGCTGAGTAGCAGGGTCGAGACCTGCCTTTGCATACGTCCGTCGAATGAGAGAGGCTTGTGCTTCGGCACTTGGCATCGTGATACCTCTGGTCTTGCCATCTTGATTGACGCCGACTTCGCGGATGATGCATTCAATGTGGTCGCCATCCTCGATGGCCGCACTGAGCGTTTTCAGTACAACTGCAGCGACACCCTCACCACGGGCATCTATGGAGAGAACATGTTAGTCATGAGGTTTTCGTCATTGAGGAAAGACATATCAAACTTGGAAGCAGATATTATGCAAGTATAGGTGGCGAGAAATGGGTGGCGGAAAAGGACATATTCGGGGCAATACTCACAGCCATCAGCATCAGCATCCCACATGCGGGATTTCCCAGTGGGAGAGAGCATGCTGAGATTGCTCTCGGAAATGAATGGAAGAGGAGACAAGATCAGGTTTGTGCCGCAGGCAACAGCTACTCTCGATGTACCATCGCGCAGAGTCTGGACGGCCTCGTTGACGGCAACCAGACTTGAGGAGCAAGCTGTGTCAATTGTCTATGATTGCGGTAAGTGTTTGACCGTTATCAACAAACAAATAGAACTAAATAGTCCAGCCACCTGAGGCTATCAACGAGAGAGAGTATCAATTACATACCATCGAAGGCCCGTGCCAGTTGAAAAAGTAAGACACGCGACTGGACGCATTGCTGTTGGCAACACCAGTGGCGTTGTACGTCGGCACCGAGTTCAAGTCGGCAGCTTGGATGACATAGTAGTCCGTACACATCAATCCAACATACACGGCTGTATCAGAGTTATGCAAGTCATGCAAAGTCTGCCCGGCTGATTCAACAGCCTCGTACACGACCTCTAGCAAGACGCGGTGTTGTGGGTCCATGGCTTGGGCTTCACCCGGGGAGATGCCGAAGAACTGTGTGTCAAATTGGCGGACATCTTCAGAGAGCAAGTAGGAGCGCCGGACATTGGCGGTGCCGTGATGACTGCTGTCTTTGTGGTAGAAGCGATCCAGGTTGAAGCGATCAGGTGGAATCTCTTGCGACACGTCCTTTGGTTCTTTGAGCAAGTCCCAAAGCTTGGACGCTGTGCTGGATCCTCCGGGGAAACGACAGCCAGTGCCAATGACAGCGATTGGCTCATTGAGTCCTTGTGCCATAGTTAATTGTCCTCTTGTGAGATGTGGGTTTAGTAGAGATTGTTTGTTGAAAAACACAATGTTAGAGGTGGCGGTGGAGTTGAGAACTACAGTCCCTTCGGATGGACTCTTTGCTTCTGATTCTTGGTTGAAGAGTGAAAGACACGATTAAGTAAGGAAGAGAAATTGGAAGACAGTCACGTCTTTATTGTTGGCCCTCTCCGAGCAGCATTATAGCTCTATGTCGCTTACACGGCGTAATGAGTCTATCACCAACACATCCCACCATGAGCCCGCAATTGACCTCCAAGACAATAGACACCGAACGTTTACGGTCAATTTGGTGACTATCGCCAACACGGTTAGGCGAAGTCCTTCTGCCCGTTTGACAGATAACGGGGTGCGAGCAGGGATGCAAGACTGGGGGCCGATGACCAGGCACGCCAAGCGAGGCCGGGGTTCGGACCCCGTAAGCATCGGCGTTCAGATAGGATTCCAGTGGAGATGTTGCAATGAAAAGTCTCCGTGCCGGTCACCGATTGAGTGACAGGGAAGCACTCACTCTCGCTCGACATGGGGCTAATATTCTACGGGTTCGTCGTCAACGCGGAGGTTTATTATGGGTCCATCTAGGCTATACCAACAGCAAGGTCTTTAATGTGCAACTTACTGACTTGACGACATTGACTAAGCTGGTCCGTCGAATTACTTGTTTTTCTTCAGACATGACCATCTCCGGCACACGCAGTCAAGAGCATAGCTCTTTGCCAGCAATTTTATGCCTCCACGGCGCCGGAACCAACGCCACAATCTTTAGCCTCCAAGCCCGGACCATCATCCGCAGCCTGAAGCACAGGTTCAGATTCGTCTTTGCAGATGCTCCCTTCGAGTCTCTGCCAGGCCCAGGAGTCATCCCAACCTTTGCAGAGATTAAACCGTATCTGCGATGGCACTGTGACGAGAACGCAATCGACGAGTTCGATGTTTCGCCTGAAGCCGTCGACACTGAGAGACGCCTCGTCAGATCAATGCTCGCAGAGCATATTGACAACGAGGCGGCTGGTCCTGGCTTGGGGATAGTAGGAGTCATGGCGTTCAGCCAGGGCACCCGAGTAGCAACTGGATTGTGCCTGGATCCTATCATTGGGCCAAGCATACGGTTTGCCATTCTTATTGCCGGCACATTCCCTGCTCTTCTTCTGCAGCCTCGGCATCCTGAGGTAGCTGATCAAGGGTCGACCTCGAGCAGCTCTGGTCGGCGCCAACTCCTGAGAATACCCTCCATTCATGTTCAGGGATCATTGGATCCTTGGGCTCCGGAGAGTGCCCGGCTGCTCAAGGAGTGCTACAACGGAGACGTTGCTGTCACCATCAAGTTTCGTGGCGCACATCAAGTGCCGACTGCAAAGAAAGACGCCCAAGCAGTCGCCGACGCAGTTCTGTTGGCATGGGACTCTATATCGCATGACGATAATGAAACGACGATGGTAGTATCAAATTAGAGAGATAGTTACCAAGGAGGGAGTGCACATGGAGCCTGTTATTATTTGTTTTCCTTGCAGGAATTAGACTACAATCGGCATATGAGCAATGCAATTTCAATTAGCCCGATGTCAAGAAGAACATAATGCTATAAGATATCAAGATATTGTGTTCTTTGTTGCAGCAGAACGATACCCAAAACCAGATAGTCAAGAAGAACACCAGTAAATACTATGTTACATGGCATTGAGCCGGTTTAAAATGCCATTTTGTGTATTTTAAAGGATTCTTTTGATGATGTATTACTCTCTTATATTTAAGGGTTTGGAGGAGACAAAAGCTAACACCAGTCAACACAGCTTTAGAGTTTACTAGTTATTGAAGCATTTTTTGCTTAAAATGTAATTAAATAAATGCTGAAACCTGCTTTCCTCGAGCTCTTCCTCGATCAAAACATTTCTAGTACCAACCATCAATGCTCCCGCTTTTCTGTAGAGAACCGGTAAGTTGAAAATGTCGTGTACAAGCCGTCCATCCCCCAAATAGTCTTTTCCTCCCTTCGCCACTCTGGGTGGTGTAAGCCGTCGGGCCAGTCCTGCATCTCTAGAGAAATAGCACCGTATGGTGGCACCACGCCTTCTCCTTGAGTTTTCTTTAGTTTCAATGGACCTGCTAAAGAGAGGTTAATGGCGGTTCTTCAAGAGGTGTGTTGCTGCCATGATGTTGTGGGGATCATGGGTATGATGTAGTAAAATTATACTTACCCTCTTCTTGGCTCCACGTATGCACGTGGAGAGCCTCCTGGTCTGTATAGAGCGACATCGTGATCCCCGACTGTGCCGAAGATAACACGGCTGCCGGAGTATCCTCTTTATTCCACGGCTGGGTTCGACCTAGCTGGAAAGTCGTGTCATATCTATGACCAACGTTGCGATTGTTGTACCATTGCTTCTGGCCCTTGTCCTGGACCTCAAAGGATGAGTCTCGGCCTAGGACATCCCCAATGCGCCGGCTGGCCGACCAAAAGTCATATTTACTCCCTCTACGATTACCCAGAATATCTCCATTGGAGAGACCGGAGGTATCTGTGTCGAAACGGAGGCCAGAGAGCGGGAGATGCAGATGGTGGTTGAAAATAGTGTTATCGCTCGTCTCCTCGGCTAATGTTGAATTGTGACTCTTGAACCCATCAAGGTTGAAGAAGGCTTGCTGGCTCATGTTGATAGGGCCAGGCTTCTTTGTGGGCGTAACACCAAAGGCAATGCGCCACTCGTACGGCGTGACTGTGTGTGTGAGACACGACGCGGCTGTTCCTGGAAAGCCATTCCAGCTTCGGTCAAACAGGACAAATGTGATGCTGTTTTCTGTGTGCGAGCCGATATCCAGTATGTTCCGACCCCATCCTCGGTCTCCTCCGTTGAAAGTGTGGGATCCGTTGTGGGAATTGGTTGCCACGTGATATGTCTCGCCATCCATCTCGAAGCTGCCTCCCCTCAGGAAGCCTGCATATCGGCCTGTCGATAATTCCAATTAGCAAATACAAATGGTTAGTCAAAGCCAACATGCTCACTCACCAATAGCACCGTTTAAGTAGGGATTCCCAGAATAGCCCTCATAGTCTGCCGCCTGGTCAAGGCCTAAGACAACATCGACCTCCTCTCCGCGCGAATTGTTCAGCCACAGGTTTGTCACGGCACCACCATAGTTTGTAAATGCCATGCGTATACCCTCAGCCTGTATCACATACTTGCCCTCGTCGGTGGTGGGGAACAGGGCTGTGGCTGCGGCAAATGGACTCCCCCGCGTCCAGGCCGATTTCACAGCCGCAATAGCACTGACACTAAGGGTTGCTATTCTTGTCACCTTGGCTGAAAAAGTGCGCAGTTCCTGTAGTAGAACATTTTGAATTGGCTCCGATAACGGCAGCTCCGACATGACGTCCTAACGTGCCACTGCGAAAAGGCGAAGAATGTGGGTGCCAGCGTGGCTAAGATTGTGGTAGAGAAAAAAATAAAGCAACATGCAACTCCCGTAAAAGAAAGGAAAATTCTTATCAATTCCCAAGTAATTTTACTAATTCCACAATTACCTTATTACAAACCCCCACCGGAATACCACGCGATTCCTTGCCGCGGGCGTGGTGTTAATGTTAGAACATCGGCGGCCGAAAAACGCCCCGCCCGCCCGGAGACCGATGACAGTCCAGGGTACCTACCCCAGCTTGGTAGAAAGAACACGGGACCAACTGAAATACTTCATCTCAATGGAAATCTCGAGTTGTAATCATTGAGGAAATATTTAGACTAAAGCTAGGTTAAGGTCCATATGATATGATAATAAGCCTTAGCCTTATTTTACGCTATACTTAGGAAACGTTACTAGGGGGTTTGTTTATCTGTCCGTCAGATGCTGTAATTTTTATGTTTTCGGAGCCATGCTCGACCTCATCGGCCAATTTAATGAAAGATTACTGGGTAAATACTTTGGTTATAGAGGCACTCTCGGCGTAAAATTCAATACTTTTATAGTGTAGTGACTTAGACAACATGCATGTTTTGACACCGCTCTCTACCAGCCCTCCAGCCGCCTGAGACGAGCAAAGACGCCGTCCCTCAGTTTCATCGTCTTGCCGACCTTCAATTGCGCCGTGGGGTAAATCTTCCCATCTTCCTGCAGTCCCTCTACCAGCTGTATCTCAAACGTACCGACCATGACGGCGACAAGACAAGCCAACTCGGCCCGTGTCCACACCTCGCCGATGCAGCTCTTGGGCCCGGCAGAAAAGGTCAGCATGGCAAAGTTACTGCCCGCGCCCCCGGAGTTCTCTCTTCCCGGCGCCATCCAGCGCTCCGGGTCAAACACGTCGGCGTCGGGACCCCAGAGATCCGCGTCATGGTTTGAAATGTGTGCCGCGTAGGCGACGATGGTGCCTTTGGGTACGAACTGGTCTTGGACGTAGGTATCCTTCTGGGCAATCCTTGTTGCAAAGGGAACAAAGGGATGGTAACGTAAGACCTCGCTGCAAACTGCCTTGAGATATGGTAGTGACTCTATAGCCACGGCTCCGACCTGGACGTCGGGGGATGGGAGGTGCTCGCGGACTTCCTCTCGCACGCGCTGCTGCATCTCTGGGCGACGGCTGAGTTCATACATGGTCCATTCAAATGCTGTAGCTGTAGACTCGTGGCCAGCAACAAGGAATGTCATGATGTGATCAACAAGCTGGTCCTCCGAGAAACAATTGCTAGCCAGTGCCGTGGTGATGATGTCTTTCTTGGTCTCCTCGATAGGACCCGACTGCGATAGTGGAGTGTGAAGTAACTTCTCGCGTCTCTCCCGAATCACCTTCTTGGCGATGTCGCGCATAAAGTTGGATCCGGCCGTCAACTCGAGGTTCTTCTTGACAGGCAGCGTGAGCAGCAACCGGAAGTCGATGTAGTTGCCCAAGAGTTCCAGCCAGTTGAACGCTGTCGATGGCTCCAAGAACATCTTTCTGTACTGCTGCCCAATCTCGTTGTCGGGGTTGTTTAGTGTACCAAACTCGTAGCCAAAACCCGCTGTTCCAATGATGTCCAGCGTGGCACGCGTTCCCCAGTCGTGGAGCTTGACGATTCCTGTCCCTGGCTCATATGAATCCCGAGGCTGGCCGATTTCGGTTTCGATACCCCTAAGCATTTCTACAGCCTTGGCCCAGAAGACAGGCGTCAAGTCCTTGACATGCTTTTTGGTAAATGCAGGCATCAGATTCTTTCGTTGGACCTACACGATGTCAATATCATATCATATGACGAAGTCATATGCATGACTTACCTTGTGGTCATTGCCCTCTAGGAATCCCAACCCGTTACCAGTGAAACGCTGAATTGCAAACTTGGAAAGGTTGGACTTCCCAAAATCGTTTGAATGGTGGCTTAGTACATCGCTTAGACCTCTAGTACTCGTCACCAGGATTCTTTCGTTCGACATAGCCACGTAGTAGCGAATCAATCCATTATTGGGCACGGTCTTGCTAACTCTCCGGGCGACGTCCCATGCATGCTCGGTGAACAGCCCGTTTTCATTTCCAGTAAGGATTGTGCGAGTCTAGAGATATTTCCGTTTTTATGATTAGTTTATGCCGTGTTCAATTTGGATACTGGCCGGTTTGGCCTCACGGGTATCACCTCAGGTCAGGAATTTGAGTGCTTACCGGTGGCGTTGGGAGATGGCGGAAAGGGGTCAAATATTTGGGGTAGACAACGGTCCAGTACATGAACCATGACGCGAAGAATAGGATTTCGACGAGTAAGAGAATAGGAGTCAAGGAACGAACTCGGTGGGATATGATCAAGTCCCAAACCACCACGCCGAGAGTAGATGTGAATACCGACAGCCAGCAGCCAATGACAGAAAACATGATGGCACCTTAAATCTCAGGATAGGTTGAATTGCCAAGGAAGTAAGCCACAGATTTTGGTGTGAGGTCTTTTAAAATGGCAAATAGAATGACAAGGTTAGGTAAGTGGTATAATAAAACTCCTACCATAGGTAATTACTGACATTTCATTTCTCTGCTATCTAGATATCCAGTGCCCTCTCAGACCGAAGACGACCATGGGCCGGCCGGCCGGCCACCGCGCATACCCTCAACTCGGGTCGTTCTCGGCAAGCAAATCTAGGCAAAGCACCTTGGGCCAGATAAGTAAGCGTGATGTCATGGCTGCAGGCGCGGGGACTTTTCAGTCTGCATGGGCGACCCTTCGGCGACTTTTCACATGGCACCTTTCATGCCGGGTCCATCGGCTGTCAGATTCGATGTGACCCTGCCTCGGCTTTCGAAGCACAACTCTTGGCCCGGGGAGAGATTCTGTGTAGTGTACCATTCACTACCGCTCAGCAATAGTTTACGGCATCACTCTAAGCAATACATCATGACTTCTTATCTATGTCCTCTTCTCCCAGATAGAACATGTCCATAAAGCAACAGCCTTATCTGATAATCACGCAATTAGAATTGCTCAGCGTGCCGTCCAGACACCCACTCATACCAGTTCTGGCCTACGCCCATGGCCAGTATACCTTCTCACCAAGTTGCCATCGTCGGCTTGGACGATGGCACACTCGGGATATCAGAAAATGTGCCTCTTCCTGAATTGGAAGATGACATGATACTCGTTCGCAATGCAGCCGTAGCACTGAATCCAATTGACGGCAAGATGGTGGGCAATCTGGCGAGCGCCGGCGCCATAGCCGGAATGGACTATACGGGAACCGTCGTCGCCATAGGCCCCAAAGTCAAGGCAGCGTCTGATATTGGGTTGGGTGACCGCGTCTGTGGCGCCGTTCAGGGTATGCATTCACTAACTCCAACAGTGGGCGCGTTTGCCCAGTTTGTCGGGGCCACAGATATCGTCACTCTTAAGGTGCCGCCATACATGTCTACTCAAGACGCAGCCACGCTGGGTAGTGGCATTGGCACCATTGGTCTGGCCTTGTTTCGCTCACTGGATGTCCCTGGATACCCGGATAGCCCTGCACGCGAAAAGATCCCGGTTCTTGTCTACGGCGGTAGCACTGCTACGGGTACCCTGGCCATCCAGCTATTGAAACTGTAAGTCCATCATCAGTACTTGGCAAGTTGATTGGAAACCGAGCTTCCTAACATGGGCATATGATACAAGCTCCGGACTGAGCCCGATCGCAACGTGCTCTCCACACAACTTTGACCTTGTCAAGTCGTTTGGCGCGGAAGCCGTGTTTAACTATCGCCTCGATACGTGCACAGATGATATTCGCAAACACACGCGAAACTCGCTCAAATACGTCTTGGACTGCATCTCAGAACCCGAGACGATGCAGTTCTGTTATAAATGCATCGGACGAGCCGGGGGCAAGTACACGGCCCTGGAGCCTTTCCCGCAATTCTTGCACACCAGGCCAACAGTGAAACCCGACTGGGTCCTAGGCCCTACCCTCCTTGGAAAGCGTATCGGCTGGGGCCCTCCTTTTGAGAGAGATGGGGATCCTGATGCTCGTGAATTTGGGATCAAATGGTTTACAACGGCGCAGCGGTTGTTGGAAGAGGGAAAATTACGCACGCATCCTGTCAGACTCATGGAAGGTGGCTTTGGAAGAGTTCTAGACGGGCTGGAGATTTTGAGGAAGAAACAGGTTTCAGGACAGAAGCTGGTCTATATGCTGGAGGGAGAAGATAAAGGCACGTAGACAGCTGGATGTGATAAGGCATTATTACAAGACTAAATAAGCTGCTAATCCATGCGTATTTAATCTCTCTTCGTCAGACGGATTATCTAGTGGCAGTCCCATCCGGGTTGGCCCTTTCGTACGAAACACGGCTCGTTAAAATAGCTGTTCAAAACAAGTCTTCAATTCGACATTGTTGTTTCTCAAGATGCCTCAGAACCCGGGTTTCCCAAAACAGAGGTTTACGTGTGCCTTGGTTGTCTTTAACAATGTCTTCGTCTCGGGTATGAAGCCGATCAAAAGGAAATATTTGAGTCAAACCATTAAAGAAAACGGCCGAGACAATATTGCGGGTGCTTTCAGCCGTATAATAACTGCCTAACATGGACAATGTGGTCCAGGAACTTTATAACTAGCTAGCGGCCCTTTTGTCTCTCCTTCTGCCCTACAGTAGAGGCTCTTCATAAGTTCCCGATCGGTGTTAACGAACCGATTGCGTGTGCACGGGGCTAAATGCTGACAGGTCTCACCACAACCCCTGTAATCGGCTGCTTCGTCACGCCTCAGCCACTAGTAGGAATTCTCCTAGCAAACAAATCAATCTTGTTCTAGAAATCTCCGAATGACTGCAACGTTTTCAGCAGCTAAAACGAAAATATGCCGGAGCTAATATTGCTGCAGGGTTGTTCTTGCTTGACAGCCGGAATCAACTTGTTGGGGTGCGTTTCGTCGGTAGGTGAGAGAGATAAACATATAGGGCAAGATCAACAAAATTAGTACTTATCAGGAAGGTGATAACGTATCGCGTGGTTACGAACTTGGTGCATGCCTGCGATGTCGAAAAGTCTCCCTACCCCAGCCTCGTGATATCCATGCCTACAACTGACATACTTGTTAGTGCTGTCGTATTCTGAAACATGCTCTCTAGGCTGTGTCAAAACATCTTCGAGGCCAATTGTTTATTGCACCACTTACTACTTATGGCCATTTTGAAAAGTTCCTGTTGCAACGTTGTCTCGGCAAAAGTTCATGATTGACTATCATTCCTAGAAGAGGGAAAGGCCGATATTGTGCCCTCTCAGGAATGCAAACAATACTCACCGCCTAAGACACCTAATTCACGCCAAATAGGTAGAGCGCGAGTGATATTGTATTTCCATTGCTGCTTTCACCTGATTTTCAACTCAACTTCTAGAATTCTTGTGATAGTTTGGTTATGTGTGCGCATTTTAGGGGATAGCTCCATCAAGTTTTTATATAGGCGTCTCGAGAGTTGCTTCTATGTTCTGTTTAAAAGTCAATCCTAACCTGTATTTACCGCCAGTGCCGACTCCCATGAAGGATTCCCACTCTTCGTTAAGCGTTCGTTATCAGGTCTACAGGGGTAGCATATGACTAGACTCGGCGTGGCATCTCATCCTTCGAACCCTAGAAAGGCTGACAGCCAAGGATCCCTCGACCCACTACTCGTCGTTATACGGATTAACCAATCAAACGGGAAATCCTAGTTGAGTCCTAGAACCTCGACTCTTTAGTTATAAAGAAATATCTCCGATTCAAAGCTATATAAAGCCACGTCACTCTGAGACAATTAATACATTTACTTTCGACCATCTTCCCATCGTCGTCCATCAAAAAACAATTCCACGCCTCGATCTTTATAATGGCATTGAAACTCGCAGTTGCAGTTGCACTGGCCCTACCTGGTTGGTCCCTAGCAGCACCTGCTGACCCAGCAGAACTTGCAAACAAGGCACCAGCGATTGTTGGCGGGCAAGAAGCCAAGCTTGGCGACTTTCCCTACATCATCAGTCTATCACTGTCTGGTGAAGCCTGGTGTGGCGGCTCATTGCTTAACGCCAAGACGGTCTTGACAGCAGCTCATTGCGTTGAAGGCCAAAAAGCCTCGGATTTTAAAGTCCGAGCTGGAAGCCTTGTAAGTCGTCTATTATTCTATCATCTTCCGCGCAATATTAGTTTCAAGCATACCAAAGAACTTTCGACTAAAGACTATATAGCATTGGAATACTGGCGGCAAGGCAGTCGGTGTTGCTTCCATCGATCAACACCCTGAGTATAATTCCAGCGCAATTGACAATGACATTGCCATTTTAAAGTTGTCAGCCCCAATCCAGAAAGGTTCGGCTATTGGCTACGCTACTCTCCCAGAGCAAGGCTCAGACCCTGTTCCCAAATCCATTACAACCGTAGCCGGCTGGTACGTATCAGCAGCGAGATGGAGCCTCGCACAAAGCACAATTTTCAAGGTAGAGCTGACTCGCGACACAGGGGTACCTTGAAGTTCATGGGAGCTGATCCGAAGCAACTCATGAAGGTCTCTGTTCCTGTTGTCTCACGCGAAACCTGCAAGAAGCAATATCTCAAGGACGACCCACCTTCGGTCGTCACAGACAACATGTTTTGTGCCGGCCTAAAGAAAGGTGGTAAAGATTCTTGCAACGGAGACAGTGGAGGCCCTATTATCGACAAGGCGACTGGTGTCTTGATCGGAATCGTTTCATGGGGCAAGGAGTGTGCCCTTGCCGACTTCGCTGGAGTCTATACCAGGGTCGGCAATTATATCCCTTTCATCGCTAAGCATCTCGTTGAGGCTTAGAAAGAGATATCACAGCTGTGTCAGTATGTAACTATGAGACTACAGCAATACATAAACCCTGGCCATGTCCATTACATATAGCTCAGCCAGATCAACTGAATCCAATCTTTGAACCATACATGGGAGTAGAACCATCAACGCCGGTCGTGAATCAAAGGCTGCCCTTATAACGAATGTAATCAAAGAATATCTAGAAGCCTGGATAGATGCACTTAATAAATCAGAATACCCGTGGTCACATTCAATTTGTAAACTTCCTCCCAATATCTAAGCATAACCCAGGTCATTATCATGCCTTAACTTTAACAACTTTTTCTCAAGAGGCTGCCACGACTCTTGTTGCCAATACTTCAAGTACTTTCCCATCAATTCCTCGTCTAGTCGAGGAGCTGTGTTGAGGCTTGGGGCGCATTGTAATGCCCGAGTAGTGTCCAAACGTACCTGCACTGGTAACTGCTCCGGATGGCTAACTTGAAGTGTGTGATCGGGATTGGTTTGACGCTTGAAATACTCGAGAAGCTTGTAAGGCGGATTACGGCTGACGTCTGGATTCGATGCTGCCAGTCTGTCCACCCAGTCACTCTGGGATATAATTTCAAACACCATACCGTGCCGTCTTAGCCAGAGTAGAATCTCCGTGTTCCAGCTTGCTGGGCGGGTACCAGCGACATGGAAGATAGAATAAGGCACTTTGTCTGATTTCCACGACCCATCAGAGTTCGCAGCCACCTCGGTATTCTCGGGAGACGGAGCATCATAGTATGCTTCCTCTCCCAGCTTCGACAACGCCAATTCAACGATAGACGCAGCTGCAACGTCAGAAGGAATCCACAGCTGCGCATCACCCACTCTAAAAACACTCTCAGCCTCCACTCGGGGCAGTGCTCCGACACTGAGTGCACTCATAACCATGGTGGGCACAGCTTCTGAAGGATTCCATATGCCATGCTCTGAATCTCCAGAGATCTGGCCTAAGCGGACAACCTTGATGGGCAATCCGGCATATTTGGAAGCTGCATAGCAGATCTCCTCTGCTGCCCATTTCGACTGTCCGTAGCCTAGGGATCCCACAGCCCCCCATCCATAACGATGCTCCATGATGGTGACGGACGACAGCTCCCCGTAAGGATTCAGTGACGAGGATGAAGATGAGCCAGCAGCGGCAACAGCTGCAATGCTTGATATGAATACAAGCTCGGGAGTGCGCTTCTGTCCAGAGCTTAGGCCGAGATCAATCAGTCGTCGTGTGCCTGCCAGCTGAGGCTCAAAGCTGCTTAGAGTCATGTTGAAATTGACAGTCCATGCATTATGGATAATTGTAGTAACACTCGAACGCAGGGCCTCATAGTCGCCTGGATCGAGTCCAAGTTTTTCACTGCCCAGATCGCCTGCCAGAGCTATCGCCCTCTTTCGGCTGGTCTTGGACAATCTCAACTTCGAGTTGACAAATGCCTGGTCCAATCTCGACTCAGCGTCTGCCTTGTCTCTGGCTCGGACAAGACAGTAGACACGTGTCTTTTCCTGACGAGAGACAAGGTTGTGAAGAATTTGCACGCCGAGATATCCGGTGGCGCCAGTAAGCAGCTGGGGGAGCGCACACTTTGTTAGCTTCTGTTCTTCAAGACTATATGGCATGCTGGACTTTTTTGATATTGTACTTGTATAGAAGGAAGCAGGAAATAGTAAACCAGAGCCGGGTTCAAGGGAAGAGGCACACGTTTGTACGTACAATAACGCTGGACCAGGGTGACGGAACCTTGCTGTCCTTATAATCCCTCTCTTTGGCGGAAAAGGTGGCATATTTCTGTATTAGGCTCCTAGCTATCTCTTCTGGGTCATTTCGTGTTGAGTCCTGCCGTCCGTTGTGCACATCGAGAATATGCTGGGTAAGAAGAGGTAGGTTGGGATGATTAAAGACAACATTGGTAGCGAGTTTCTCTGCCTTGATCGATAGACGGCGGATAATCTCGGTTCGAATACGAGAAGCTTGTAGGGAGTCCATGCCGTGCGCAAAAAAGTCGGCGTCACTCTGAACTTTCAAAGTGGGGTGGTGGTGGAAGACTACCTCTTCAATTATCCTACCGACTTCGGCATCATTTAGTGGTTGCTTTCTCAAGGAACCAACAACGGCGTGAGCGCCACCCTGTGTATAGTAGTCCTCAATTACAGTAGCAAACTGGCGGTAGAACAGGGCTCGCTGCAGCGTCGATTTCCCCGTCATGGGGAGTGGCGTGTTAGGAGACTGGATGAGGACAGCGTCAAGTGATACCCTGGCAAAGGCTGCCACGCGCGAGTTTCCAAGCTCAAGATCAGGCTTTATGCTTTCAAGAAACTCAAGGTGCGACATAGTTGAGACATTCTGGGACGGGATGACAATGACACCCAGAGACTCTTGACCAGCCCCAAATGCCACAGCCATGGCAACATTTGGATTATTCATCAATGCATTCTCCAGGGGGACAGGATCCGCGTTCTCGCCGTTGCTTAGAACAATTATGTCATCGTAGCGAGCGACAAACTTCCACCTTCGAGAGTTCTCGGGGTGTTTTCGAAAAAGGTCCTTAGTGCCGTAGGATCCATCAGGACGGTCAGTCAGGGTCTTGGATTCAAGGCCAGGGAGGATGATCAGATGATACAAGTCTCCTTCAACTTGTTCAAACTTCATGTATGGCTCTGCGTGCGCCATGGGCTCCAGCCATCCCCATTTCCGATCCTTGTCGACTGCAGGAACCATCAGGATGCCTGACTCCGACTGACCGTAGGTGGTCTTGAGGTTGACACCGGCATCAAGCAGGAGTTGCCCCAAGTCGTCGGGCACAGCGGCGCCACCGACACTGACAAAGTCAAGCTTGGCCAACCGCTCTACACCACCTTTCTCCTCGGCGAGGAACTTGAGCACATAGGGCACTGTCGTGAGACTCCGAGACCCCGTGGCGTCGAGCGCCTTGTAGACAGCCGACGCCACCAGTGGTCGTCCGGCGTTGAGGACCGAAAGCCGAGTCCCCATTCGGATTGCTCGAAAGAGCACGCCAAGGCCAAAAGTATGGTAGAGTGGTAGGGTATTCAGAGTGGGAAGCGTGTGGAGACGGTGATTCTTTGCATCTGACCCTCCGACCGCTGCAATCCACGCTCCAGAGGGCGCGCTGATTGGCTTAGGCAGACCTGATGTAGTTCCTCCGCTGTGCACAATGACACCTGGGGTTTGATCTAGGCTGTGACATTCTAGTTCTGGAAGGGGGCTGAATGTGTCTTTGCCAGTCGCAGCATCTTCCAAGGTCAAAACGTCCTCTATCATAGGTATGACACCCAAACTAGCGCCATCCGATAAGTGGGCAATCTCTTCGAATGTCCTTCCGTGCGATTCCGGGGCAACCACTGTATGGCATCCCGTGACATGTAAAAGATGGGCATAGCTCTGTTCTGCGAGCCTTGGAGACAGAAGCAATGTTGTAAAGCCAAGTCGTTGGATCGAAAGGAATGTTATGTAGTATTCAAGTGTTGAGGTGCCGACTAACGCGACCACAGTTCTTGACTTGTCTGGATTGTTCGGGAAGTTGCTCAGAGCCTTGAAGGCTTGTAGGTAGATGTTCGCTCCAATCGTTGTCAGCCGCTCAATGTCGGAGCCGGTGAAGTTGATAAAGTGATCATCGGTAGTTGCATATGATAAGACCGGGTTCTCATTCCCGGCGAGCCCTCTAATGAGCGAGTCCAGAGTGAGAGGGGTTGTCTCCTTAGCGAGCATTCCGACGGTCATAGCAGGAGTGGATTGGTATGATAAGATTTCCTTTTTCACGAAGTCCTATATGATATGCTGTCTTTGTTCGTGGCATGGGCGTAGATTGTCCCCTTAATGCTTTACATCACGTCGTTGATGGCTACAGTTTTCTCTTCGCACACGACATGAACACGAACACGGGCTTGGCAGATCACGGTAGGGTAGTCTGAGGCTCGGAACGGAGTACGGATAAATAGCCAATGCCGACGAGTAAAAGTCGCCGGTCACAACCTTTGTGTTTAACAAGCTTTTTCGTACCTATTATCGTATCATGCCGCGCTTGTCGGTGACCGACTGAGAACAGTCGACCGGTGGCCGACAGTCAAGGTCGAGAGGGGCTCGCATGTGACACAGATCATAGCCAAGGGTTGTCCAATGCGACACAAAAGGACGAGATAAAGTAGCTTGGCACAGCCAGTGAATGCATGGGCCCCCTGACACCTTCACACCTACCTTCTGCAGCAAAGATCTACCGGCCGCGTGGATCCCGGCGTAATTTCCCGGCGCCCTCCGGGCATTTAATTCGCCGGCCGGGCCGAACCTAGCGCAGGAAGCTCCGGCTGGGGACGACAGCCAACCACCGTACTGCGCCTCCTGCCAGGGTTGTCTGATGCTGGCAGCTTCCACGCGTACATGTCACAAAGCAGGGGAGCATTTGTGTCTGCTCAAGGTTTCGTGCCGGTACTTTTATGGCAACCATTTCGTCAAGGCTCGGCACTGCTTATCTAGCATCCTGTTACATCGCCACCAGCTGAGGCAATTTGAACATATTTATCAAGCTCGCGAGGACATGTGCTTCAAGATCCTCAGGCTGCTGGTACGGACTACCGTACGGGTCGCATTTATCGCTTCGAGTCCATGCAACCTGTCCGAATGGGTGATATTATTAATTCGCGCATACCACCTCCCATGACGAGTCACCTGGCCACGTAATGGGAACTGTCTCAGGGCGCTGTTGGATTGAGGTGTGCGAATAGTGTCTAATTATCACGTTTATAGTGTTATTGAGGTCCATTGTAGCTACTACATGGCGTGGGCGGATTGGCCCAGTTCGGCCAACTTGGTCAGCAAATCCTCCTCCTCATCGCGGATCGAATCGACTGCCTCTTGTGCTGCGGTAAGAACCGGACTTATGCTGAGACTCGGACTATTGGAAACTGCTCTTCCCTGCTCTCTCCCAGCCATGGTGTGATAATATCCTCCCCGCGAGATCATCGGGTGCGCCGCGTCATGAAGCTGTTGCAGTATTCGCGAGACCACCCCTAGCAGAACTCGCGCATTCAATGCTGGCTGCGAGGCCAGACTGAAGCTTCCCAACGAAAATGTGTGGGAACTGGTAGAGTCAGTTGACGGCAAAGAAGATGGCGATGTTGTGTTGGGGCCGGCCATGGTATCATGACTGGTCTGAAGACGATTTCCTTCTAATGACACTGATCCGGGGACCAGGCTTTTCTCCAGGGATGCAATAACGGGTCCAAGGATTTTTATGATGTATGCGTAGGAGACGAAAACATGTAGCGTTGCGACGTCACTGTAACTGTGGTGATTGTAATCTTGTTGGTCCATGGCCTCTAACTGCCCATTGTCTGCGTGGCTGTTGTTGGGCCGCTGCCATGGACTGGTCTGAAGTGTCTCGATCAGCTCCACGGTGACCTCGAGAACTCTGTCCAAGGGAGGACTGGCGGAAGCTGTCCCATTTGATGCCTCCAACAAAGTCTGGGGTGACTCAGTGCTGGCATATAAATATCGTAGCTTGGCTTGATGCCTCAACAACCGATCTCCCAGCTCGTCCAATGAAGGAGATTTGGTGCTTTTCTCGCTCGGCCGTTTAAATGTGACTTTGGTGCTTTGTGACTCAGTGGTGATCGACATAGCTTCTTCGTCCCGGCTTTTTGCTATGTCCGTGCTCGTGGGACGGCCGGCCTGTATTCCGGGGCCTGCAACGGCCGAGAGATCGAGATCCCAGACAGGCATGGTTCCCATGTTGAGCATATTGAGTGGAGATCGACTCCCGCTGTTTGTCGTCGAACCTTCATGAGAGAAGGCGTAGTCGGGTGAGAAGAGCGATGTCTGTGCAGTAGATATCTGATGGGTTGGGAATTCGACGACATCAGATGCTTTGGTTGATGAAGAGCTTGAGAGCCATTCTGCGCCGCTGCCGCCTTCAAGAGTCGAAAAGTCGAATTCAGAATGCACCGAGTTCCGATTCGCGGGCGGGCTGGGATCTGCCTGCTGTTGTGCATGGCCTCCGACAATACTCCCCCTTTGACGGGTTGTCGTCTTTGCATCCGACCTCGATTTCTGGCTCTTGGGACGGCCGATGCGGCGGTGGGCCCTGTAGACGCAGTCGATGTCGTTCTTGTCGCATCTATCACACCGGCTGTCCGTCCCTCCGGTTCGTGTGCAGCGAATTTTGAGCTCGTGGCATCTATCGCATGCCGCTCGCAACTTGGCGTCACTCTCCCTGGAAAACTGAGACATTACTCTGGTAAGGAGAATGCTTGTTTGCTGGGGAGGCACAGAACGGAGACGACGAGGAGCCCGTTCGTCCTTATGACACAGCGATTGCCTTTTGAGGGACCCAGGATTCAGAGCTCGTATCGACCTCCCTGGCAAACCTTGCTGAGACGTCAGCGTAACTGGCCCTATCACACTACGCGGATCTTCAAGCTAGACGCATGTCAGCGGCGCGACAAGGCGCGGCAGCGGAGCGTCAGTAACTTTTACCTTATCTTAGCTTCGGGGGATACGGGAATCGGATGAGTGTTGGTAATCCGTCTTCAATCTGGGGAAATGGTGTCGTAGCTGAGTCAGACTAGGTCTGGCGTGTTTACCCTTTGAGGATGCTCGTCAGTTGGTCAGCATTAAATGGAACTCTAAATGGAGGACAATTGAGGTGATTCGAAGGCTACTATCGGTCCCGATAAAATTTCTCACTGCTTGCAGCTATTCCCTGGTGTATACGTGAGCCAAGACATGGCCCTGCTCTGATAACCAGACACCGCATACACAATTGGGCATGGTATAGGCGAAACTGCATGATCTTCATCTGCAGTCAGCAGCGGAGTACAACGGTGCAGATCCGGGAGCTTGCGAGGCTAGGGTTACTGTTGGTGTGCTCGGGAGTTGTACCCACGTTATCTCGCAAAGACGTCCGTGGGGGGTTCAAGAGCCGCTCAACTTTAACCATAAACAAGGTGATGATATGTAGCAGATGACTAAAGGCTTTTCACGTCGGGATTGGTGGAAAGGGACTACGGGTTTGAGGATTTCACGTCTAACAATTCCTCCGCAACGTGCAAGGGCTGGTAACATGCAAAGCACAGGGCCCACGGGTCCGTAGGACTGCAGGTCTGTTTACTTACGCCCCAATGCCAAGATGCGATCCCTCTGTTTTAGGGATCCCGTGGATCTGCCGAGCCACCTGCGGGCCTCACAGCGAACCTTTCAATTGGCTACAAGGAGGTTGTCGCCCGTAGCCCACGGGGAAATGTATTGCGTGCGAGGTGGTACTAGAAGAAAACTGCAACTTGTTTAGCTAGTGGGGCTGAAGGCTCGGCTCGCATTCTCCCCACCTTGACATTAGCCGCGAAATTAGGGTTTGCTGTACGCGAGGCCATGGCACATTCAACAGAGTTAAGAGCCTGCGATTTGTCAAGCAACCAACTATCTCCCCGGTATTTCCACCAAGCAGTACCTATGACGACTTGGTGATGGATACGAAAAAGAGTTGACTTTATGCTAGTTGCCTGCTTTAAACCATTCCAACTCATATCGCTTACGGTCTCAAGAAAAGCGGTCCGTATCCGGTTCCCTCTCCTCTTATGACATCAACACTTGGTCCTTGCACAATCTCCGCCCCAGAGGAGAATCGTTCTCCCAGAGCTGATTCGACTCTTGGCAGTTCCAGAGCCACCTCCTGAATACGCCTTCCGCTCTGGACAAATTTTGCCTTGATTGCGGCACAGTCATCAACGACCAACTTGCGGTTCCGCTTCTTGAAGGC
The DNA here is from genome assembly GCA_000966855.1 of Fusarium sp. JS1030. Classification (NCBI taxonomy): domain Eukaryota; kingdom Fungi; phylum Ascomycota; class Sordariomycetes; order Hypocreales; family Nectriaceae; genus Fusarium; species Fusarium sp. JS1030. The sequence goes on along the minus strand of JWIW01000020.1, from coordinate 96,899 downwards.
GTCGTCGACTAGAACTTGCTCAATGTCCCCAATACTGGCATCCATGGATGCAGAACAAACATCTTATATGAGAAGCGTAGATAAAAAGGTGCAGCTGCTTTGAACTGCATAGTGAATCCGCTGGGCTGGGCGAAAAGGACGCCACAACAATATAGATAAACGCATAATTTCTAGCAGTTGAGTATACATTTAATAATGCTAAGAAATTAAAGCCAATTCTCGTCTACTCATCATACGCCTTAAACTCATACACCAAACAGCCCGCCTCGATTGTGCCACCTACCCCGCCGTTGTTGCAGCTCAGGTATCTGTCGATCAGGGTATCCCTGCATAAATAGGTGCTGGAATCCTCTTCATTCAAAGGGTTCCCAGGCAACTGCTGCGTTTCGCCGTTCTCGAGCTCGCACCCTTCTTTCCAGTAAACGTTGTAGTAGAGTGCCGGATTAGGTCCCACGGCAATTCGCTCTCTGGTGTCAAATGGATCATCGCGCGAGACGGGTACCTTGTGTGACAGCTCACAAGCTCCAGAAGCAAAATTTCTGACCTGATTTTCGTGGACATCTTTGTGGTCGCCGAACTCGTCTGCCGGGTAGCAGTATTCGTTCCGCCATTCTAGGGGCGTCTTTTCCACGTCCTCGTCCTCGTCTTCTTCTTCGGGCTCGTTGATAGAGTACTTGATGGTGCCACAGTCAAGCTCCATTTGTCCCGACTTGAAAGACGTATGGGAATCATACGTGCCTATCGCCATGTTACTCAGTAATTAGACACGTATCGCAGTTATATATAGGACCTACAGCTCTTGAACTTGTCCATGACATCTTGGCATGTGTTTCCCTTGCATGCATCCTTCTCGTTTACCTCTAACTCAAAGGTAAATGAATAGCCGTCATACCCGTCTACTCCAAGTTCGGATGTCTTCCAAGTCTCGTCAAACTTGTCAAGCAAGTCGGGCTTGGTCTCACAAAATGCATCAAGTAGCCTATTAAACGTCAGAAAGGAAATAATATATCGTATTGGGGTTGGGCAGAGGCATACTCTGACCATGTCTCGCTTTCCATGTTTGCAACATCGTTTGTAGCGTCACATTCTGGCTCTTTATCAACTTTGGGCAATGATACCGGGCATGTTGTCTCCATGCCAGCGTCGAGCGGGAGCCAGTCGTTGCCGTGTCTCTTGTTGTTGAGACTAACCATCTCCCAGACAATATGGTCCGCGATGAGGTGGTGGAGCAGAATCTGAGGGTGGAAAGCTCTTCCGTACCTGTTACGCGTTTTAGCAACTACCATACACTCTAGATTTGGCAATATGTGACTTACCCGTCAGGCAACATGTTTGGAACTCCAATTGACCAATCCTCGTCTCCGTCTTCTTCTGCTTGAATACTGATCAACGAGTTTGTCTCATTGAGCGAAGCAGAGGCCATTGAACTCGAACCATGGGCGAATTCAGCACCCGGTTCCGCAATATTTAAAATGTAGGCATAGGTGTTCGCATCTCCAGAAAAGGTACCGGCTGCCTGGGGCTCCACGGATCGCTTCTGTGGGTCTGAACCGCCGGGATCCATGGTGCTGAACTCGTAGAACATCAAGCCGTTCCTATGGCAGGGTCTGTAAGTGGTTGTTTTATGCCTGGATCGTTCAGAACTTACCTTTGTCCAGCGTCCGAGGCAGACTCATCGACACCAGCCTCACAGTACCGCCCATGCAAGTCACCAATCAAATCGTCATAGTCGATAAACTTGACGTTTGATCCGGCTCGGTCTACAGCTGTTTGCTAAAGTAGATGATATGTCAGCGCACGAGACCAAGTTCAAGACAGCGGCACACAAACAATCTTCTCGTTCACTTTGACGACGAGCTCGTTCATCTTCTTCCGACGATCCACCGTGAGGTACTCGCTCCCAGCAAGATCATGTGCTTTCTAGTTCTGTCAGAGGTATTCGTGATTTTTTGTTGCTGAATAGACACTCACGTGGATAAATGTCGTCCAAGTAACCTTGTCACACTCTGCGGTCATGCTATCCGCGAAGAACTGCCCGTATCTACCAAATGATGAGCAACATGTTACAGAATCGCATATTAGACATGCAACACCTACCCGGTGTAGTAAATCATGCCACTATTGATCGTTAGCGACGACATAGATAATCCAACATGAAAAGAATACTCACTCCTCCGCCAACTTGCTCTTTGCTTCGTACAAGACAGTTTCAATCTTGGCAGTAAACTCAATATCGTCAATTATGCCTTCAGAAATTTTGAGCTGCTCGTCACAGCCACGAGCCAACTCTTCCCAGTCAATGTTACCAGCAAATGGAATCTTCTTCTCGGCAACTGATTCCTGTAGCTTTCCGGTGACATATTCGAGTGAGTTGAAAGAAGCCCACTGGTATACACAATGGTTAAGGATCTTGACAAGTTCGGCATCGTTACCACCTAAAAAGGGTCAGATGGCCAGCCACTCTTTTACTTCGTCGTTGGATTTACCGGCAGACAGCATAATAACCTGTTGATCCGAGTCAAGGGCGGGGATCTGATGCTTTCTAACATCTTCAATTATGGCTCCAGAACAGGACTGAAACTGGAAGTTGCGGTTGCTCTTATCACCAAATCTGTAGTCCTCATTGACGAGGTAGGGATATGCATGATCGTATCGACTGCAGGCATAGTCTACAATAATATGTCAATAGATGCACACAAGGTTCCAAACACAAAAGACTTACCGCTCTGAGTAAAGAATCCCGAAGTGAAACTTCCAAGCCTCTCGCCAGCACCAATGCCAGCCGAATATGAATCTCCAATGGCAGCAATCTTGGTGATGTGCGAAAGATCGCTCATGTCAAAGTCGTCATCGTCTCTAGTCGTTACACGCTTGGACATGGACGTAATGTCCAGTGATGCGGGAACGCCGAGCGTCTGTCCGATGAGAGGGACTATAGTCAAAAGCTGCCTCAGGCGACTCATTTTGCAAGCCATAGATCAAGAGGAGCGGAAGTGGAGATGTGTCAATGACTATGTGCTTGGACAATGTGACTGACCACTCTGCCTTTTGTTAGGCAAGAGAAGTACAAAGATGAAAAGATCAAAGAGTAGGAAGGTGTTGTTGAATGAGCGGATGATGGGTTATGAGATAACAAACCTATGAATGCGTGACCACCCATATTTAAGTTCTACGGCAATAGAAAGGTGATCATAATAAATCAATCCTAACCGAGTTCTCAACGGCGCAGTTCCCGCACCGACAACCAACGCTCCTGTATCATGCAAGGCACAGCTCCATGTTCAATTACTGAAGGACCAAAGGATCATCACACGATGGCTTGCTTGGTGGATTACAAGGCCAGGCCAACAACATGATGAGGCTGTGTTGTTTATGTTGGTAGCTGAAGGATCTGAATCGTGATGTATTGGATTCGGTCCGGCCGATCGCACGGGGAAACACTTCTGCTAACGGTAGCTGAAGGATCATCTAATCTGTTGTCGGCCCCCAAGCCGATGTTTCATGTTATGCTGTTGGTTGGGCCAACTCTTATTGTGCGCGTAAAAAGTCCTAAGATAGACGCTGTACCTTGTCTACGCCCCGGTAGCTGAAAGCCTAACAGTGGATCGATCCATGTGTGGGTCAATGAGAAAGCACGCTCCTCGCCACAGCCACATGTTGCCAAGCGGTATATTCCAGGCCAAACCAACAACTCTGGATAATATGTGCGATGGGATCAGAAACTCGTATTGCTTGGACCTCCTCAGGCGGGCAGGGCCAGTGCTTCTGAAATATACCTCAAAATGCGGGCCTTATGTCTTCCACTGGTAAGGTTCCATAGATGACACAGGAGATCCTCAAGCATGCAAGCAAGCGGACCTGGGTTGGTTCGTGTTGTTAATTTGGACTGTCAGTAGGGTACTCATTAAAAGTTAAAGTGGTTGTGAGGGCTCAATGGTCTACGATATCGCCGAGCGGGAAAGATCGAACATCATTAAATTCGTACACATTGCGAGCACTCGGAGAACCGTCGAGATGAGAACGCAACAGAATAACTCTAAATTTTGAGTATATTTGACGAGCAGGACCTCATCCGATGTTGACCCATTAGGCGGGCAGTGGTTCCATAGCTGCGCCTTTTGGGGGCTGTGTCCATACCAATGCATCCGTTGGTCCCAAGGTGGATACATTTGATCCCCCTGATTCAATTGGAAACAATCCCATCAACCAACAGAGCAGGGGTGCTCAAGGTCCCGTACAGCGTGGGCGGATAGAACAACTCGATCGTGTCGTCCAAGGGAGCATGCTCAAATACTAGATAAAGAAGGCCTTCTTCAACATGCGCACACATTATTCTTCTCAATTAAGCACTCTGTCCGCACAATATTTCTTTCATTTCTTCTTCTACCCTCTGATAGAAGAGGATATCCTCTCGGCAAAGGGATAGTCCATATCCTATTGTGACACTCCGCTCAGCTTTGGTATGCTGCCCTCATTGTCATCGCCTTACCAGATATTTACTAACTCCCCGGCCCAGAGCCCAACATCATTCTTTCCCACATATCCACTTGTCCATCATGTTTATCATGACATCTCGAGCTCTGGCCGTATGGCTCTTTGCCATACTCTCCCTGTTACTCGACACTTCGATGGTACTTGGTAGAAAGGGCAAGATAACCCGCCCTTATACAATCCCCGAAGAAGAACCCGAAGTCGACAACCCCTTGGGCGTTAAGGTAGATTACGCTTTCGCAGCACAAGACCTTGGTGGTGGCAACTTGGGCTCTCACTACTGGATGGCTAGCAGCTTTCTCACGTTTGCAGAGGGGACTACTCTGAGCGACGGCCAGATCCTCAAGCTCGCCATCGACGCGTGGGGGGAGATAGACCCTGCCTTTGATGCTTATAACGCCCTGGTTGTAACACCTACAGTCATGACCGCAATGGCCTTCGATAACAAAGTGATCCTCGTTACCTCGCAGAGGGGGTTCCGCTCCTACTCTTACAAGGCGGCGGAAGCTACTGAGGAGGTGAGCATCGCATTGGAGAAATGCTATAAAAGAGCTCGGAGTACTCAGCCCGAGGGGACTCCTGAAAAAGAATTGAAACACATCAATGAAGCCATGTGTGGTGAGGTGATGGCTGCTCATTTATACTACAAAAGGAACAAGACACCGTTGAACGAGAAAGAGGCAAGGGCAGTGACGGTCTGGACAACGGATGAAGTGACCAAATGGAAGAAGCCTTGTCCCCAAGACGATGACGGGGTAAGTTTTCAACTCTGCATCCAAGTCATACACGGTTCATTGCTAACGACGAACAGAAGAGATGGGGCTGTACACAGTTCGGAGAAACGGCAGGTATTAACTTCATCGCTGAGGCAACGACGGAGGAAGACTACCCCGAGATCGTCGAGATTGATCAGATTCGAATGTGCGAGGCATTGGCAGAGTAGGCTGGAGAGTAGTAGGACTAGTATAGACAGGAAGAAGGTGTTGATTGCACGACGCATAGCCTTGGATTCTATTCGTCTTCATTTCTGATTGTTAAAGCCTCTCCTTCAATTCCGAAGGGGGCGCACAAATCTGCCACCTTGGGATGCATCTTTCGGCTGAGCCAGCGAGACAGCTCTGCAAACCCCAGCGATATCCTAGTGAGGCATGGCGTTGATCCCATCCCTTGGTTTAGCCACAGCTTAATGAGATCGAGAACATCATCATGGTCCAATTCGTTGCATTCGAGTCGCCAAAGGTCCTCGGAGATAATGACGTGTTCCACACTTGCTGGCATCGCATCCTCCAGCCGTGCCTCTGGTTCTGGGGAGAGCTGCACCAGAAATGCCCATGGGGCTTGCAGCCGCGTGACTTTGTCGAGTCGTTCAGTAATGCTCTTCAAGGAACCTTGCATTTCCAACGATGGATATACTATCCCCTCTAGCTCACAGGAGGCCCGCAGGGTCAGGTCGGTGAGAGTACCACCGACAAAAGATAAGGCATCCGCAACTTGACCAAGGTTGATGACAGGGGTCATGAATGGATTCGATCTTCTCAGCTGTGGGTCATAGTTCCACTTGTAGTTCAATTTCTTGAGCGACTTGGTCTCCCGGAGGATCGAAGCAAGGTGCGGCTCTCGGAGCATGTTGATAGAAAGTGATGTAATGTTAGAAACATCGGGTGTATATGCAGGCCAGGCAGAAACGGTGGTGGGATTCTCGATGGAGACTGAGAGGTGCTTCACTGCCGGCAGGTAGAACAAAGAGAGAGCATCGGCGGGATCCACGACATGCAGGGAATGCTCATAAGTGCGGCGGAAAGTGACTCGCTGAAGTTGCTTGAATTGAGGCAGTCTGTGGTTGACTGGATGAAATAGTGCAGATCGAAGCATCATACCGAAGAGGGTGCTCTCTCTGGCAATGTTCTTGCCAATAAAAAGATGTGTCAGGTTAGGAAGCTGTGCCACAAGGGCGGCGAAATAGGCATCGATTGTCCCGCGCCGCGCTTCTGTTTCCCAAAGGTCGACAAACGGGACTGCTGTAGATTGAATAAAGTTGACGACTCTTGGCAGCTCCGAAAGGGAGATGGTGAGCTTTGGTAGAAACCCAGAGAAGGACCCATAATGAGCGCCACGAACCACGAGGCTCCGAACATGGAGCGACAACTCAGGCCTACGCAGCAGGGTTTCTAGCAGGAACCGAATTGGCGGAGGAGTCTTCTTGAAATCCTTCCACGTCCACTCAACCTTTGCATATAGGTAGGGTTCGGCGAGGATGCGCAGTGCCCCGTGGGTGAGACACAGGGCGGAGAGCTCGGCCGCCGTGAGCAACTCCAGTACGGCATCAATAACCTCACGAGGACAGTGAAGGAGGGTGGCCATTCTAAACGGTCTGTATATGGGATCAGAACAAACCCTGTGATTCGGCTGAAGATCAGTCGTGGAATCTTGCCAACCCACCAAATTGAATCACTTTGCGGGAGCCGCGTGCGCCAAAAAGAAGGTTGGTTACGCCGTAGTAAATACCGGCGGCTACGCCATGTAACGCGAGCTAGCCAGTGGGGAATAACGGGGGAGGGTTGAGAGAAGAGGGCGTGGAGGATGAAAGTGTTGAGAGAAGGAAGAAGAAGGAATGAGCTGCATGAGGTAGATTAGCATCCATATGTGGGGCCGTTTCGAAACAACCCGCCGTTGGTACCTACCTTGACAAAGGACCATCGCAGTGCTAAGTCACGTTGTCGCTTGCTGCAGGGCTGAACCAACAAGTTCTTAGTACGGCGGCTACCTACTTCTGTCAACCAGGAGTGGGGAACATCTCATCTGAGCGCCTTACAAGCCCAACTCTTAAGCTACTCATTCCCCAGGCGGCGTTTCTCCACAGCACATGGTATTAAAGACGACAGCGCAATAAGCTAGTTCTAAAGCTATGGGATAGGCTTTTTAGAGGTTTGTCTTTATTAACTTCTATTTTTAATATTAACTTGAACCAATGATATACGTTAACATTAAGGTTATAGACTAGCGCAATTTCCCGTCAAGGCCGCGTATTGAGTCATTGGACTACGGCCCTAAAAAGCACCTTGACTCATGACACCAAGCTGATTGATGCCCAGACGGTCACGTGCAGAGTCATCTCTTCCAATTCTTTCTTCCATTACGCGGTCAGGAACATCGCTGTAGAGCAACGTCCCGTCACGTTTCAATCGGACTGCATCAGACCTTTTCTGGCATTACTGCACTTGTGCGGCTGAAGGAATCACTATGCTCTGTAGACAGCAAAGTCTTACAGTTGCAATCATCGTTTTGCTTGGGTTCTGGGGTCGCGCGAAGTTCGCGACTGAGTCTGTCGCGTCTGATTGGCTGATGAAGCCGTCACGCGACGCGCTCTGACGCGTGCAGCCATTAGTGTTTGCCTGCAGCCCGTTCATAATGATTCCAGTGTGAATTAATCAAGGAGGAGTCGCTTTTGCTAACAACCCTTGGTTTTAGTACCTTTAAGTAGATTATTAACTAATTACAAGACTGGAAGCCTAGCTCATTATAGTAGTTTGAGTTAATTAGAGATTTAAAGAACTACAATTTATTTAGAATTAAAATCTAAGAGTGAGGGATATTGCAGGAGTTTTCTTAAAGTTACCCTAGAGACAGCTCAAAGTGCTTATCGATAACGCATCCGTGATAATCCGACGCCGATGTCCACAAGATTCCTGAGGAAGATCATTTTAGCTGTCTCCACCCGTAGACGACTAGTAAGTTACCAAGTACAGTTAGGCAGTTTCCACTTCATACCGCCGCCGATGTCCAAGCTAACAATCCCGACATCAACGCACTAGCCTCATGGTGGGTAACTGGCATTGCCAAGTGACACACCTCAATGCAATGCCTTGACATACTGAGTCTGGTCTTTGAGAACGACGGTCACGTGCAGTTGGCCGTGAGACAGAAAGATAGAGATCTAGTGGTAAGGCACTGGTAATGGGGGTCCTCTTTTTTTAACCTAAAATCATCATTCGGTTTCTCCATACGGAGTATCCCCTGTTCATAAACCGTCATGGTGCCGGCTTGCAATGTACACAAGACCCTGGTCGCATGGTGGTCGGAAAAGGTTTCCGGTAGGTTTCCTTGCTGGGCCCACTTTCACCCATACCATTGCTATTCTTATCTACAACCGCGACCGTTTACACTTAAATCATGTACGTCTACAAGGGAACGAGTATCCTTTCGTTTGAAATGATTCAGTTATCCCACTGATGTGTTACGATAGACCTGCTCCTTCCCCTCCCGAGCAGCTATGCTCTTTGACCCGAATTCCAGCCATCTCCCTAAGAGGTCTGAGTTGCCTCGAATCGCCGGTACGCCGGAGGGCTCTGCCTGGTTCTGGGGCAAAGATGATGAAGTACCGTCACCCATAGCACGATCGAATAATATTTTCTCACAAAATGACTTTCTTTCCAGCTTGGCCGATTGAACCTACTTACTCCTCGACGTCGAGCCGAGGCCGCGAAGCTGATCCAAAGCGGTGAAACTGTCAGCTTAAAGTAAGACGTCATGTTTTTGCTATTGACAGTAGGTGGGGAATTGAATTTACAGATAATTTGACAGCTGGTCCGCGGAACTTCCAAACCCACCAATGTTCGGACGGGAACCATTCAGCTATTGCATCAAGTCTCTTGGCCCTGCAGGCAATGATGACTTTATGTCCATGAACTCACAGAGCGGATCGCAAGTAGGTACCGACATAGCACAAGTATAGAAGACCTAATAGCTCTGACTGGATATAGTGGGATGGATTCAGACATGTAAGACCCTTCATCGTTACTTTAACATCTACTAAGCTAGGGGTCTAGGTAAGCGTACCGCACGACGGTGGTTGGATATTCTACAACAATGTGAGTAATACCACGACAGAAGGAGTGACCTGAACTGAAGATCAAGACCACACCCGAACAGGTTGCAAACTCGACGAAGTGTGGAATTCAAGCTTGGTCGACGAACGGTGTGGGTAAGAATGACACCATACTCATCCCAACAAAGTCAGCTAGCATTACCGCTCACCAAACACAGTGGGACGAGGCGTTCTCCTTGACTACTGGAGTTATTCTGGGAAGTCGTATGATGTTAATACACGCCACCCTATCTCCCTTGAAGATCTTCGTGGATGCGCCAAGGCCCAGGGGGTAGACTTTCAGTACGGAGACATTCTCTTAATAAGAACCGGTTGGATCGACAAATACAATCAGATGAGTACAGAAGAGAGGACAGAGATCACCAAGGTTCCTCGATTTGCCCATACCTTTGTGGGCGTGGACCAGAGCCCTGAAATGGCCGACTTCTTGCACGACAACTACTTTAGTGTCGTCGCCTCTGATTCGCCTGCGTTCGAGGTTTGGCCCCAGATCAAAGAGTGGAATCACCACATAAACTTGCTTCCCTTGTGGGGTGTTCCTATTGGTGAGCTGTGGGACCTGGAGAGGCTGTCAGAAGTGTGCAGGGAACGTAACCAATACGCCTTTTTCTTCACAGCTATTCCTGCAAATATCCAGGGTGAGTCTCCATTCTGAAGTCCACTGAAGCGCTTCTAACACATCTAAAGGAGGAGTGGGTAGTTACTCTAATGCAATGGCGATCTTTTGACTTCTTATGATCACAGGACTTAGAACCATTCTAAGCACCCCTTACTAGGCCGTATGAATGCACTTTGAAGATAGACATCAGAGGAGAGAGAAGGAATATACAAGTATTAAATACGATATACAAATTGGCTAGGTATTGAGAGATGCTGCTTAGTTGAGAGTCTAAAGAGCTGGAGCCAAGAATGGTGTATTTGCTTAAAAGACTACGTAAAGCATGTGGTTTTAACCTTTTACAACCACATAAGCATCCAGGATCCATCTCTAAAAATTAATAAAGAGTTGAGATATTAAACTTGTATGTTCTGGTGAAGCATGAGACCGTGAAGCGGTCGGCTCATCGTTTTCCGACTTACTTGTGGGAGAAACAAGGAGGCTGGAAAGACAGTGGCTGAAGGGGTGCAACGAACGGCACGAGCCAGTATAGTCGCCTATTCTGCAATCGGAAGCTGATTAAAAAGGTAGTGTTTTGTTTTTATTACTTGAATTTCTTGCCTCGAAGTTGAGGGCTGGGTTGCAAAAGAAGGGAGGCTACGAGATGCCACCTAACTCGAGCCTGAGAAACCGGTATGCAGGTGGGCCGTGAGAGAGATACCGCGTGTGTAATTCTAACTAAGGCACATTACAAGCCTGGCGCTATTTTGTAGGCACTCCTTACTCTCTTTCTACCATCGGGCCACCGATCTGATCATCCGAGAATCCAGCCTCTGCCGGCTACTCGCAACATACGTTTGTTGCGATACCGGAGATGTTTTCCGAGTATTGCTCCGGTGGCCAGTCTTGTTGATCTGTAGGACCTTCTGAGCACTGTTTGGACCATTATCCAAGGACAACCGTGGGTGAGTTGCATGTTTGCAGGAGTTCCATGTTGCCGAAAAGTGAATATCTGAGCTATCTAGTTTCCTGTCTCCCCCTTCAAGAGGAGGTTGCTCCCACAGTTACAAAGAACACATTTGAGCGCATGATTCTATCAGAAAAGGTCACGGAGTAAAGACCACGAACGGCTGCCGACCGGCCAGAAATGCACCAAATGAGACTAGAGCCTGATCAAATAAACTTCAAACTCCTTTGATGATGGCTACCTTCTCGAAAAGCCCTACAGTCATTATCCTTGGCGCTGGCCCCTCCGGAATTGCGACAGCACACAAGCTAAAATGTGAACTTGGATTTGACGACTTTTTGGTATGATGAATGAACCCCCTTTTCGCCCCTTTCGCAGATCGTACAATGAGGTGAGGTAACTAAATATCTTTCTGGATCAAGGTCTACGAGAAACTGCCTGGCCCAGGGGGAACTTGGATGAAAAACAGATATCCAGGTTGCGGGTGTGACATCCCCTCGCACTTGTATTCGTTCAGCTTCAATTTGAATCCCAACTGGTCTCAAGATCTCGTAGATCAGCAAGAGATCCTCAACTGTTTGTTTAATGTCTTCCATCTATCCCAGGGATAGTGCTAACAAGACACTGATCAATAGACATGAACGACACGGTTGACAAATTTCGACTTCGAGAGCACATGCATTTTAATACGGAATGCCTCGGTGCCAGTTGGAATCCAGAGACGCAGGGCTGGGAAGTCTCTCTGCGAGACGTCGAGACGAAACACACCTTCACTGCCTTCGGAAATGTGCTGATTAGTGCAGTGGGGGCAATTTCATATCCCAAAAAAGTCAAGTTTCCCGGAATGGAGAGATTCAAGGGCAAAATTGTCCATACGGCCGAATGGGATTCGGAATACGACTATCGAGGAAAGCGTATGGCGGTCATAGGGAACGGTTGTAGTGCTGCGCAGGTAATCCCAAGCGTAGTCAGAGACACGTCCTACCTCAAGCAATATGCCAGAGGGGCACAATGGTATGCTGCTTGTCTCGCATCTCAATTCATCAAGGTTGCAGCTCGTTGCTGATGGATTGCTAATCTTCGCTTTCTAGGTACCACGAGCGACCTAACCAGAGATTTTCCTCGCTTCAGCAGAGCGCTTTCAAACATATCCCTCTCTACCATAGATGGTTCAGATTTCGCCTGTTTGCTGTTAATGACAGTTTGGCAGGGCTCTATGCCTCTGGCCCTGACTCTGTCAAGGCGAGGAAAGAAGTAGAAGCTGCGGCTAAGGAGTACATCTATAGCCGCGCGCCGGCCAAGTATCATGACTGCATTGTTCCCGACTTTCCACTTGGTATGTCGATGCTCACAAAAGAATCTTATGGCTATGATGTTGATTTCAAATTACAGGATGCAAGCGTAGAATCTGGGACCCTGGTTATCTCGACTCGCTCTGGGAGAAGAACTTTGACCTTGCCCCTGAAGGAATCCGGGAATTTGATGAAACCGGCATCGTTAGCAGCAGTGGCATCAAAGATGATTTCGACATTATTGTTACAGCTACGGGGTTCGAGGTGACCGACTTTCTCGTCCCTATGAAGATTACGGGGTCAAAGGGCCGTGATCTCCGCGACCAATGGAAGGATACGCGAGGCGCCCAGGCATACTACGGCTGCTTCGTTCACGACTTTCCCAACTTTGCCATGTTGTTTGGTCCGAATACGTTCCCCGCACATAACTCGGCTCTTTTTGCTATTGAGACCAGCCTTGAGTTTATTACCAAGACAATGCTGGTGCCCATATTGGACCGACAGGTTCGCGTGGTTGATGTCAGGCATTCTGCAGAGGAACGCTTTGCAAACCGCGTGCATGAAGAGCTTGAGCTTTCTGTGTATGAGTCAGGCTGCTCGAATTGGTTTGTGAATGAACATGGCAAGAATGTCACTTCGTGGCCGGGATACGCTGTTCTCTTTTATATCAAAACCTTGTTTCCCAACTTCAAAGACTTCAACACTGTCCCAGGATCACATCTATGGCTATTTTACAGAATGAAGCGTTGGTACAAGACCAGCCATACCCACCATACAGTCGTAGCGCTGTTAGTTTTGGCTTTCGTTTCCAAAAGGCTGCCACCTCAGTCACTTGGACAGGTTGGTAACAGGGTATTGGGTGCATTACGGATGATGAATTTAAGAAATATCTGGGCGTGAGAAGTAAGCAAGACCTGCCGAGGAATATTAAGTCAGGATGTATTTAGTTTCAGCCGTCAATCAGAGTTCTTTGTACGCCAACGTCTTTGAGTGATCAGCACACCAGATTTCACGCTATAACCCCAAGTTTTGCCTCATCTTTCCTTTCAATGCCTGCTTCAATCAACCTCAAGACCATCACATGATATTACTAGAGTGATAATTAAGTACTAGTAGTTTCGGTCTTATTTTGAGAGAGATAACTCGGCAAGTATTGTTAGATCGGGTCTTATTTTCCGACCGTCTCCCAGGGTCGACGGCCGCATCTTAAGGAAATAATTGACCCCCGCGGATACCGGCCGGAGATGTCCGGTTTTGAAGCCCCAAGTCGGAAGCCTAGACCTAACACACTGAACCCGGAGAGAAATAGAACAGAGTCGGGGCCCTTCTGCGGGAACAAGGCAGATATACATATCTGAACGTTATGCTGGACACGAGCCTCGATACACCGCACTCGCTACAACAGTACAACAACTTGGGCCAAATTACCACTCGTCGATTTGAGAATGAGTTCTCAGCAACTTCCAAGCTACAATGACATTCCTGCTGTCGAGGGAATGCCACATGGATGTGCCTGGGGTCTCTGGGGTAAAAGAGGCCAAGTTGATCAAGTCGGGAGCCTCAACCTCTTGACTCCTGACAACGTCATGAAGGCAAAACAAGAAATTCAAACAGGGGTCTCTGTGTCTCTGAAGTAGGAAAAATTACTAGACAGCAAGTGGCTCTTGTTGACATGCTGACACAACCCTAGCTGGCCACTCGAGCGCATCGAGGACCCCGGCCATAACCGGACTAAGATTGTGCATAAATTCCTCGACCTTAAACCGAATCTTGTGGGACACGACGACGAGATATATATCAATACGCAAACTAGTAGTCAGTGGGATGGTCTTCGTATGCGGCACCGTGCAATCTCACTTTCCTTCTCGTTAACAACTAATTGTGCAGGACACTGGGCACATCAGCCAACCGGAAAATATTACAATGGTTTGACCCATGAGGAAATCAGCGGCCCAAACCGTAATCTTCGAAATGGAATACAGGGTATGTGGTTCGCCCACTTTCAAGGGGTTACTAACCCGGGTTATCTTCAGAATGGCTCCACCGAGGAGGTGTCGTGGGCAGAGGCGTCTTGCTTGATTACGCATCTTGGGCAGCCAAGAGGGGAATTGAGTATTCTGCCGCTAGCAAACATTGTATCAGTCATGAAGATTTGGAACAGATCGCCCACGACGAGGAAGTGGAACTCCGTGTAGGAGACATATTGATGGTAAGAACTGGATGGATCAAATGGTATAACGAGGCAAGCTCGGAGGAACGGGTCAGGGGATGCAAGACTAATCACAACTATGTCGGGGTGGAGGGCACTGCGGAAAGCATCCGCTGGCTTTGGGATCACCACTTTTCTGCACTCGTTGGCGACAACATGGCCTTTGAGGCGTGGCCAGCAGACGGGCCCTATCGTAAGTAGCTCCTTCACTCCTTCTTATCGCAAAGCAGTTAAACAGGCAAGAGACGAGACACTGACTACTATAGGAATCCACGATAATGCTCTGGCTCTCTGGGGGACACCACTAGGAGAGCTCTGGGATCTTGAACAGTTGGCGGCACAGTGCAAGTCGCATGGCCGTTGGAGCTTTTTCGTCACAAGCTGTCCTTTGAACGTCGCAGGAGGGGTAGCCAGCCCTCCTAATGCATTGGCCATATTCTGAGTCTATTGCAAGGGTTACTTGGTTTAGCTAGAGTTGCACTCTATTCAAGATGGCTATGAGATATGATGTTGTCAACCAGAGAATTTGAACAATGCCATCACTTCACAAGAAAACTATGCCATATTAAGTAAACGGCCTGGTCTTTGGAAGTTTTAGATTGCATTTAATAATGGCGGAAAGCGTGGATATGAGTTTTATCATGGGGGATAGCATCGACATGATCTTCAAACTAGGTAGCCAAGACTCTGAAAATCTCTCTTTCCCAGCTGAGATACCCATCCCCCTAGAATGCGGAAGGTTTTACTATCCAGAACCAAGGACGAGCTCTTTGGTAGCGGTAATGAAATCGTTAGATACCCTTGCAGCCGCTGAGAGCTCAGGGAAATACCCAAACGCATGTGGCAACCCCGCATAGATATCGACCTTGGTAGGTACTCTAAACAGATCGTTAGTCATAGCTGGAGAAACAAGAAAGTAACCTCACCCCGCTTGCTTCAGTTTCTCAGCGTACGCTATTCCTTCGTCCCGTAGTGGATCAAGCCCCGCAACCTGCACATACGCTGGGGCCAGCCCTTTGAAGTCGGGACTGAGTAATGGAGAAACATCTGGGCTCGATGGTGTAGGAGGGTTGTAATATCCATAAAATAGTTCCATGGAGCGCTTTGACAGCAACGGTGCATCTTTGAGCTCATCCATGCTGTGTAAACGGAGCTCTGGCGCGTAGCAATCGATATGGCAGGTTGCAGGGATACGAAGGATCTGTCCACGAAGAGAGATCTTCCTGTCCCGAGCCCTATGGGCCAAAACAGCTGCCTAGATGGATGATTAACCCTTTAAACACTGACCCTGTCGGGAGGATGGTTCAAGCCAACTACATACTACATTCCCGCCAGAACTCGAACCAGCGACCAGAAGACAGCCTTTGTCAATTAACAGAGATGAAGCTTTTTCCATGGTCTGCGATATTGTCAATTGATATGCTCTACAGGGTGGCGGAGGTCAAGTACCCAGAGAAGAGCGTCCCAACAATCGTCGAGCCCCGTGGGAAAAGGGTTTTCTGGGGCCCTGTTGGGTGTCAGGAGCTTTGGACACTTTGATAGACTTTATTAATGGCACTCACAGCCGGTAGTCGACACTGACAACTACAGTATCACTGTAAACACAAACAGCTCTGCAGGCAATGTCCTCGCCCTCGAGATCACCCAGGGTCCACCCCCCTCCGTGTATGCTTGAGAAGATTTAGCAGGGAGCGGTCAAATTCAGAAGTCGTTGTTCATATGGATACTTACTAGAGCATTCCAGAGCCAGGAGACTGTCTGTCAGAAGGGGTATAGATACGCAGGGTGATCTCATGGCCATCTGACACGGTGATATTCACATCCTTCACAGACAAACCAGCTGTTATGGAAGGCACCGAGCCAGTCGCTTGAACCTTCAATCTCTCCATTACATTTCGTAGTTGCTGAGGTGAACCAACCAACTGGGGCACTTTGTTGGCGTTTTTGCTGTAGAACTAGATAGATATGAGCTAGGTAACAAAGATCAGAGATAGGAGAAGCATACGGTAACCCATTCAGCGTCTGGTACCCCAAGGTGGGCATTGGGGGACAGCAGTCGTTCATTAGCAGACATATTGAGGATAGGAGAAGCGAGCGCGTGCGTTCAATTGCGAATAATAAGCGATGAATCACAATGAGGTTGGAGAGATTCGGGGCTTGACTACGTATTATCTTCTTAAGTCCTAAGCAGCCGCTCACTTTCAACCGAAGCTCTAAAAGTCACACCGAGTCTAGCACGTATTGCTGTTTACATACGTCTCTATCGATCATGACCGGATAAGTTGGTATTTGGCTACGGAAAACGCGGTTCCGGGGCCCGGCCATTGCCTCACGGACCGTCATTAGAGGTCATAGATTGAACAAACCTGGAGAGAATTTCATGTACAATCCGCCTTGAATAAAACAAATCAAGTAATGCAATGGATATATTATCACTTCTCTAGTGAACACGAAATGCTCGGCTTGTTACTGGGGAGGCTTTTCTCTATATGCGCAGGGTAACCAACAGGACAATGCATAGCATATGGAACAAATGATCGACGCAAAATCACAATGAGATTTGTTACTATAATGTTTGACATTATGGCTAAGGCAAAACCCTGACCTGACTCAAGACCCGATCTTTCGGCCCCTAAAGAACTAGATACCCCTCCCACCGTCAACATCAAGAGAAGCTCCGGTAATCATGCTTGCCTCATCACTGGCGAGGAATGAAGCGGCATTCCCAATGTCTGCAGGGAGAGCAAACCGACCGAGCGGGATAGTGCTCATCATGCCTGTACGAGCTTCTGGAGAGTCGGGTCCTCCCAGGAAGAACGGTACCCTATGTCGCTCAGTTGTTAGAAGACCATTGAATGAAATTGATCTTGAACAGATCGATTCTCACATGTTTGTTTCGCCGGCCACTGGGTGAATGACATTGAAGCGAATCTTGTGCTTGGCCCACTCAATGGCAAGCCCCTTGGTGGCATTCGTCACACCCCCTTTACTGGCACCATACCATACAAGATTGGGCCGTGGTCGAGGAGACGACATACTCGATATGTTGATAAAGAGGCCCTGGATCTGCTCAGATATGAAGTAGGGAATCACCACCTTGGAGCTCCAATAAATGGACTTGAGATTCACTCTCATAACCCGGTCATAGTCCTCCTCGCTTGTTTCAATGCTCGGGCCAGCCTTGTACACAACCCCTGCATTGTTAACGACGACATCGAGCCTCCCAAACTTGTCGACACTGAGCTTCAACGCCT
The DNA here is from genome assembly GCA_000966855.1 of Fusarium sp. JS1030. NCBI lineage: Eukaryota > Fungi > Ascomycota > Sordariomycetes > Hypocreales > Nectriaceae > Fusarium > Fusarium sp. JS1030. The sequence goes on along the minus strand of JWIW01000020.1, from coordinate 79,203 downwards.
CCTTCCAGTCCGATTCTTTCGAGACATCGCCCTTCGCGCCGATGGCTGTTCCCGCTGGTTGTGCTGCCGCCACCTTTTTCGCATTTTCCTCGTTAATGTCAAGAACCACAACTTTGGCTCCTTCGAAGATAAACTTGTTTACTATGCCAGCCCCAAAGCCAGCACCACCTCCAGTAACAATAGCAACCTTGCCCTCCAGTTTGCCGGGGTGGGACATGATTGCAATGAGATGATAAAAGGCGAAGTTGAAGATTTCGGCCGTAAGGAGAGTGAATCCTCGACTGTCTGTTGATTGAGTGACTAGGGCGAGACTCGATCCTTCAGAATCGAATCTTTTGCTTTTACAATTGGGATGTGAGGCAACGTAAATTACCAATGTTTCCTTTCAATTGGCAGATTTGGTCCTTTCGTTAGAAGCATGGTTTCCGGGAAAGTCTTCCCGGGGTGTGTGGGAAGAGTCCATCGGAAGTGTGGCTGGTCCCTCCGGTCAAAATAAGCGATGGCTCCGGAAGCGGGGGCCCCTGTCTAGGCACGGAGATGCCTTGACCCCGACTTAGATGGTTCCAATAGCCTATGCTCGACAGCAAAACCCGGACATTGGCGGATCGTTTTCCGTAAACTATTGTTGTCAACTCGAGTCAGGTGAGATGCTCTACCATCAGCCTGGTCTCGAAACTCGATGTTCTTTGTCCGAGAGGGTTAGATATGGCCTCTGTGAATCAACACGTATTCTTCATATCCAAATTATTGACCTGATCATCGCGATTCCCTACAAAAAATACCGACAGCCCCCCTGATACCTCTTCTAGCAGCACACGTTGTAAGAGCGAAAACTACTTACCAATATGGTCTCACTTGCGAGTACGCCCGGGAAATCTGCTATGGCAGGGGCCGACTCGATGGCTTACACAGTGACTGAAGCCCCACTGGGGACTGCACGTTCGATCCGCGTGCTTATGGTGGGCGCTGGAGCAAGCGGGTTAAACCTGGCTCGGCATATGGACTTGCACATGCAGAATTTCGAACTCAGCATCTACGAAAAGAACGCTGATGTTGGGGGGACTTGGTTTGAGAACAGGTGCCTACTGCTTTCCATCACTCTGATTCTAGCAGCTAACGAGACCCAGATATCCAGGATGTGCGTGCGACATTCCGTCTCACAACTACCAGTTCACCTGGGAACCAAACCCAGACTGGACTCACTAGTAAGTTGGTGACCCAACACACAAGTATCTGTTAATCGTAGCGTAGCTACTCGGCTTGGGATGAAATTCTTGATTACTTCAGAGGAATTGCCAAAAAGTACGAGCTTTATAAATACATAAAGCTTAGGCACAAACTTGAGCGGGCGACGTGGCAGGCGGAACAAGGCATTTGGACAGTTGAAGTGGCCAAATTGGATACTGGGGAAACTATAAGCGACTGGGGCCATGTTCTGATTAACGGGACTGGAATTCTGAAGTGAGTTTCGCTTTGAATAAGCCTGGCTTCAAGCCTTTCTGACAGACCTAGTAACTGGAAGTGGCCCGAGATTCCTGGCCTTCATTCCTTCCAAGGCGATCTTTTTCACAGTGCTACCTGGGATCCTGAGCATGAGATCCGTGGAAAGACTGTCGCTGTTATTGGAACAGGTTCTTCTGGCATCCAAGTTGTCTCGGCCATTCAACCAGGTAAGCCTATTACCTACATCTTTTGGTTCCTGATGGTTTCTCCAAACATCAAGCTGATGTCATCCAGTTGTCAAATCGCTGGTCACATTCATTCGGTCTCCAACGTGGATAACTGCTGGATTTGCTCAGAGCCATGCTGGGCCCGGGGGAGCCAATTTTGCATGTGAGTTGTGTAGTCTCGGACAGCAACGCATCTCATCTGGTATTAACGGTGCAATGATAAGTCACAGAGGCGCAAAAGGCCGAGTTCAAGAATAACCCTGATAAATATCGAGAGTACAGAAAGGAGATTGAAGGGGAACTTAACGCAAGGTTCAAATTTGTTGGTTTGACTCTCATTTTCTTTGGGCGCCACCTGGTTCTGACTATTGCAGGTGATCGCCGATAGCTCGGAGCAACAGGAAGCAAGAACGTATTCAATTAATGAGATGAGGTCAAAACTCAACGACGAGGAGATCCTCAAATATCTTATGCCGGAGAATTTTGCTGTCGGCTGCAGACGCCCAACCCCTGGCAACGGTTATCTTGAGGCTCTGACCAAGGATAATGTCAGGGTCATCACAGACGCGATCGAAGAAATTGTTCCTCAAGGTGTCAGGCTCGCGACTTCCGAAATTGTACAAGTTAACACATTGATCTGTGCCACCGGCTTTGACCTTTCGTTCTGCCCACGCTTTGAGCTCACCGGCCGAGGAGGTCAGACTATTGCTCACAAGTGGAAAGACATGCCCGAAGCCTATCTTTCAGTGGCAGTTCCCGACTTTCCCAACTACTTCAGTAAGTCTCTCTCAAGATCTCTTGGTAGCTTCTGATTGACATTCATTGGCAGTGTTTCTAGGACCCAACGCACCAGTTGGCCATGGCTCCGTGTTGCCGATTATCGAGCACAGCACGAAATACATCATAAACATGATGAAGAAGATTCAGTCGCAAAACATCAAGGCTATATCGCCATTGCCTCAGGCTGTTGCAGATTTCAGCGCTCATATCACAGAGTTTATGAAGAGGACGGCTTGGGCAACACCCTGCCGAAGTTGGTTCAAGCGAGGAACTATAGATGGCCCAATTGTTGCACTTCATCCGGGGAGCCGGATTCACTGGTTTCACATGATGCAGAACATTCGCTATGAGGACTGGGAATACGAGCACTTCTCCAAGAACAGGTTCCAGTATCTTGGAAATGGTTTCTCTACAAAAGAAGGCGTAGGAATGGACACAACGTGGTATTTCGATACACCTGAGGATGGGTATGCAGAGTACTGAGCATGCTGGTCTCTTCAACTACGTAGCTCACTAGCTCAGTAAACAATATAGCTGTACCAGCTTGTCAGACTACGTTCGTGGCCAGCGGATGTTAAGAAGACACAAGACTCTTTCTTATCTAAATGGCTATAATTCTCAACTAGTCACTATTAGGTAGAGCACTATAGAGTACTTTTACAGGAGAATTTAGAGTTTTGGAACATATTTACTATTGATTCTTTAGAAAATAAGCATAATATCAGCCCTACTAAAGTGCTAGGAATATTCGCCATCAATAAAGATCCTATCGTTAACTTCTACAGCTAGCGAGTGAAGAAAACTTTATCCTAGATGACCGATGACGTATCGACTCTAAAGAGTATGCGCAATCGCCCTTGGATAACCCCATGAACCGAATGTTCAAATGCCAACCATTCCTAAGTCATCAATCATAAGTCAGCATTAAGCATAATAGAATGCCACCTTGTTGTACGTACCTCCATTAGGGGCAATCATTGACCCCGTTACAAGAGATGACCTTGGGCTAGTGATCCACAAAAGACACTCAGCAACTTCCTCGGGGAACCCGAGCCTACCCACAGCCATGTCGCTAACCATGGAGTCAACATCTTTACCCAGTTGACCGTCCGGGACATGGCCCAACATCGGCGTCCTGATAACTCCAGGACAAATGGCATTTACCCGGATGCCTTGTTTTGCGTACCTAAGGCCGTCCGCGCGGGTGAATCCCAGAATGCCATGTTTACTTGCGCAATAAGCCGGGAGGTGGTCATATGCCATCAGCGCACACATTGAAGCGACGTTTGCTATGGCACCACGAGCAGAGACATACGCGTTCTCGGCCTGAACAGGCTCTTGCTGAAGCATTTGCTTGATTTCAGCCCTTTGACAGAGCCAAGTTCCCCGCAGATTCACTTCTTGCTGCCTGTCGAAATCTGACACCGAGATCTCGTCTGTCGGGCCAGGAAGAAGAATTCCGGCGGCGTTGCAGGCGTAATCGATTCGACCAAATACCTCAACGGTAGATAGGACTGCATTATTTACAGAAGACTCAGAGGTAATGTCTGTTTTATTTCACTTTAGCTATCGATTCGTTCCCGACAATGATTCCTGCTATTGTACCTATCTCGAATGTCGCTATTTTTGCATGCGGGTGTCTACTCTGTATCAAGTCCTTGAGCTCATCAATGGCAGATTGATTTATGTCGGCGATGGCTATTCTGTTGCAGCCTTCTTTGGCGAACAGCAGAGCAGTTGCGCGACCGATGCCTATGAAAGACAGAATACCGTTAGTAATAAGTGACAATGTTTCAGCTTCAGTGGTATACCTGACCCAGCACCGGTAATAAAAGCAACGCCTGGTGTTTCAAGTGCCATGCTGTCGGCAATTGATGGAGCAGGGAGAGTCGTGAGGATTGCGTAGTCTAGAGCGAAGCAGTGGCTGGCCAGTGGATGGGGAACAAGGTTGATCTACAAGCCCATGAGAAGTATCGCAGCCGCCGTTCAATGAGATGATAAAATCTGACGTGTCGAAAAGCGACCGGAACAAGAGGAGGGGCCGGAAAATGAATGCATTCAACCGGAGACACGACCTCGTGGTACTCTCGGGGTGCAGATTTGGGTATGGTGCATTCTGTCAGATATTTCCTTCCAACACTGATTCTCCACGCCGATCTATTCCTTCTCGGCGTCAGAAAACCCCCCTCAATGGACTTGGCAGGATAACCATTGAACGCAATTGAACCACTGCCCCCAGTATTGAACTTGATCATTTCTCATCGACATAGGTGCTGGGGTTTATTTAAGCCCTACTTCTCAAGCAGATACCTGAAAAGAAACAGTTATTGTCCCACAAGCCTCTGAACCGAAATCCCTCCCAACATCTCTATGCCTATTATTCTTTAGTCCAGTCTAGTCTCCTCTACTTCAAGTCTTTGCTATGTCGCGCTTCCTTTTCCAGGATGACCCCAACGTGGTCAACTCATATGGATACAAGTTTCGCATGACAGAACTTCACCAGACGCCAGAACAGCTAGACCACCTCAAGCATAAGTTTGACGAGGTCGGTTCTGACGCAACTGCCGCCCTCGATGAGATGTTTCCTCCGCCTCCGCCCCGAGCAGGTTGGTATTCAAAGACTAAGAACGAGAACCCCCAGCCAGACCGGGACACCTATGCCTTACTGCAGGACAATCGTAACAAGGATCCTCGGCTTCAAGCTCTCTGGGATGAGGTCAATACGGTCCCTGACTGGGTCGACTGGGACCAGATCAAGCGAGGTCAAGATGTCTTTTATAGATACGCCCCAGCTGCCGTGGCAGGTTTCGCATTCCAAGGCCTGCTTGCTACCACAGTAAGTATTCTATGGTCTAAAACCTCACAGTTCATGCTCACCTCTTGCCAGGGCGCATCCTATCGACCCGCGGAGACGCTCGTGCGGACTGGAGGACATTCGACTCGTGTTGCCAAGAACAGGCTCTTCGAGACTTTCCAACTCATGCTTCAAGTTACAAAGTCTCTTGAGGACGTCAAACCAGGCGGCGAAGGTTTTGCCTCAGCGGTGCGAGTTCGGTTCCTTCACGCTTCGGTGCGAAATCGTATCCTCAAGCTCAACGATCAGCGCCCTGGATATTTCAATGTGGAAAAATACGGCGTTCCGATCAATGAGCTCGACTCAATGCAGTCCGTCTGTGCCTTTTCAACCAACCTCGTGTGGTTAGCGCTTCCGCGCCAGGGCATTCATGTCCGTCAGCAAGAGGCTCTCGATTATCTCGCACTCTGGCGATGGGTCTGCTATGTGCTTGGCACTCCACACTGGGTTCTAGAGACGCCAGAGCTTGCATTGGCTACAATGGAGTCGTTGCTCTATGACTGTCTCAGCCCAAGCAAAAACTCGAGGGTCCTGGCTCAGAACTTGGTGAATGCTCTTGACGGCGTTGCGCCCATTCACGAACCCAAGGAGTTTTTTGAGGCTGGTACACGGTATATCAACGGCGATGCTATGTGCGACGAGATTGGGCTTGGGAAGCCCGGCCTTTACTGGGATGCGGTAGTGAGAGGCCAGTGCTGGGCATTGATGATCATCACTTACATCTCACGGTCCATCCCAAGGTGGGATAGATGGCAGGTCCAGGTGAGTTTCACCAGGAAATTCATACATCAAACACTTAGCTGACCCGCAATGCTTAGAAATTCCGAGAGCTTTTCTGGAGCTACGTCGTGGAACACAAGGACGGTCTCAAAGGGGGCTACAAATACGAGTTCAAGTACGTCCCACATCTTGATTCTCAGACAGGAACCGAGCAGGCTGGTCCCGCTCGACCTAAGAACGGTGTTGGAGCTCTGGAAATCTTTGGGCTCGTCAGCTTCATGATGGTCATGTCAGTAGTGGTGGTTATCACAAGCTTGGCGGCCAAGTTCGCCGTCGACACTTTTGAACCACATCATAGCTTGGCTATTATGATGAGCAGTCAAGGAAAATGAACGGTAGTCAAAGAGTTTCGTCAACTTTGAATACGAACCGTTGTTATTAAATTGTACCTCTATGCTTTTGTCTATAAAACAAATCTCTCCTTGCGATGGTAATTCTGTTTCTTCTGTCTTCTATTACAAAGTCCCGCCCAAGTACGACAATTACGACAAGTCCTCTTTCCAACTCAGCGCACTAACAGCTACACGCACTGAGGCTTTTCTGTATCAAGTTTTTTTTGCAGAAGCACACCGTAAACAGTGAAGAGACTCGAATTAATTAAGTATCGGGATCCATACTTAACTAAACGCAGCTCGTGTGATTTTTCCAGGAACAGGTACACTTTTCATGCAGGTTAGCGGATTTATCAGTGCCGTCCTTATCTAGACTTTACTAAATCTGCCTCAATCTAATCTCCTTAAGACTTATCACCCGCCGTGGACCTTGGCCAACTCTCTTGCGACAGCATCATGATAACCCTCTATTCCACTCGTTCTCATACAAACGACAAGAAGATCTTCCGGAATCATACCTCCGCGAGGCAGATCAATCGTAAGAGTTCGCTTAAACAAACAGCCAGGCTGGGTCTTGCCACCAACCTCCACATTAGCCTCCTCAAAATTATATTCGATCTTGGTTGTCCCCGGTACACCGTCACTGATGGCCTCGTCCGTTGCCCCAATCCCATCGACCTGTAGGAACGCCCATTTCCACGGCCGAATAGCCGTAATAAGCGTCCACTTTGAGTAGTATGTGTTCTCTGCCAGGCTGACCTTCTCGACCCATTGGTCACCTAGCTTGAGTGGAAGTGTGAGATGTTGCTGAATACCCCCGCTGCCTTTGTAGGTCAGCGGCCAGTTGTGTGGGTTGGTGACAAAGTCATAGACTTGTTCACGGGAATACGGGAGAACGGTTTGGGAGGATGCCGAACAGACTCCCATGTTGGTTGGTGTGGGTAGGGCAGTCTGCTGAGGTGGAGGGGCAGCTTTGGGGACGTGGATGAGGCAATACAATGAACAAGACAGGAGTCTAGACGACTATTGGTCAGTGGCATGCTACGGAGTTGCGGCTTTTATGAATGCGGGGTGGTCGAAGTGGTTGCATCCCGGAAAATGTAGCCGGCGGGCGGCCATGAACATGGAAGCTAGCCATATCCAGATCGATGAGGTATCTATCCGGCTGTCAGTTTCCCCGGCCGGACTCCTTAGCTTGTGCCGAGTGAGAAGCCATCCTTTCCTAGCGATATGAGCATCATCTGGTTCAAGGCTGGCAATGGGTATTGGCTTTGCTTCTGGGAGTTGCGAGGCGAAAGAAGCCATGGAAATAACGAAGCATAAGAGATATTTCTTCGCGGACTAAGACACCTTGCATACGTCTGACAGTAATTAGAAAACTCCACAACCACAGTTCACCCAACACCCACCAAATTCACATACACGTCTTCAAGTTTCCACATACACCATGCCTTCTGCAGTTCGCTCTGCCTCCTTGGCTTTTACACCTCTTCATCCCACCTTTGGTGCAGCCGTTGAGGGAATGGTTTGGGATGGCCCAGTCTCTCAAGATGTAATTGAGAAAATCACGGAGGCTGTTCACAAGTACGGCGTCCTAGTCTTTCGGAAAGCCAGCCTGGACAACGAGCAACACATTGCCTTTTCACGACTTTTTGGCGACTTAGATGATGTCAAGGCCCACATCAAGGCGGGGCGTGCTATGAGATTCCCGGAGCAACCAGAAATCTTCGACGTCTCCAATCTCGATGAGCACGGGAGGGTTCTGACAAATGTTGACCCCGTTCGTCAGGGGGCAAACAAGGGAAATACCCTTTGGCATGCCGACATGGCTTACAACCCGCAAAGGTGCTCCTACTCTTTGCTTCGTGCCGTCGAGCTTCCCCCAAAAGGCACGGGAGGTGAAACCCAATACCTCGACTCGCGTACCGCCTACGAGGAGATGCCTCAGGAGATGAAGGACAGCATTGAAGGCCTCATAACCAACAATTCACTGTTGCATAACCGAAAGCTGGCGGCTCCTGATATCTTCAAAGATATTGAGCCACTGGACTCTCCCATGTCCCGCCATCTTCTTGTGCAACTCCACGAAGGCTCTGGGCGCAAGAATCTCTACGTCACCACGTATGCGCATCACTTTGACAACCAGACGATGGAAGAGAGCCAACCACTTCTTGAAAAGCTGCTGAAGTGGGTTTCACAGCCAAAGTACATGCTTACTGTTCCATATGAGAACGACGGCGACCTTGTCATGTGGGATAATCGAGCTGTCCTACACCGGGCGACGGAAGCGGGGACCTACAATGGCAAGTACAAGCGTGATATGAGGCGAACCACAGTCAAGGACAGTGGCAAGTTCGGCTGGGGTGAGAATGGAGTTGGATGTTCGTGGCAAGCTGGGCTGTCCAAGTAATCGCAAACGAGATGATACTTTTCTTTCCGATTTCTGTCTTTTCAACAGTGTACTGATATTATTGATAACTGGAAGTGTTTTCCGAATGTTCCTTTGCTTTATTTATCCGACCTTATCTCGGCAGTTGTCTTTATAAATCGAAATAGTTCTTAGGCTTCCTTGTGTCACTGTGATATGAGAGAAACATTCTCTTTTTCATATACTCTTTACAACGTGCCCAAAAATATGTATCGTGAGAACCAAGGCGCTGTCGATTCAGACCCCGGCGCAGCCGCCCTTTCGACAAGCTCAAGGCCTACTAGCTTCCTTCAAGCCATCAGGACACGCCCAAACCCAGTCCTAGGAGCTGCCTTGACCATCCCCTCGACGACTGTGGCTCAAATCGTTGCCCAGGAATGCGATTTTGTCTTAATTGACATGGAGCATTCCCCTTTAGGCCCGGAACTCATGACCCAAATGGTCCATGCCGTCGTCTCGTCTTCAAGAGGGTCGTGCTTCCCTGTTGTCCGAGTCCCGACAGCTGGCGTCGAATGGATTAAATGGGCGCTGGACAGCGGAGCAGCGGGCATCATCATCCCGATGATCAATACCAAGAAGCAAGCGGAAGAGGTTATCGAGCAGGCACTCTTTCCACCGAGAGGAAAAAGAAGTTTCGGGCCGTCTAGAGCACCGTGGGCTCTGCCAGACGGTTCTCAGGGCGGCGTGGGCACCTACTTTCGCAGGGCACTAAGTGAGGAGATTGCCATCTTGCCAATGATTGAGTCGGCAGAAGGCGTCAAAAATGTGACCGACATTGTCTCAATCAGTGGCGTATCCGGAGTATTCATCGGGCCGATGGATTTGCGTCTGTCTCTCGGCCTGAGTGGGGCAGACGGAAATGAGCCTGTTTATAAGACATCGCTTGACATGATACTCCAGGCTGCTAAGAACCACAAAAAGCTGGTGGGAACTCTGGGAATTGGTCTTGAGACTGCTGCTAAAAAGCGAACGCAGGAAGGAATAGACTTTTTAGTAGTGTCGACTGATGCTGGCGTGTTATCGACTGGAGTAAACCATGATGTGAGTTCTACAAGGCAAGCAGTGTCTTCAGCGCGTACATCGAGTTTATAAAATTCGGGATAGATAGCCTAGAGCGACAGTTAGTTACAAAGAAGTTTATAGCAGCAGTAATACAGAATTATTAACTAATATCTAACATCTGAAGACTGACTGGCGACGCAGCATCTCATAATTAGAGAATAAACAAGGCACATCGTGACTAGCTCTAGGGTAGGTATAAATCGAGACACGCCAAACGCGTACGCGACTTTGTTTATATACTCGGCTCTAGGTCCACTTTTCCCTGACTACTGTCCAATGGCCCTCAAATCTTTGCGCCGGCTTGCCATCTGGTTCTTGGCCAATCTAGATCACGCAAGTCGAGGTAGGTACCATCTAGCTTTGAAACTTCTGTCACACCGAGCAACCTCATGGTCGTCTGAATCTCGTCGCTCAGGACTGAAAAGGAGGTTAGCAAGTTTGAGCCTGCGCGGCATGAGGTGTCAGCACTCACTCTGAATTGCCTTCAAAAGTCCCTTGTCACCGTATGCACTCATGGCGTATAGGAATCCACGTCCGATCCCTACAGCGCGTGCTCCAAGGCACAGTGCCTTCACAACGTCGGAGCCACGCATCACTCCACCATCAACGTAAACTTCTAGCCTGTCAAACACCTCGGGGCAGCGGTTTCTGATGTCGAGGAGAACTCTCACAGAGCTCGGCGCGTAGTCCAGCTGCCTCCCGCCATGATTGCTTAGGTATATTCCTTCAACGCCATGCCGAGTCGCTTCCAACGCGTCTTCAGCTGTCTGAATACCCTTCAAGATGATTGGTTGGTCTCCCCAGCATTTGCGAATCCAGGGCAAGTCAATCCATTCCAACTCGGAGGAGTGGACCCCGCGAACTACGCCAGCTTCCATTCCCGGGACCTGCGGCGGAGCGTCGGCATCGCTATTTTCGAGGTCCAACATGGCCTTAAATCGATCGTCATCGTCCCGCTTGCCAATCACGGCCGAATCAACTGTGATAACAAGAGCTTTGTATCCGCAGCTTTTGGCTTGGCTTATAAGCTTCTTGGCGTCCTCTTTCTTCTTGGGCATATAAACTTGGAAGAACAATGCCCCACCGCGGCGCTCCGAATCATTGTTGAACGAGCCCATGATATCCTTAGGTGCAACAGATGCGTATGTAGAGACGCATTGAGGAATTGCCATTCGCGCAGCGCCCCTCGCGAGACACAATTCTCCATCCTTGTGGCCAAGCCGGGCGGCAGCAGTTGGTGCAACAAAGACGGGCATGCTACTTTCAGCACCCATGATCCGGCACCGCATCGAGGCCTTTGTGACGTTCCGCAGAACTCGGGGACGGAATGTCATACGGCCCCAGTCATGTCGATTGTGCCGAAGGGTGCTCAAGGTCTCTGCACCGCTACCAAAATATGAACGACCAGTGGCCGAGAGCAGGCTTTGACCAGCTTGTTCGAGGTCTTCCAGAGAGCGGCAGGCGGAGAGCGGCAGAGGGGAGATCCCAGAGGGAGCACCCGGGGGAATAGACCTCTGAAGCGGAGGTCCTACCGGATCAGCCGTTGAAGATGGGAGGCGAGTCACTGGCCCCAAATGTTTTTCTGTCCGCATCAATATTTAATCAGATATTGATCTAGAGTCATAACTCACCCTTGGGCAGATGAGTTTCGATTGTTCCTGGCGCATGGAATGGCTCATACTCTTGGGTCGCGTCCTACAACCCGCGTCAGCGCTCAATCTGGATTCTTCGGCTTGTTGACTAACTTTGCCGGCCACTCTTAGAATCGCGCGCGCTCCTCCCGGGTGTTGGTCGATGAAGTCGGTCACATCGTACGCATTCCCGGAAATGATGACCCAGCACGAAGCCCTGGAGTTGTGCTCTGAGACATCTGCAGCGGATATCATATCTATGAGATTGGCGGTGTTGATTCTGTTGACTCGTTGAAGAGGAAAAACGACTTATTTTCTTTGAGTTGAAGGTATTATCTCTCCTTTGTAAGTGAGCTCATTGTAGATACCCACAGTTGTGTCACCCGAACCTGTGCACGGCACCCGGCTAGGTTTTCCGGCATCTTAGGTGTCAGGTCAGAGGCCACTCACCAGAAGTAATCGGTTATTCTTCATTAAGGCCCGAGGTTTTCATGCAATGGGACACTCCCGTGCCGCTGTTATATGGGAGAAGATGTTGGGTCTGTATGTCAAGGCATCAATGTCATATCTATGATTTGACCTAAGTGGCCCTCGACACTGGCACGAATGTGTAGAACCTGCGCACCACCACGAATCTTGTCAACCATACATCGTGTTTGCCTTTACATAATTAAAGATGACTGAACCGATTCATCACGGCTTCGAGCAACCGAAGCGTCACTACACGTGGCGCATGGTTGCCTATGTTACGTGCATGTCAATCGGCTCCTTGTCCCATGGATACACGGCTAGTATCATTGGCACCACAATCGGCCAGCCGTCCTTCCTAGAGTATATGGGCCCAGACCTCATACAGGGCAAGCAGTTGAGTCTGGTTGTCGGAATGTTCTACGCTGGGGGGTTTGTGGGCGCCTGTATCACTGCCCCCATGGCCGATAGAATCGGACGAAGATGGACTACATTCATTGGCGCACTTGGCGCCCTCATCTTCAATGGAATTCTGGCTGGCTCGGTCAACCCAAATATGTTCATAGCCTTCCGGTTCCTAGTTGGACTTGCGTAAGTAACCCGGCATGACATTGCCTCTATCTTCACTGTTGGCTTACGAACTTCGATCAGGTCCACGATTCTGTTTTCTATCATTCCCGTCTGGATCACGGAAATCGTGCCCCCAGAGGGCCGCGGTATTCTGGTAGATGCCCATCCAATTCTCATCAATTTTGGATATTGCATCGCGTCATATGTCGGTGTTGGATTCTACTATGTGCAAGGCAACAATCAGCAATGGAGAGGTCCGCTGGCCATCGGATGTCTGCCGTCTCTTTTATCTGTTGTCTCAATACCGTTTATGCCCGAAAGCCCACGATGGCTGTTGATGCAGGGTCGGGAGGAGGCAGCATCCAAGATTGTGCAAGCGCTACACAAGGATCCAAGCGACAGTGACCATGAGTACGCTACTCTTGAGTTTGCTAAGATGAAAGAGCAGATAGAAGTCGACCGGCAGCTGCGCGTGGGTACCAGAGAGATGGTGATGCGTCCCTCATACAGGAAACGCCTACTCGTAGGGGGCGGCCTCATCTTTTTCTTGCAGGCGTCGGGTGCTCTGGTTATCAACAGTCAGTGAGGCGCTCTCACATTTTACGTGTCTTCATGCTAATGTGTAGGTCCAAGACTACGGCGTATATCTCTATGCTGCACTTGGATATGATGCTGAGAAGGAGCTTCACTTCCAAGCAGGCTGGGTCGCCGTGGCGGCAGCAGTCAATTGGGCTGCTATCCTAATAGTTGATAGACTACCTCGACCCTGGCTCATCACCATTGGGTTTGCCGGGTGCTTAGCGACGCTCATCGCCGAGGCAGCTATTCAGGCAACGTTTCTCGATACAGATAACAACAATGCTCTCCGGGCTGGGGTTGCCATGCTTTACGTCTTTGTCTTTTTCTACGGCTTTTTCTTGGACGGTTCGACCTTCTGTAAGTGAAGCCACCCGTGTTTCTAGTACTCAGGCTGACCCAGATCTTAGTCTACATAGGAGAAATATTTCCTAATCACCTCCGGGCGTATGGCATGACATTTGTCATGGCCCTTTTGAACTTATTGAATATCGTTTGGCAGATTGCTGGACAATACGCATTCGAAAACATTGGCTGGAAATACTATCTGCCATTCATTATCCTGACAGCATTCTCCGTCGTTGTGGTTCCGCTAACTTTTCCAGACACTCGTAACATGCCCTTGGAGGAGATTGCCGCTTTGTTCGGGGACCCTCTTGCTACTGTGCCGACTGTGGTGGACCAAAAGGTTCTTGTTAGCCATCATGATGAAGACGCAAAGGATGGATCCTAGACTTCTTTCATTCGTCTGTGAATGGAGAAACAATTTGAGCAGACCTGTAGCGGGAAAGTCCGCTGTAGACTTGGATATAATGATGGTTAGCTGCAATTCTGAGGCACCAACGGTTCATACCCTTGCGATGATAGGTCTTTGGAGCGGAAGGAAACAAATGTTATAAGACAATGGTTGTACGTTTATTATCAGTGACACCTAACGAACAGAAATTTTACTGGTCGTTCAACCTTGTGCTAGAATTGGTCATGTTGGTTTTTGATCTGTCCTACACCCTTTGGTATGAGACAGAATTCAGTGCGATGTAGTATCCGGTTTGTTGAGATACCGTAGTTCTAACGTGTTCTTGTGTGTGAAGAGGAGACAGTCATGTATAATAATCATGATCACGAATTATTATGTTACCTTAGCAACATGGTCTAAGAGGATAATTTACCCCCTAAGAGAAAGACAATAAACCCTTCTTCCACTACATCTAGCTACCTAATACAATTATAGGCCTATAACCTTAAAGACATGCTCTTTCGTAAGTCCCTTGACATATCCTTCTGCCACAGTTTTCAACTACACGTTTTAACAACGCAAGCTGGAGCAATAGAGACAATAAGTCAACCCAGCGTCCACGTCAATTCAGAATTCCCAGATCTACATCATGTATCCAAGATGTATCTTCTAACGCGGGTTCAGTGCTGAAAACATCTGCAAATAAATTGTTCTGGCTCAGGATAGAGTCATCGTGCACGAGGGCCTCCATCGACCCCCATGATCCGCTGAGTGGTGGGACAAGTGTAGCTGGTATTCCCTTAGCCAGGTTCCGCATCTGATTGTTGTGGGTGTTGGATGAGCCAAACAAGCCCGCCAGTGGTGTGTTCTCTGTTATCAGCGAGAGGGTGTGTCGCATTCTCTCAGTGACAGGATAATGCTTCTGTAGTAAACCCATGGTTTCGGAAATGATTTGGAGGAACTGGTGCGCGTTGGACATATCCGACGCTTGGTTGGCGGGAGGTTGTAGGATGTGGGAGATGAGCGTGCTGGCGGCGATATACATATTGTCCAGCATGACGGTGATGAAGTTGTCAATGCCAAAGATTTCGCGATATGCCAGGACTAATCGACAGATGCTTATAGCGTTCTCAAACATGATGTAGCGCGACTTGTCGACCTGGTCACAGTTCATGTCCAGTCCTTCATTCGGGTGTTGCACCTGGACCTTGATGAGCACCCTATGAAGCACAATTTGAATCCCGCAGTACTGCATGTTGAGTCCATATGCTGTTACGTGAAGCTCAGACATGTGCTTGCAGGAGAATTCAGGAGGCAAGTTGCTGTGAGCAGCAAATATCCTGGAGCTGAGGTTGGTCAGGTGTTCTGCGGTTTTGTGGTCTAGGTTGTCTAGATGGCCATTCAGTATCTCGGTCACCTCAGATATGTAGCCGCATAGATCCGTCCAGTATGTGAGTATCGTGGGGTGCTGTGTCGACTCTACGCATGGTCGCCGTTGCTGGAATGAGACGAGGGGAATGCAACTTGGACGGCCGAGGTATAGAGCCCATAATCTGTCGTAGACAAATGCGCAGAGAAACAGCTCGATCCGTAAGTTGGCGTCTGTTTCAACGAGAATTCCGTGTTTGACTAGCTGGGTGCAATCTTGATGAAGCCCAAGATCGAACAGCAAACGGCAAGCAATTCCTATAAGCTTGGGATCAGTCATGATAGTTGGACTAGAGACGGTTCAAGGCCGCAAGTACCATTATACGTCCATCCCACTCGATCTCGAGCCGAGGTTGCCTCAAAATCGCTCAGCAATAGAAAGCCTTGTAATGTTGCAATGGTGGGTTGCTCAAGTTCGTATACGAGATGTTGCTTGGCGCGATCAGCGTATGATCTACCAAGCTTCCTCACAGCCTGTGATGTTTTTAACCTGGCCGCACAGGCCAAAAGGGCGGACTCCAAAAAGCTAGAATAATATTGTGATCGTTTTTCAGCTTTCCGGTGAGTTAAAAACAGGTGCTCATCGACGACCTTGACTGCTCGAGTATGATATCCCCAGTATAGTTTGAGGAGATTCTCACGGAGCTGAGGTGAATCGATATTAATCGCAAAGTCGGCCGTGACCTCATTATCAAATCGGTCTCCGGCACTATCCTCGCCTCGAGACTGGATGTGTAGTTGTGTTGTTGGTCCGTAGTATCTGACCTGACCAGGGCTGGAGTCGGCATCCAAGCTTGGGGGCGTGATCTCGATGGTGGAAAGACGTCGTTCTGAGAGCTCGCTGTTGGATACTGCATTATGTATCGGAGGATCAAATTCATCACAGGGCACCGAATCTACTGGAGCATGGCCATTTGGATGTTCAAGACTAGACTCGGGTTCGTCCACTTGGCTTAACACTGGCGCGTGCGCAACAGGTCCCTGCTCGTCAACGTCGGCATCTCCATGCGCACTGGAGAGTGATATAGGTGTACGTT
Organism: Fusarium sp. JS1030; assembly: GCA_000966855.1. Lineage (NCBI taxonomy): Eukaryota > Fungi > Ascomycota > Sordariomycetes > Hypocreales > Nectriaceae > Fusarium > Fusarium sp. JS1030. Next base: position 62,851 of record JWIW01000020.1, on the reverse strand, counting down.
GGCTCGTTCACATTAGATTCAATATCTAATCCGCAAAAATGAAGAAGCGTGAGGGGCAATACCTTATGGGCTCGTCCACTTCTATTTGCTGACCGTTATCGGTAGCATCTGTGGGCATGGCAAGCTCAGTTGACTTGTACGCCAATGCATCAAAACTGGCGATGTCAGATTCAGACATGGCTGTATCATTGACACTGGCACCGTAACGACTGGCCTCATGGTATTAGCATAGCCCATAGGACGATAGAATAGAACTATTATCAACCTACTTGATCAACGCCTCGAGAGAGTCCATCCGCCCTTGAAGAGCAGTTATATGTTCACGCGAACCATGCCTATGGAAATAAAAGGTTAAAAAGAAAACTTCCTTGACGTGGAAGGTAACAAGGAAGGAGAGGAAATCTTACTTCCTCCTATCCCCGTTTCTGATGACGATGCACTCTACGTCGGCGGTGCGACAAGCAGAACAGCTCTTTCCTCGCTCAAGGCTCTGGACGTTGCACTACCTGAGAGTCAATACGGCCTCAGGTTTCACGAGTAGTTCTGTACTTGCCTTTGTCTTTTTCTGCCGGCAGTTGACACAGGCCACCGAGGCCCGCGGGCGGCTGCGTGCCGATGGGTTGGTATCGGGTGCACGGCGGCCAGATGATGCACGTGCAGAGCCTCGATCTTTATTACTCGATGCACTTGGGGACATCGTTTCGCCCAGAAGAAGGAATGTATTACCTACGAGACGCTGACATGAAGGTTCCGGAAGAGGTCTAGGATAACCGCACGCAAAGGAGTTGGTCACAGAAGTCGAAAAGATTGACCAAGAAGTCTTGAATGCCTATTATCCGAGCGATGATTGCATGGTCATTTGGCAGCAGCCCCGGGACAGCCCCCATGGGGTAAACAGCTGCAGAGCCGATGAGATGCGGGGAAAGGAGGCCAGAACCCTGTAAATGCATCATCAATGCGTCCTCCCGACCCTACGACCGAGGCCTAATTACCGACAGGGTTCAGGATCGTCTCGATTGTCTTGATTTGCAGTGGTGCAGTACTTCAACCCACTCTTCCCCCTCCATCTCTAAACACCGACTCTCCGAGGCTAAACTTCGGTTTGCCCGCGATTCGAAGACAAGAGCCCCGGTGGCATCTCCGTATTATAGAAAAAAGAGATAGCCGACCTGTCTGACGAGGGATACCGAAAACTACGACTGTTTCGTCTTCTTGTTATCGAGAATGGCTGCTTGCCGTGGTTGAAAAAAATGTACGGTGAACGTGGATAGACGCGCTTGAACAGAGGGCTCCTCAGCCGGCTGCATTTTCCGGAGATGTTTCTGGATTCCTGGCTACTATGAGGAGGATTCGGAAAGTTGCTGGACGCCGCTAATGAAGTGTGGCAAAGTACCCCGGAGAGCCAGGGGGTCAAGGCACCAGGACAGGTCGCATCTGCCAGGGCTCCCCTGTTTCTCAGGTCCGAAGTCTTTCGGACCACAACAAACATCATGTCCTTAGCCTATCAGAAAGAGCCCAATTCAGATGATACTTCCGCCTACCCGACGCCCATCAATTGACTGAATCTTCCCGGCAGACTGCTGAATCTTTGTTCCAGTAACCTTGGCCGCATCCCTAATCGCCAATATGAGCTCTGTATCTTCATCACCAAATGATCGGAATTCAAGACCACGAAAGCGCAAGGCATCGAGCGAGAAATCAGCATCAGATCATGTTGCTGACAAAAAACGGACCCAAAATCGCATCTCCCAGCAATGTTTACGAGGAAAACAGGCCGCCTATCTCCGGCAAATGGAGTCCTTCATTGACGTGTTGAAGGCCAACGCAGACACCGAAGATGAGGATACAAGATACTCACGCTTGCTGAAGGCTCATTTGGACCTGCTGGATGAACAGAAGAATTGTGAGAGTGCTCTATTTCGTCTTCGCCATAAGTTACTCAGTCTGGGGACGTTGGCAAATTCCGCTGCAGGTATGTAAGTGAGAAATCTGTTCTGTTGTCTAGCCTTTTGCTTAAGCCATGGTTCTATGGTCCGTAGACGACTCTGTATTTACCGAACTGGCTAGTAAGCCGTCAACGTCTTCCAAAATCGAACAGCCGGTTACCTCGTCCTTCGAGACGATGGGTACGGAGGCTCCTCGGGACGCTCCGGTACGAACGAACCGTGTCTCGCCACCTCTCGAGAACCACCGGTTAGCCCATCCTCAGCCCAACGACCCAAACGATGGGGAAGCTCTGTTGCCTAATTGGGGGAATTGTGATGTCGTAGGGAATGAGCCTCAACAACCTACAGATTTAACCTTGTCATCCCAGCCCGACACGATATTTGATCCTTCCTATCAACCCGAGAAACCTGTAGAGCCGAGCTTGTGGACTGTGCCCCAGCTTCGATCCCCCTTCGGCGCCTTTGACATCAATGCCAGCGTGAGCTCAGACAATTCTCACTCTCCGACACATTTATTACACCTGTTCCCGAATCAACGAACCGGAGACACTCATTCTGCAATTAACAATTCTACCATATTTGCCGACCAAGTCAAGTCAGCAGCAAGACATATTATGTTGATGTCTATTGGGGAACCACAAGTCCAATGGAATGGTCTTGGGGGGTTCAATATCGGCCATGGTGGTGCTAACAATAAGTACCTAGTCGAAAGGCTTGCCTCAACCGCAGTTGAGGTCATCGGTGCTCTTTCCGGTTTAGAACCGTACATATATGGTGTCGTATGTCCGCCCCTCATGAAACGACCATATTGAAACTAACAAGATGTCTCTCACTCAGCGCTTTGCAACGTATATGGAATATGTACTACGATGGCGCATCTCGGCCAAGCCAGAGGATCGACTAGCCATCCCAAAGCCCTTCCGACCGACTCCTCTGCAGTGCGCAACGCCAGAGCATCCCACCGTGATTGACTTCATCAACTGGCATTCTATACGAGACCAGATGATACTATACTCGGCACATCTCGATCTCGACACCATGAGCCGAGATATAGTACTCAACACAGTCATCGAGCTGACACAACAACGCGTGGCTGTGAACATATATGAGCTTCTTACCACATACATCCTCCCTCGAGTTCGGGGCTGTCACGTGGAATGCCATAGTTCAATGCTTCACAACACTGAATGGGTTTACCTGAAAGTCCCATCCACTGCAAACCAATCCACGTCATGGGAGGATTCTTCACTGGCCCAAGACGTACTTGCAACAGAGATAACCTCAAGAATGGGCCTTGTCGAGCCACATTTACTTAACTCAAACTTGACCAAGACTGGACGCCCAGCTTCACCTAGGCATGTAGCCTCATTTGGGCCACAGACCACACTTGCACCCTTCCTAACATTCTTTGGTATTGACCAACCCGCCAACTGGAAACTGAGCAAAGATTTTGCCAGAGCGTATCCATTCATCGATTGTTCATTAGGTTTGTTACCCAAGATATTCGATTGATAACTCACGGGCTCACTGTTTTCGTCTAACAGATGTTTCAAAGTATGACATGGTCGGCTGCAAATCCGTACAGTTTAGCGACGTGGATATCTAAGAGTTGATTAAGGTTGGGAAACAAAACAGTTCCTGAGGACTTTGTATACCTCCGTAATAGGCTGATAGCTACATGGGTATTCCCTGTCATGTAGGACTGACTTACGATCATAAGCACTCTTGTTAAGCTATGAATGACACAACGAAATTTCAGTACCTCTGATTTCTCATCAATGGATACAACTGCAAGTTTATTCCAAAGTTAGCGACATGAGACCTATATAGAGCCACCAGACATCCTAACTATGGCAGTATTTCATCTAGATATCTTTCGTTTGACGATATCAGTGCTTCAGAAAACCGTTGACGCTTAGTCCAGGCCCGTCATGGACCATCTCCGGCAATCTCTTTACTCTCTCGTCTTCAGCCTCCTTATCAGGTACATAGTTGATGAATTCCATATCCAGTTCGTTCATGCTAAGGTACGGGCTTAGATCACCGCCTTCTCTTAACATGTCTTTCGTGAAACCGAGGCCCAAGAATTCCCACATATTGATCCTGTTCTGGTACTCGATATCGAAGTCCTCATACCTCGGTTCCTTGACGAGTTCGCAGAAGTGCAAACTGCTCCCCGCCCAGATGGCGTTGACTCGTCCAGTCTTGTTGTCTTTGTACCAGGATCGGCATTGAGGATCCGCCCATGCTGTGCCACCCACCCAAGCCTGAACATGTTCATTGAACTGGTCGGTCACAGACTGCTTGGGTGAGATGGATCGAATACGGTCGCGCTGCATCTTCTGGATCATCTTGAGTATGTACTTGCAGGCTGCCTGGAGAGGACCCATGACACTGCCGTTTGCGATAGGGAATGATGGGCCCATGACAGTGAAGTAATTGGGAATGTCGGGAACGGCGAGACTCAAATATCCCTCGGGGACATTCCTCCATTTTGCCTGTAGTGTGACTCCGCGGCGACCTGTGACTGCGTACCTAGGACGAAAGCTCACATCAAACCCGGTTGCGCAGATAATTGTGTCGACTTCTACTTCATCGCCATTAGAGCCAACGACAGAAGTGGGCGTCACCTTGGTGACAGCACAGCGATGAATCTCAACATTGGGCTTCTGCACTGCCTTCATGTACGGGTTCCCTGGGGTCAGTCGACGACATCCAACCGCGAAATTGGGCAATAGCTGGTCAAAGATATCATCTTTCTGGATGAGCTTGCGCATTCGAGCCGTAAAGTGCTGTCGAATCAACCTAGCTTCTTCGCTATGGATCATGAAAGCTCGGAGACCGGCTGCTGTGTTGAGCTTATCCTCGATGTACTTGGCTTTCTTGACTAGTGCTTCAGGCTTGTGCTTTATCGAATCAATGGCTTCAGGCGTATCTGGATCAGAGAACTGATTAGCAACTGCCGGAGCAAGCAAGATGAACCGAATACGAACAATCAAAGTTGTCTCCGCCGTGGTCTGCAAACTCGGCAAACCAAACAGGCGTTCTCACAAAGACATCCATCTTCTCAACATGCGGCTGCATTGTTGGGACAACCTGCATGCTTGTGGCACCAGAACCAATAACGGCAACACGTTTGCCCTTCCACTCGGCCTGGTTAAAGGCCTGTGGCCAGCGAGCAGTGTGGATCAAACGACCGTTAAAAGAGTGTAACCCTTGGACCTCTTCGGGAAACTTCCAAGAGTTGAGGATTCCGTTGGCACCAATGACAACATCTGCCGAATTCTCCCTTATGTCGCCTGTGACAGAATCTTGAATCTGAACGTGCCATTTACCCTCGGACTCATTCCAATCACAGGCTACGACCGTCGAGTTGAAGGTCATGTACTTGCGAAGACCGAAACATTCTACCACCCTGTCGAGATAGCGGAAGATGTCTTCAGATGGGCTGAGGAACTTGGGCCACTCGGAGTAGAGAGCAAAACCAAAGGCATAAGCATGCGAAGGCACGTCGCAAGCGCAGCCCGGGTACCTGTTCTACCATGCTGGTCAGCCTACAGAAGTCTGGACGTATTGTCATGCTCACCTCCAACCAGGTTCCCCCAATATCACCATTCTTCTCGTAGACAACATGGTCGATATTTTCCCCAAACTTCTGGATCAAGTACGACATAAAGATACCGCTAATACCACCTCCAATTGTGATGACTTTGATCTTCCGGTCGTTGGAATTGAGAATTACGTCAGGAATCTCGTAATCGCCTCGTTTATGACCTAGCCGATATCCATGTTTCCCACCAGGGGCGTGGTCAGGAATACCTTCACCATTCAAGCTTTGTTTGGCTTCGCTCGGGTCGAAAACCATGTTTTCCGAAACTCTTGTTATCGAAGAGGTAGAACGTCTTGCTTAGGAATCGAGGGCGATAACAGTCTCTTGATTGTGTTAATCAAGCTAGTCGTTGCCATATCCATGATATTTATGGCAACTAATGGAAACATAGCTTGTCTGTCAACTCGGTTCGTGATCCCGTGGGCGATAGTGCCGGGTCTGTAGCACATCCATGCTAGTAGGGGTAGGTCGACAAACTAGGACTACTCCCGGAAAAGACGGAGTTGTAGCCACCGACAAGGGCTAAAAGCCGAGTCCCAGCAACCCCGCAGCGCAATGTGGCGGGGAGCTGATCGGCCGTGGTTGACAGTGAAATTTCTCTGTCATGCAGAAAAGACCCAGCAACATAGCTGGATATCCTGCCACTACACACTATGGACTCGACTTGAGGGTCTCGGCAAACGCAAACCCGCCTGCCATATCCAATTCGGCTACATGCCCTCCAAGCTAGGTCGGATGCACAGAGCGTTGTCCCGACGACGGCTTCCAAAAAGACATGCAGCCTTCTCTCGTTATCCATAGCCCCGAATCGAGACCCTGTGTGACCCGGAGTGTTTGGACGTTCAAGTCACAGGGTTTAAGACTCATTCATAGTAACTCAGCTAAATTGGAACATGAGAGACAAGGTGTCACATCTTTTTGGAACACTCAGGAAATTATCCTGGTTTCTGATACCAAATCTCCTCACACCGTCGTAACAGCCCTCGAAATCCTGATAACAATTCCGTTTGACGGTTTGCACAGCATCGTAGCTGGCTGCCTCTTGCCAACAAAACAGACTCGCCTCGGCATCACTCCATTCCCGTTTAGAACAAGTCCTCCTCCCCGCGTCTTGGTCTGAGATGATGTTGATCAAGCAGGCTCGGGCAGGGTTGCAGGAATACATCAGTTACGGCAGGTGGATAAAGACCCTCCAGTGGAAATCACGGGCAAGGTCGGACCACACACTGCCTGAGCTCGGGTTATCTACAGCCGACCCGTCTTCTGCAGCCATCTCTAGAGTAAGACATGAGGTTTGAGACTTTCGCAGGGAGAAGGTTTCAGCCTGATATCGACTTACGTTTGAAAGTATTCTACAGACTACCTCAACAAACTGGCCGAACGTTACACACCCGCGGGTAGTCTGGTGATCATTTAGCGTTTAGGTCGGTTTTTTATCACGAAGATCGCAACACGTGGCCAACCACTTTTAGCAATACGGGCAACAGTACATATCCGATACGTCAAATCTCGACGAACCTAATGGAAGAAAAGAAGGAAAGAAACGGACTTAGCTATCAATGGCATCCTGATGTTCTAGATAGACTAGGAGCAAATTAACGACCCTGGGCAAGCTGTGCTGCAAGGCGCCGAGGGGCACAGCGCTTGGATGCATGGCAGCGGAAAGGGGGTAGGCTCAGCCAGCCCATGCTTATCTATAGGACCTCAAGTAGGTGCCTTTTCGACTCGATATGCCTGAATTAGTTAAGTGCACCTGGTACAATGTCAGGCCAAGCCGAGTTTGGTTCAAACTTATTGCCTCTGAACATCCAGCTCGAGCAAATAATGCCAGATTCAGATGGGTGTGGCACCTTCAGTGTTCTTTTTCAGTGACGCTCAGCTAGCCTCGTACCCGACCATGTGGGGGTGCCAGGAAGGTCTAGACTACGCCACACACATCTATTTTACAGTTAACAAGAGCTGCGTGACTTCAAATCCTTGAAAATATGCAAGGTTTCTCCACCATGAAATCCACTGCCTGCGGCCGTATCGACTCAATAAATCCAGACACATTAGCTCCTCTACTTTTTCTCAAAAACGTCACGATCCTATTAGTGTAGTGGTTGAGATTCGTTCGAACGACATTAATGGAAAGGCTAGGGTGTCTGAATCTATTGAGTCGATACGGTAGCTGAACGTATGTTGCTCAAGAAGCTTCCTCAACGCGAGTTTTCCGGTATTCAGCACGCCACAGGCAATAGCCATGTCTTACCCAAATCACTATGGCTAGCTGAGGGTCAGATACCTGAGTCGGCGGTAACGAGGTTCTCGAACATGAGCATCGCTGTGCACCAGAGTATATAAATGCGTGACTCCCGCCCGTCCCTAAAGCTCCAATTCACATCCAAGCTACGTCTTCCACTCAGTCAAATTGCGCCTTTCAGTTCATATCACTACCATACCGAAACTCAACTCCAACATGAAGCTTTCTTTGCTCCTGGCGGCCGTGGTGCCTCTCACTTCTGCAATGCATATCCCTGGCTTTTCCGACGACGCCGTACTCGCACTCCAAGGTGGAAACAATCCACCACGGGTCGCGAGTTGCAGCATTTTCTGTATCGGATTGAGTAAGTTCCGCTTCTGTGATCGTGTACTTTAGTGAAATCGAGCTGACATATCGACAAAGCTAAGTGTTGCCCGAGTGGAATGTGTGTGGCGGCCTGGGAGACCTGTTATTAGGAACGAACGTGTAATGATGATACATGTTCTGGAGAACGAGGACTGTTGTCGTTGGACTCATGCTGGTAGATAGTCTCTGCAAGAATTCGAATGCCGGTGTATAGACTTTTCCTAGAGTCATGCGCTGCTATTATTCGTTCCATATCCAACATGCGGCAACAGAAAGGGGCAAATTAGGAAAGATGCAGAGGGCAAGGGGGAGCTATCTGGTTTTCTGGGTATCCAGCTTCTACTATAATAAGAACCCAGTATCTTAGTATCTCAACACATCATAGTCATCTAACCAATGCTAACACAGTTGCCTAATTTTTGACTTTTCAGCTACGCGATAGCAACAAGAAAAAGAGTCACGCCTAGCTGCACAATGGCAAAGGGGAGCAAGCCCTGCCAAGTATTGGCATCTTTGCAAGTGCTCCTCAAACGTTGACCTTACACCACAGGTCAGGGCTTAACTTTAATGATCCTTTGCTACTCAACAAGGGGGTACCAGCACTGTGAAATCATCAACACCCAAGGCGGGTCAGCGATATGATGATTGGTCGGCATGACTCACTTACGTATAAATACCCTGATCTATCCACTGCCACAATAGTTGACATTTCAACGGCTGCCAACAACTCGTTCAAGCTCCAATGTGTGGCCACGGCAGCTCACCAACGCCTCCCTCCTCGGAGGATGGCTCCTTTGAAGAATCCGATGCTGGCGAGCCACGTTGCACACCTGAAGAGCTTGGGGCTCTATTTCTCAACTTCCACAAGTTTCTCACCACCTTGCACTATGACGAAGCCTATCTCAAAACTCCACCGCGTGGGGGATGGCCGCAGTTTACCCCGGAATCCTGTGCGCACTTCAAGTCCGGCTATGCTATCGAGGTGCTGCGCCATCTGCCCTGCTTTGATAGTAAATACACCGCCTACATCCACTTCAAGTCGCGGTTATTGGACTTTACTGCTTTCAACATCCAAAACTTTGAGAAGCAAAAGACTTACCACGAGGGCTTGGAGTTTTGGTCTGATGAGGGGCAGGTGAACTCGAGCGATGTGATCTGCATTGCTGTAGGTGGCGAGAGCTTTGCCCGTCAACTTTGGCTCAACATCAATGACTGCGAGATCCACGAGGACATGATCGCAGGAGATATGCTAGTTGCAGTATAGGTTGAGACGTTTTTTTGGGAACCTCAAGGAGCAGTATCGGAACTTGAAGCTCATCCCCGGCCGAGGAAGAATCACCATCGAGGCGGAGAAGACGCCTGGGCGAGAGGGCAGGATCACGGAGGAGGAGGTGCGTGCCCAGACTGAGGAATGGGGAACTAAATTAGATATCCAATATGTGAGGCAGATCTACCGCCAGCACGGGTGGTCGGATGTATTTCGCAAGGAGGAAGCCTTCAAGGCTATTGACGACTGGATTGACCCTCTATACGAGACTCGTTATGAATAGGCGCGTAGCCCTCCTGACGGGGATGCGATTCGATGGACGTGATGAAAGTACTGGCAGAAGTTTCTGTTGAGATGAGATTGCGTCTAAAAGGCGATTGAAATACAAGGTATCTAAGAAACGTGGCGTGATAAATACAGCAAGATGGGCTATACGATTAAGGTGAGAATAGGTAAAACCCATGTAGCCCTACGCAACGCGACGTATGAGTTACGGCGCCGTTACATGTATGGCCTGGATGTTACAATATGATTTTAGACCTTCCGTTCCATGCTCTACGCCGATACCGCTCTGCTTGTGCCCCCCAAAAGGCGTATTTGCTTGCAACTCAAGATGTGTGTTGATCCAAACTGTGCCGGCTTTGAGTCTTTTAGCCAGCCTCTCTCCCTTCTCAAGATCGCTAGTCCAAACCGAAGCACCGAGACCCATCGCGGTGTCGTTAGCACGCCGCAGAACTTCTTCCTCATCCTTCCACTTGAGAACAGGAAAAACAGGGCCTAAATGCAGAGTATGAGTAGACGGCTTTTATACGCGGGTACAAAACGTAACGTACCAAATGGCTCCTCAACAACGATCCTAGAGCTATCTGGGGGGTTGTCCACAACTGTAGGGTTGATAAAATATCCCTTCCCAGCCGTAGCTGGAGTTATGGGACCAGTAGCAAGTGTGAGCTTCTGAGACTCAATGTCCGCAAGCAGATCCTTGACCCTGTCGAACTGCAGCTGGTTTTGAATGGGACCTAGCTTGGCACCATTCTCCAGGCCATCGGCCACACGGAGTTTGGCAACCTCGGCAACCAGTTCCTTCAATAGTTTGTCGTATATCGACTCGTGGATGTAGACCCTTTTGATTGCAATGCAAATCTGTTCCTGTTAACTGCCGTGCATCCCAGGATACGACACTATAGAAGTTTACCTGGCCCGAGTTCAATAGAGTGGAAATAGCAAGCTGGTAACCTCAGATATTAGGACCCTCTCTAAAATTCTGTAATTTGAGTGACCAACCTTTGGTGCAACGGCCTTGATGTCGACATCCGGATAGACAATAGCGGCGTCGTTCCCTCCACTGCTCAAATTAGTGCTTCTCCCCCCTCGAAGCGGCGAATCATCTCGACTTACAGCTCAAGTGTCACTCGCTTCAGGGTCGATGCACAGCTCTTCATTACTCGTTTACCGGTCGCCGTAGATCCCGTAAAACTTACCTTGTCCACACCGGGATGCTCCGTCAATAGGGGACCTAGATTGTCATCCCCACTCAATGCCTGCAGGAGGCCTGGAGGGAAGTACTGAAGCCCCAGCTCTGCGAGTTTCAGGTTGCAGTAAGGCGTGAAAGGTCTATGTAAACGGTTACTCCTGAGCCGAGATGCGGGTGGTCTTAAACATACGAGGGCTTGAGAATGATGGCGTTTCCGGCAATTATGGCCGGTCCGAGCTTCGAGACGGCTGCTGGGTCAATAAAGGAAATTCGATCATGGTCAGAAAGTAGTGTTACCTAGACTAACAGGGACTGGATAACGTTAATTTGATATTCTGACAGTCTGTGGGAGTTGACATAGGCATGAGTATACTTACAATTCCAGGGCACAATGCCAACCGCAACACCTTTTCATTCATTAGCACTGGGGCAACAACTGTGGTATATGTGGCATTTTACGAACCAAGAGGGGTGTATCGAGCAATAACACGACGGCCAGGCTTATCTTCAATCACCTCATCAAGTTCGGGGAGTTGGGCGTATCCTCTGAGGAACTGGATCGACCCGGCGACTTCGAAGTGTGCCAGTTCCAACTATATCGCATCAGTGATGTGGGCGTTATTACTAGGGTTCTTGATGGGCTCACAGGCTTTCCTTGCTCCTTAGTCAGCAAACCGGCAAAATCGTCCTTCAATGCCTCGAGACCATCTGCAAAAGACGCAACTGCCTGCTGTCGTTGCTTGTAGGGGACAGTGGACCAGGTCTCGGCAGCTACTTTAGCAGCAGCCACTGCTCTATCGACATCATCCCGGGTAGAAACTGGCACTGGGGGATTTTCCTCGAGCGTAGAGGGATTAAGTCCATGTCGAGTTTCTCTAGTGCTTTCGAGCTTGCCGTCAACGACGTTGAAGAATTCTGTGAAAGCTAGTTCCACGGCGGTGTTGGAAGCGGTCATTTTGGTAAGCGGGAGACAGTCCGACGTAACAGATGTGCAATATGTTCTAAAAGGGAATTTGACTTTGGATCAAGTTTTGAAGATTCGTGGACATTTATAACCTCGAGATTTATGGCGGAGGGTGGCATCGTTACACCATCAAAAGGCAGACAACCGACATTCACGTTGGAGGGAGACTTGGGACCGGGGCCGGATTGTTCCTCATGCCGCTCCCGGAAACGGCTTCAATCAACTCTCCGAGACGCCAATGCAAACGGGTCTTCTCAATAGTCCTGGAACATGCACTGTGTCATGGCGGAAATCCATTTTCCGGGATCGGGAATATGGACATTAATATTGAAAATTCCGTTTTTATAATCCCGATCTCGTATTACTCCCCTCCAATGACAATAAGGTCCGTGACCTTTGCTCCAGCGAAGCATTCTTGTAACACGCTTGACATTGGCCGCTATATCTCCAGAACTCCACAGGAAGAAAAGAAGCTTACAAAAGAAGCTTATGAAGCCTAACTAGAATGCGGGGATGGGGCTACGGGGATGCCGGAGAACCCGGGCTAGTATCACCACAACTACCGACATGGTTCATCTTAGACAAGATCTCTGGAATTCTCGGTGTATGTAGGCAGGTGATCTTGGAGTGGGTGCCTCTTTTGGTCAGGATGAAATGATGGAAAATTCATATATAAACCATATTCATTTGTTGCCTTGAGGAAATCACACTTATATGGCAATACACTGCTGTATTGAGCAAAGACACAATTCAACTATCTAACCACTATCTTTTTGGAACTCCACCATGTCTGCTTACCAAGTACCCAAACAACAACGCGCTGCCGTCAAGACAGGAGACGACCATGCCAAATTAGTCGAGATCAAGCTTGTCGATGTTCCCCAACCAAGCCTAGACCAGATTCTCGTCAAGATCACATGGACTGGTGTTTGCGGAACAGACAAGTCTCTCCTACGCGACGACTGGAAGCCTATTGGCCATGTGATGGGGTCTGAAACATGTGGCATCGCTGGGCACGAAGGGGTAGGTGTTGTTGTTGCTGTCGGCGAGGGTATGCGCAGACGTTGGAATGTTGGAGACCGAGCTGGAATAAGGTATATCGCCAGTATTTGCGGCGAGTGCAGCTTCTGCGAGGATGGTGACGAGCTACATTGCCGCTCTCAGACCTGTAGTGGCTTCTCAGTTCCCGGCACTTTTCAAGAGTACTGCGCCACAGATGGCCGCTACGCCTCGAAGATTCCTGATGGTGTTACCGATCAAGAAGCGGCACCGATCCTCTGTGGTGGAGTTACAGCATACGAGGGTGTCAAGAAGTGAGTTTGTCTTTCTATAACTTGCCTATCGCATTGCTGTCTCACATCACCCGCTGCAGGTCTGGAGTTTTGCCTGGTCAATGGATTGTGATTCCCGGAGCCGGCGGAGGCCTGGGACACTTGGCAGTTCAATACGCCCGTGCTATGGGACTGCGAGTGATCGGGGTTGACACTGGAGAGCACAAACGCCAACTAGTTATCAAGCTCGGTGCCGAGGAATTCATTGACTTCAAGACAACCGAAAACGTAGCCGCTCAAGTCCACAAGCTGACGGGACATGGTGCCCACGGCGTGCTTGTGGTTGCTGCTTCTAGACAGGCGTTTGATGCGGCACCCACCTTTCTACGCCCAAGAGGCACCGTTGTGGCGGTCGGGATACCTACAGATGCAAATTTTGTGGCTGGGGCATCACCTGCTCTACTCACCGCGTTGCAGCTTAGAGTCGTGGGCAGTTTTCTTGGAGACGGGAAAACTGTCAAAGAGGCCTTGGACCTAACTGCACGCGGCCTGGTTCACGTAAGTACAGTGGATAGGAATCTCGGAAACAGGACAAGGCATCTGCTAATAAGTCTGTAGCCAGTCGTGTCTGAGGGAAGGCTCGAGGATCTTAACTTTTGGATTGAGAAGTTGGAGGCAGGGCAGGTTGCAGGACGCATTGTGCTTCGTGTGGCTGGATAAACTGGCGGATCGAAGGCATTTCCAAATTTAACAGGCGGAAAGTATAGGGTACTGGGTTCTGAGAGGAAGACCACCTTACATCATGCAGCTTCATCTTGTTGGCGAAATGTCAAACTTTGCTTCACACAAACATTACCTTTGAATGTATTGGTAGAAGCTCCGACGAATATCCACGACAAAGGCCTTGCTCTTGGGGGAACCGGGTGACAAGCTACGAGCTCTAGACTTCGAGTTTGTCGATTGAATCTTTAGAGCTAGGTTACTGTTGAATCTTAACACCAGAGCCACTATCCCGGGACACAGGGTCTAGTTGAAATCATCTCGGGTTGAGAACCCGAGCCTGTCGGATATGACAAACCCACAACGAACAAAGAGTCCTGATAGTCTAATACAGAGTCCTCGAATAATATTTCTGGTAACAGTAGTGTTACTTCTTGGGAAGAACCATAGCCCACAATCAGGCTTTCGTACTCGGGATGGCTAGGCTACACCACATTACTCGGTCTGCCTGCCTAGGTAGATGTAGTTGTTGCTTGGTCAATATTGACATCATGTCCCTGAGGTGCGTCTCCAAATGGAAAGATGAAGCGCACATCCGCAGAGAAGCGGGCGTCTCAATTTTAGCTTATCCCACTCGAAGATTTGGTAAACAACGGCTTGTACGTGGCTAAGGTTCTTGTTGTAGCTAAAACGACCGATGAATGGCCTGTCCGGGTCTTGTGCTCATTTGGCTCCGCCCTTTTCTAATTCTAATTTGCATGGGCATTTGCAATCGTCTGAGCATTCACATTCATCATCTCTCGGACTAGCATCATCATGTTAGCCCAACAATGGTTGCAAACTTTCTCCGAGAAGTCCAGAGCCTTTGTTCCATCCGATATCTCGAACGAGCCTGATGATGCTGAGTCTCTTCTGCAGGTTCTGCTCTATTCTGATCAATTCACAGTTAAAGGACTTGTTGCGACAACAACGTGGTTGAGCCATCAACCTACCATTTATCAACTCATAAATATTATTCTAACCTTTCTGACAGCGCCTATAGACTATAGCACCTGCATCTAAACACATTCCCAGGATTTGGGCTCGCAAGCAGTTGAAGTGATACTGCACCGGTCATAGTTAAAGAAATAAAGATTTTTTTTCTCAAGGTGTCAGGTAGTATCTAAGAAGTATATATGAAATTCTCATAATATAGTTAAAGGTCTAACTATTTTGTTTATTTTCTGTCGATTATTTACCTTAAATTCTTTATAATTATTTTGGTCGGGAGAAAAGGCATCGGTTCACGCCAGATTAGGAATCAGCTGTAGCGTCATCAAAACTCAGTCGCGGCTTGGCACGTTTCTTTTTTCCCGTGCACTAACCTTATCAGGAATAAACTCAACCATGGACTATCGGATGCTACGGCGACGTTAGTTCGACAGGGGTCATCCGAAACGAGCAAAACAAGTATCGGTGTTTAAGCAACCACTCAGAGGCCGAGTCATAAATCCGAAAGTCCGGCCTCAGACTTGAAAACCCGCCTCTGCTTTCAGTTCCCGTCTCTCTCAACCTCAATCACCACACTCCAAATCCCGAAGCACACATGCTGCCAACCACGAGTCGACATGGCAAAGTCGGCAAAACTGAGCAAGTCGTGCATTCCGTGCCGCGATAGAAAAACCAAATGCGACGCTGCTGTGCGGGGACTACCCTGCAGTAGTTGCACCCGCAAAGAGTGTCCAGATCGTTGTATCCTACCAACACGCAAACGCCGAGAAGCGTAGGTTCTAACTGTGAATTTAGAGATATATCGAAGTGCCTGCTGATGCGGCTTAAGGAAACTTGCAACTAAAGCCGAAAGAACCCTGGCGAGGCAATCGTTACCAAGGATAAAGCAAGCTCCACCAAAAGTTCATGAGGTTAGTTGGTGCTTTGCTGATTCCACGCGAAGGTAACCTCAGCCACTAGCAGGGACGTAGCAGTTTATTTTACGCTTCATCCGCTAATACTCGTGTCTATTTACCTCTAGTCTCCTCAACAAGCCAACACTACCACCCGTCGAGATTCTTTGCCTCCGCTCGACTCAACCATTATTGCAAAGCCGCTGCCACCAGTTGACATCCCGGACCAATGTTTAGATCCAACCAGATTCCAGTCTAGCATCCATTACCTCAATATACTTTCCCAGGTGGAGGACGACAACAACACCACCCCAGACAGTCAGTCAGAGAGCGCTACTGAAAGCTTTGGTGGCAGTCCAAGTTCCGCAGGTGATTTGCATCATCAATGCACCTACCCGCGACTTCCACCTCGAGAGCTGGATTCCGTTGACCATGCGTTCCTTTCGGGCAAAGGAGTCTTTGACCTCCCCCCCAGACACTGCATGTAAGTTCCCCTAAAAGTTCCATCTCCATGGCCCCTGCTGATAGAACCACGTTCTAGTGAAGCCATTGTGCAAGGTTACTTCGAGTTCGAATATCCCTTCGCCCCAGTACTGGACCGAGTCGAATTCCTCCAGAGTTTCGAATATGGCAACTACTCACTCTTCCTGATGTATGCCGTGCTGGCGAGCGGTGCACTTCATATGTCGCCGAATGTCGCTGCAGAATGTGGCTTCACGGGTCGAGTAGAAGCGCAGTCGAGTTTCAGTTATAAGGCGACGCTCATGAACGACTTCCAATGCGAGCGGAACACTATGCGAATACTGCAAGGCTCCATCATACTTGGAACGGTAGCTTCCGCTCATGCGATTGACAAAGATTTTCACTACTGGTTCTACAACGCTCTTCGTCTCATAACAAGGACAGATCATCACAGAAGGCAAGTGCTTGAGGCGTGGTACCAACTCGACTGTTGTCCACTGACGGTCTGTCTAGTATCCGGAGCGAACCAGGGGGCAAGACTGCAAGTGTCTCCAAGCTCTATAGAAGAATGTGGTGGACCCTTTACGTGAATAGATCCAATTCCTCCTCTTCGATTGGCGCGCACTGACTTTTGTAATAATAAGTGCCGCGATGTACTCTTTTCCCTCATGGGATTCCAACGGATCGGCCTCCTTAGTCGAGTAGATTGTACCATTGTCCCGTTGAGCGATCAAGACTGGGAAGTCGAAAATATCCCTGACAAGTTCAAGTCAGTTCTGAAGCCAATCACAAAGGAGCAGAAACAGACATTTGTATGCTATTGTGATCTGGCTCTTACTGGCAAGTACCCCAGCGTCTTATCGTTGAAGAAGCTAATTCCTACCCACAGCGTCCAAGTCGCTCGCAATCGTCGTACACCGACGCGAGCAAGACCCCAAAGCTGTCATCGAGCCTCTCGGAACGTGGCGTGCAGCCCTTCGCGAGTCGTTGCAGATTCAAGATATATCGTCGTTCCAGATAAGCTATTCGTTCCTGTCAGGCTGCAGCTATCGCTTCGAATGCATCTTACTTCGCGTCTTGCTCCCGAGATGGAAATCCCGAGACCTGTCCCAAGGCGAATGGATAGCGAGTAGGCTTCGCTCTGCGATGTTTGAGCTGGACACCATCATAGGAAGGTTACTTGCCAGCAATAGAATACCAGAAATGCCCATGTCCTTGTATGTCCCTAGCCTCAATTCAAGTTTGATACCGCACTGACCTGGCTTGCCTTCTAGTAATCTATGTATCCCCATTTTACTTGCCCTCCACATAGAAATAGCTCTCAACAGAGGTGAGCAGGAGATGACTCGGTCCATATCCCGCATATTCATTAGCCAGTCGATGTTACTCCTCAGACAGATGGCAGAAGTCCCTCCGATGAACGGCATCTTGGCTAGCTTTGAAAGGTTTCTCGCGAGACATCGCATTACACCCGCTGAAACCGGCGTTGAGATAATAGCACCGACAGATGGCCCAGAAGTCAATGTCAGTCAGGAATTCCACGGTACTACATGGGGTGCAGGGTCTTTTGCGGCAGGTTGGCAAGATCTTCCCGATTTCGACTTCTCTGGTGACTTTACCGGCTTTGGGTTTCTCGACACCTGGCTCGCTGATGCTGCAGTGCCCTCGTAATTCGTATTTTGCGGTGTGGAAGCACACTGCACCAGAATATAAGGTTACGATGGCAACTAGTGTTTATCTATACGGGTACAGGTGAGCATCGGGGTGTTTTGGACTTCCTGGACGGTACCTAGCTACTGAGTCTTGGAGAGCCGTTCAGCCGTAATCACATCAGAATAGTTTTCATGTCGTTGGGACCTCAAAGCAATTCGGGAGACCAAACAAGTTGTGTTGTTATTACTGCTGGCCTTCTTTTACGGGTCATATTTACCATTTCAATGATGGAGTCTAACGACGTCAACTTGAAATATCGTCTAAATAAGTACAGGAAGCATATGATATCGCCTGATTACAACCAGGCTCTAGACTATTGAAGCCTTCCCCTACCAACGCTCGCATTCTAGCAATACTTACAAGCCGTCGGGGGGCAGTATCCATGGTTACAGGTGTAACTACACAATCCCTTGTAGCTCTCATCAAGGCCATCAGCAGGGCAGCCCTCGCGACCATTGGTGGCAGGAGGCGACTTGGCTGAGCCGTATGCAATGCACTTGCATTGAGCGGGAGGACAGTAGTTATACATGCAAGTGTACTCGCATAGGCCGAGGTAATTGCCACTCTGGCCGTCAGCTACAGTGCCCTGGATGCAAGCCTGGCCGTTTCCAGGGTTAGTGGTTGTTACGGCGGGTGGGTTGTTTGGCTGGGTGGGAGAGGCTGGATTGGTTCCAAGTGATGGCTTGGCCTGGCATGTCGTGACGTGCAGTCCAACAGTCAGAGATGCCAGTCCACTGCTGTCGAGGGGATCAGTGAAGCCAGCTGCCACGGTGCCCACGTAAGCGTTGTAGTTGTAAAGCCCACAGGGACAAACGTTGGTAATATCCATCAGAGACGTGTCTGACAGGACAGTTGTAGAGCCACGCTTCAGGGTGAAGGTCTGTTTGCCGACTGCCGCGTTGACAGTCAGCAGGGTCGCGCCGGCAGGGACCTCTTTGGTGACTGTGTTGCCTCCAGAGTTGATGACCACAGTGCCAGCGGATTTGAGCAAGCTGACAACATAAACAACATCGTCCATTGACTGCCATCCATCGGGACGGCCCATAAAATAATTCTCGTTAGGGTTTGGCGGAGGGTTGTTAGATGTTGTATCGGTAGAGTCACAGTTCAGTGTCTTGAGGTTGCGACGGTACCAGTAGATGAGCTGGTCCTTCTCCACGTACTTTGCCACGTTGGTATCCTTGTTCTTGTAGGCAGCGATGAAGGGCTTGGAGAGATCTAGCCACCCGTTGTGTGGCATGTCGTTGGCCCATTTGGAGGCTCCGTCGTCGGTGTGCTTATTCTTGAGAGGGCCAATGTAGTGAGACTCGCCGTAGTCGTTCCAGGTGAGAATTTCAACCATGGGGAAGCCCTTTTGCAAGACCTCATTCCAACGGTCAAAGATGAGAGACCCACTAGGGAAGACCCAGTTCTAGTTCATCAAGTTAGTTACAAGTTCCAGGACATATAGCCGCCTGCTTACCTTGGACCAATCAACTTCGGGTCCAAAATGGGTAAAAAACCAGGGCGACACGGCTGCGATTGCTTGTCAGTTCCCAGGCCTGACGGAATATAGGGTTAGGATACGCACGGGCCATGTACTTCTTGCTACTACCAAGCCAGTTCTGGAAGTTGTTGTCACCGTCGGCAACACTGACACTTTTACCATCCTTGGGGGCTTTGTTGTTGCCATCGTTGGGCCAAGCCATCCAGTTCAGAGCACCGTCGATGCCGTTGGTGGAACTTCCCCATGGAGTAAAGTTGGGAACAAAGAAGATATTGGAACCCGCAGCACTTCTCACGGCATTGGCATCGAGTCCATCGCCTGCAAAACTCGAGACAAAGACCCTGTTATCTACCATGAGCTGACCGGGTCGACTGGCGAATTGCTTGATCTTTTGGCCGACGGCAGCTGCATCTTGCACCTTCCAAAAGTGAAAATCGAAGGATATAAACACTTTCATTCCGTTGCGGTTGGCAGAATCATAGGCATATCCGAGCTGCGCGTCGTTGTAGTCATCGGTACCGATGTTGAGGGCAAAGGCATCGATGCCAGCGGCTTTTGCGCGTTGCATATCGTCGTCGTACTCTGCAGAACTCTGTCTGTTGCCAACGATACCGATCTAAAATAATGTGAGCTTTATTCGCAGAGTGAAGTGACAGATTACATACCATGAAATGCGCAAACACTAAACGGTCGCTGGAGGAGGCGCGCTCAACCAGGGATCGGTCATTGATGGCCGCAGCTTGGCAATTTACCGCAGCGAGGACTGCAAGGCTGATGCCTCGAAAGAGGCTCAACAGGGACACCATGGTGACGATGGTGTTGTAGAGCGACTGACTGGAAAGATAGTCGCTGGAGACAACGCATGAGGATTCGTTTTACAGGAGTGCGTCCTGCCATCTTATATGTGTGCAAGATATACAACATCCATGTGACTAGCCAAGACCAAAAAGGACTTTTGAACCATGCGAAGTCCAAATCTCTGGTGGTGAGACCCATAAACAAGGTGGGCCGACAGGTATCCTACATCTCTTACTGGCTGGATTCGCTTAAGGAAAGAGCGCAGTCCTCGGGGTCGTTATCATGTTATCAAAGAGAGGCATTGCTACAAGACCAATCCTTCCCGATTGCCCGTCACCTTCCTCCACCAGGTTTTTATTAAGCCCCACAGTTCGTCTGTATTCCCAGGCTCATGTCGAATTCAACACCGACAACGTTGCATTCGTGCTTACTTTAATGGGGCCAATACGAGATGTCATGGAGTCCGCCACCTATCACAAGCTCATGGTAACAAAGGTCCCTGCTGTGCAGGGAAGTTGATCCTCCACTGTCTAACATACGATGAAAATTGCGGGACGATCCGAACGGTGCATATCGTTCGGTATCGAACTCCGGCCCGTCTCGTAGTTTGGCCAATTAGACCGAGGCGGGTGCTGCCAAGCGGGGAATGAATGCGTCAAGCGATCAAGGATATAAACGGGGCGGGAGAGGCGTCGAGGTGATGATTCGCACGAATCCGATGTGGCCGTATTGAGCTGCCAAATTTTCAGATATTACTAAGTACCCAGGTCTATTACCCCTGACAAAATCCTCACGAGTGGATCACTCTCGATCAGGGTAGTGAGAAACTGAGAAATGACATTGGTGGAGAAAAATGTAATTTGAGCGACTGGCGAAGATTATGGTGATAAATACTTCTGCTAAAGAGGCAAATAGGTAAGTGATACCTAGGAACACTATTTTTATACATCAACAGCATTTTAGGTAGGAGTCAGAGGCTGTGTATCATGATCATCAAATCACACATACAATAACTTAATTGGCTTTAGACATGAGACCTCGGCATAGCTCATTATTATTCACTGTTACCTTGCTGCTAAACCTAGTGACTAACCCTGGACCGGCCCGACGACAGATAGCTTCATTCTGTAACTGGAAACCCCAGTAGCTGCATGCCATTACTGAGAACGTGTCGTACATTTTGGTAAAGCGCCAGTTGGGCTTTCCTCTCCCCGACGCTCCTGCCCTGCTGTTGGTCGCTAGGACTCTGTTCCTCATCCTCATCCTCAGTGGGATTAGAAACAACCCGAGACAAGGAGTCCATGACCTTGTACAAGTAACTGAGGAGCTTATGAGGCTCCATTAACCTGTATGTCGCCAGAATCGCGTCGGGTAATTGTGCCATGATCCGTAGCAAGTCGGCAGAGTCGTCATCCTGTAACGCACTATAGTCAATCTCGGCTCTCTCGACTTCATCCGTCTGCAACTCGGCAATCCAGGTCGTCAGGTTCGCAAGACATATCTGAAGCATCGGACCGGAGTTGAAATCAAACGCCGTCATCTTCTTAGAATCGAAATTGTAGCCATGACACCTCTTGCCAGACATGTCCTGCGCAAGTAGGGCGCTGATCACAGCTACATTTGTGATGCTTTCAGCAGCCTCGACGTCGCCACCACGACCCTGCCTTTCGCTTATGGCCTCGCGCATCCTGGCCTCGCACCGATCAAGAATGTCTCCAAGTAAGTTTCCCTCAAGCCCTTGGATTGCTCCAAAATTGACATGGTGTAGCTTGTCTCTCAAATGCGGCAGTGCCATAAGCTCGAGGGACGCAAATAGTTGCTGGAAATGGTTGTCCTGCCTGGAGGAGACAACATATATCATCTTGTCGAAGTCGAATCTTTCATGACGGTCAAGGACTGCTGCGATATCACGCAACAGATACCGGGTTCCGCCATCTCGGCCACGAATGATCTGAGTACCAAGGCCCTTCTTCCCGGTATGCTTCACGAAGTCGATTATCCACGACCCGTCACTCTCTTCTAAAACACCTTTCTCTTTGAGAATGTCTTCAACCTTGGAAATTGTTGCAGGTTGGACCTGCGATTCGCCTGAAAACTCATCGAAGTTAATACCAAGACGCTCATACCCGAGACTAAGGTCTTCGATGGTGATATTCCGGAGACGAGTCCATAACCCTAAAGCCGCTTCGTCACCCTCTTCCATATGTTTGAAAAAGGTGTCTCTCTCGGCGAAAATTCCCTTGCCCTCCACGTCGGCGGTGCTTGATCCATTTTGTTTTGCCTTTTCCCTCGCTTCTTGTTCCGGTTTGAACAGCTCCTCGATATTGGCGTATACCTGTAGCAGATGGTCGGCTTTACCCTGTTGCAATCTCTGCTCAGAGCCAAACCTTTCGTAACCCGCTGCAAGTAGCCCAATGTGCTTGCCCCAGTCGCCCAAGTAGTTGAGGCGCACGACCTCCCATCCCATAGCCTCGTGCACGTTGGCTATGAAGGCGCCGAGTAGCGTACTTCGGAGATGGTTGCCATCAAACTCGCTGGCAATATTTGGAGAGGAGAATTCGACTATTACCCTCTTCTTGCCCCGATTAGGCTCCTTGGGATCTCTGATGCCTTGTGAGGAGTCATGACCATATTCTGGTATTCTATCGTTGATGTACGGGATGAGAAGCCGCGGAAGGATTTCTGGGGACACGAACATCCGGAGGTATATGCCATCAACCCGAGGTGGCAAGAAAAGCGGCGACGCAGGGAGCTAAGGCGCGTTAGCTAGTTTGGGTATGGCTAGAAGATGGTCCTGTCACACCTTTGCTCCTATATCAAAAGTTAACTTCTTCAGGCCGGTCTGGTCAAGACCTTTTAGCCTGAGTCTGGGAAGAATGAGAGCTAGATCACCAAGTGATGTGTCTGTTGTCGAACTGATGGCTTCCTCTATGGAGGCCACATCGCAATCTAAGAGGCCAGAGTCTGAAAGATGACTAGCAAAATACGATCGCCAAATTTCGACAGGCCTTTTCAGTATATAATTTGACGCGGACACCGGCATGGGCTCCAAGGACAACCCTTCGAGGAGGGTGTTGAGTCCAGCCAACGATGTAGTGTGTTGATCCATGGCCTGTTGGTAGAAGCCCAGCTCTTCGGGTTTAGAGAAATAGCATGGAGCATTCCAGGAAGATGGGCTTAAAGTACTGTCAGATCCAAGCATAGCAGTGGTCCGGATTCCACTGGTGCAGAGCCAGGTTAGGCCGATAGATGAAGTTAGGCAGACATCAGTACAGTGAGGCGGATATGCGGCCTCTTTAGCCACACATTGTCCCGGCTAGTGATCTCTTAGTGACGTGGCGAATTATTGGCTTCGAGAGGACAAGGCGAATAGGGAGGGAGGGAGCCATTTCGTACTGGCTGGCGAAGCCGTTGGCATTCACTTGATGCATCACACCACGAATTCGATCATATGCTTTAATATAAAGGTACATAAAAGGGGCATCGTGCAGGGGGTGGACTGGCTGGCGAGGGCGCTTGCAGGCGCCTCATTGCATACCTACTGGAAGTCTCTGGCCAATCAAAACCAGCCACGCAGCCAACCATCTTACCTACGTCTACAACGTCATCACCAAGGTTTAGGAAATCTCTCTCGCCTCACTTGACATACAACGTGGACTAAGGTGAGGCTACATGGCAGACGCTACTGGTTACTTCACGTTGACGTCTTGTTATCTTGAACATGACTTGTACAGCCTAAACTGCTAGGAATGTGAGTGAGTATACGATACAAAGGGTGCCACCAAACAACTCTCCAAATATGCCTCAAACCTCCCTTTCTATCTCTTAAGCTCAGAACGATTCTCATCGACTTTAGCTCATGCCCTTCTCAAAGCGACGGCGTGGGTAACGCGGAAAGGTAGGCTGTGGAAGCGCAACGCCACCGGGAATATAGCCCAAGCCGTCCATCATTGAATCGTGCTTGAAACGCGAGATGAAGGTGGGCCTTGGATTCGAACCAACGCATCGATGATACCATGTCAGTGCTGGCCGCACAGTCGCCGTCAAGATCCACAAGACTGCCGTTATGACCACCCATGGCAGTAACCCAGAGCTCCAAGGTAACACGTTAGATTGCATCATAGCTGCAGCCAAAGCAGGTGATGAGATGATTTGAATCTAGTCATAGATCAGTAGGTTTCTGATTTGAAAGTGCCAGGTTTACCTACAAAATTGACGTTGTACTGTTGCAAAACGATGCTACGGTTGCTCTCAACTTGAAGATATAGATCAAGCTCACAGAAGTCAGCACAGAAGCCTTGGCAACTATCCCCGTACAGGAGGATATAATACAGTTTGAGACATACCAGCTTTCTAGAATCCTCATGTTTGTTTGTCAAGTTTCCTAAGCGAACTTGAAGACTCTGAAGTTCGATAAATGTTGCATCGATAGAGTGAAGTAAATGTCTAGGTTGACGTCCTTTCTGAGGAATGTCTTGAAAATAATAAAAGTCTCTGGCCTTGAAGGACTCCCAGGCCCTGGAAGTGTTGTTGATCCTCTCAGTGAGGCTCGTTAGGAGGCGGCTAACTTGTCTTGTCCATACATAAGATTCTTGAAGAAACTTTGACCGGTCATCTGCAGCACCTAGAGATGATATGGTGTGGCCAAAGAATACATCCCTGTCTTGGATCTATGGCGGATGTTAGATTCAATTCCAGATAATGTGACGGGTGCTACAATATTGTGGTTTTGCGAGTAGAGTGAACAGGCGGAATAGAACAGAGAACACGACTGTTATGCTCGAAAAAGAACAGACATGAGTTGATAAACAGAATTAGACAAAGTTCTGACTCACGTAGTTCTCCATTTTTCGCTCAAGGCGAGCAATAGTATGAATCCATTCTTCCTTGATATGGTCCGCACATTTGCGAAGTGCAATCAAAAAGTATTCCCGCGGGTTCTGAATTGGGAGATTTGCGTCAAATCCGCTAATGGGATCTAGACAGATACCTTCCTCCTTAAACCAAGTTTCGAAGTACTTGATACTTGATCTATCAAAGGGGGAATCCGCGTCGTAGAAATAGGTATCGGTCAGACCGTAGCCGGTCCAGACCACGTTGCTGTAGCCAGTCACTACACAGGACCACTGAGCCTCGTGCAGAAAGTCAAGCTTTTCATCTCCTGGGGTAGCCTTTCCAGGACTGTTCAAGAAAGAGACAGGAGTTGATTTCCTAAGGGGAGAATTGTCTGGCCGTATCCGCTTATCCTGTAGAAGAGTTTTGGATGGGCTCCATACGTAGAAGGGGAGATGGAACGCTAACGAGTAAGACCGCCCATCGCCCTGGAATATTACTTGCAAGTTAGCACTTCTATGAATAAATCCTTGAATTCAGCTAGGGTCATGTTGCCACTGACAGAAAAAGAGACTTGGATTGACCAATCTGCGGTGACATGCTTCCAGAGAAATTCGCCCAGAACAGACGCTTGCTGGCACGGTGCAGTGTAAATCAAGGGCCATAGGCTATGGCAATCTGGGTTCGGTATAAATCTAGAGTCTGGTTACATGTCTTCGCAAGCTAAGGCATGGCTCACCTCTTACATGAGTCTTCTGTCTGCATATGTTTCGCTACTTGCTTCGGTGTCATCGTTGTTCACCCGTCGCTGGTGATGAGTTAGTCTTCGACCGTTGCTTCTTAGTTGAGCTAATTGAAAGAAGGGAGGTAAAAGTAAAAGGCTTTATGGCACCTCCGCTCTCAGGGCTTCATATAACGAAGCCTGTGTCAACCAGCTTGCTGCCATTCTCGGTTGGCTTGTTTGTGCCCTATCGTCTAACCAGGCGACTGGCTCACGAAGCGACTGGCTGGCATCTTGGCGTAGTTGAGGAAGCGTCTGAAGAGGGCAAATGGATTCAATCTCTCTAGCTTGATAGTATGCCCGGGGAGACCCGTCGGGGATCCGCAAGAAAACCTCAAGAGGAGTCCCATCCAGCTCCTCGCCCCACACTTCAATTGCCGGCCGATTCAGACTCTCGGGACTAATTCGACGCTGGTGCCAGTCATAATCGTCTAATTGGAGTCCTGGAGTCGGACTGGAAGCCATGTCTACTTTGCAGTTATAATGAATGACGTTAGTACACCGTAGGGCAGTATTGACTGAGTAGCATGTTTGCGGCTGGTGGCGCGAGGGAATATTGACAGCAAATGTGGAAGTGCGACTGTTGCATTAAGCGAGGCCTCTGATTGGCTGAGCTCGGCTCCACAATAGGAGTGCCCTTTGTGGTTAAATTGAGCTCGGCACAGCCTCTTCCTTTGCAGAAAAACAAGGCTCTTTCAATTACCTATTTTGGGCTTCAATGAGGCTTGCAGCGCTCTGTACGACAATACCCAATACTTGTCGAAGTCAGCAACATTCGCTGACAGGAAGGCAACAGTCGATGACAGGTGGCAAGGCGATGAGGCCTGCAACAGGCTGGCGAAGATGAAGCATAGGAGAACCACGCGATGTAATCCCAATACTGCCTTGAACTCCATAGCGGTTGGCAAGACGAGCAGGCTTTGCGTCCAAATTGCTTCGGAGTGTTCTGAATTTGTCCAGGGTACTATACTCACGTGACAGAGATCAGCATGGCCAAAATCCCAAAACATGGCTGGTTTTCCTACAACTCGCTCGACATTGCAGTATGCACACTGCGGAATTCCGCAGTTCAGGTACGAGGCGGCATTTACCAACATTCCGGCGTGCGCGCACACGCAGCATGTCCACTGCGTGACCGTTTTCCGCTTTGGCGCAGCCTGCCTCGGCCCCCGCTGACTAAGAGTAGAAGATGGGCCAAGGCTGAGCCCGTATGCATCACCAATCAAGGCTGTGGAACCCAGTAGGGAACCATTATTACCGGTCCTACGTTCTTCGCGATTATTAACAAATATTGGCTTTGCCAGAAAGCGCTAACGTTAGATACAAGTCAGCTACACTGGCCGGCCGATGGACGAACTGGTGGGGAGGGCTCAATTAAGACAATGGTTTATTGTGAAGCCAGTGCTGTTGAGCAAAGGTAGTTGTTGGTGTGAGAGAAGAGATGTGAATGGTAATGATGAAAATGGACTAATTGAGGGAGTCGACGGTGTCATAAAAAATTAAATTTCTTGTCTACGCAATTCTATCTTTGCCATACAGGTTGACTTACACGACGCTGGCCGGCGTAGTCAAGGCTTCGGTGAAGCTCCCCCCATCTGACAAACGTCTATAGGGCTGAAACATTGCAGTCAGCCATACGAAACTAGGACGCTCGCCATGACTCCTCCTAAAGCACCTAAGTTCTTGTGGGTATAGTTACACTGGTTCACAAAAAGTCCCTTTCTCTACCTACCTAGCGTCGTTTCCCTTTCTTGTTGAGGGAGCCGACCTATGTGGTGGAAGCAGGTATCCTCCATATGTAGCATATTGACCCAGACGTACGGGCGCGTAGAATACTCAAGTAATCCTTCGAAGATGACAGGAAAAGAGCAGGAACTACAGAAAAACTACTACGTAGGATGTATATGTGCGCAGAAGACATGATAATCTGCAGTGTTACTTTTGACCCAGTTCATTCCCTTGTCTGCGACACGAAGTACTTGGTTAAATCCAGACCATGCGTGTGCCCCGTCATACCTGGGAGTGTATTGACTTGGACAAGAGCGTCAAAGGCTGCATGCCAATCCGTTCCTTGGCAGTAGAGAAGAAATAGTTAGGCATGAGTGCCTCCCATGCTAGTGCCTTACGTCGATAAGTCCTTTACAAAGTGTTAGGGATCTCTAGGTTTAATAAAGTCTTTTTTTTTTTTTTTTTTTTAAAAAAAAATCTTTTTGCTAAATCTAGGCATATTATAAATAAGTAATAGCTAGGTACCTTGATATGATTAAGTCCGAAGGACTTCTATTACGACGATAACTTGAACTCAAAAGCTCTATTCCCATTCGTCAGATCCGTTATCATGTCTCCACTCATCGCGGACTGGTCAGGCTTTCAGATTTGTCTCCACCTGTGTGGGCCTGTCGGCCTGCCAACGACAGGCAACATATTCATCCTTCTCACCCCATGGTACCTCATCAAACCGTCCCCCTAACCCACCATGCTCATGGCTCCTTCTATCCCCTCAATGAAAGTTTGCAGGAACTGCAAGCAGGTGAAACCAGCAGATCAGTTTATTTCCAAGAAAATTTCTTCTATATCATCATGTAGAAGACTTACGGCTGACTGTTTCGACTGTAGGAATCGACGTGCCTTAGGCGCCTCCAAGCGTACTGCAGAGCAAGCTGGGTTGTCCCCACTACGCCGAGAAGGATTACCATTGACAGACTTACAGCTAAGTGCACCAACTAACTCACAAGAAACTATCCTGCTGGGGACACCGATGGCCACGCCAACACGAGAAGACGCACTGATTTCTTCCCGCTCAGGTCCCTCGGTTGCTTCTCCGGGAAGCATACAACTTGGAACGCCGATAGAGTCTCCGGTATCGAGTCACTCTATCTGGCCAAGGCGAGCCCGGGGAAGATATCCCCGCCCACCTGTGCAGCAGCAGCAGCAGCCGGCCATCGAACACCCGGAAAATCGAGATTTTGAGCTTCCTGACCCGGACTGGGCGCGTGATCTGTCGCATTGCCCGTTGTCTGACAGAGATAAGGAGCTTTTGGAGAAGTTCTGGACGGAGCTGGAAAACGACCGGATGGAACACTGCGCCCGTTGTCAGGAGACATGGTTTGACATGTGCTTGAAAGACGGCGTTTGCAAGCGTTGCATGGCTAAGGACAAGAACAAAAAGGAGGATGAACCTCTGTTTTTTTCAGCCGAAAATCAATTGGATTTTGGCTCAGTCCCCGCATTCCTCCCCCAGTTGACAAGAATAGAAGAGATGCTAATCGCTCGAGTTCATGTGTTTGTGAACGTCATGCAGGTCCGGGGCCAGCAATACAGGTATCGTGGCCATATTGTGCACTTTCTCCGCGATGTTGGCAAAGTATATCGCCAACTTCCTCTTCTACCTTCTGAATTAGATGTTATCCTGCTACGCCCTCCGAATGCAAGCGAGCATGCCCACCTTGACCGCCAATTCAGACGCCAGTTCCGCGTACGCCGTCGCTGTCTACAGGCGTGGCTGGATTTCCTGCGTCATAGCCACCCGGGTTACCGAGATATTACTGTCTGCCAGAAGCGGATATCAGTGCTACCCGAAGACGGTGATGTACTTGATGAGGTTGCTGCTGTAGATGTTACTGATCCTCTTTCAACTGATTTGGGTGTCACGGAGAATGACGATGTTGAGCCGGATGAGGTTGACCAGTCTGCAGTGCCAGATCTGCTACCAGAGGATACCGAGATGGAAGCACTACATTCGCACATTCTTGGCGAAGAGCGCGATGAACCGATCCCTGTACGACCGTCAACACAACATCAGCTTGAAATGCCAGATATTCGGAGGACACCAATCAATGAGTTTAACCGATCACAAGCGCTCCTGTCCTTGGCCTTTCCCACACTATTCCCTCGTGGTCAAGCCGATTTCGTCGAGCCGAGGTTGCGGCCCATCAAGTATGCAGACTACATACAGCATGCCCTACGATGGCATGATGGCAGATTTGCCCGCCATCCCACTTTCCGGTTTGTGGTTTTCAACACGCTGATGCGAGCACAGGCGCGGGCCAAAGGCAGCTATTTCGTCAAGCAACACCAGCAAAGGCAGGGTCCAATAACGCGGGATGATTTACTGAGAGCTTTCCAGGACGCTGAATCGGCAGAAGCGCAGCAGTTGCTCAATTCGATCAACCGTCAGACAGCGCAGCTTCGCGGGACACGGCCTTATTGGTACCGAAAGCGTCGAGAGCTTGAATCTTATGCCTACAACCTTGACTGTCCTGGTGCTTTTATTACATTCAGCCCGGCAGACTTGCACTGGAGGAGCCTCTACCAACATTTGCCCCAGTTTCAAGACTGGCAGGAGTTGCCCGAGCAACAACGGATGGGCATGTCTAGCAAGCTTCTCCGAGATAATCCACACGTTGCAGCCTGGCACTTCTACAGGCGGTTTGGCCTATTCAGGGATATTGTTCTGAAGCGGAAATTCAACGTGACTGATTATTGGAACAGGTATGAATGGCAGGGCCGCGGAAGTAGCCATTGCCACGGCCTATACTGGATGGATGGTGCGCCTAGTGTTGACTTCGAACATGATGAGCATGTACGTAAGGAGTTCGCCCGTATCTGGGGATTCCACGTCACAGCTGTCAATCCCGAGCCAGCTCGAGTCCAACAACAAGGAGAAGGCAACCCCTTGGCTGTAAATCCCTTGCAGCATCCCTTAACGTTCCAGTGGCTCTCACAGGTTCTAAACCGCTGCCAACGCCACCATTGCAGTGAGGCATATTGCTTACGAAAGAAGAAGGGTTCGGAAGAGATTTCTTGCCGCTTCTTCTTCCCACGAGACACGAGAGATACGGCTGAGGTTGTTCGACGACAAGGACGATCCTACTTCTCCTTCGAGGCGGCTAGGAATGACAGCCTTATGAACCACTATAACCGGTGTCTCAGTCTTGGCTGGTTGGCCAACATTGATATCTCCCCCTGTACCAGCCTTCAAGCTGTGATTAATTATGCAGCCAAGTATTGCAGTAAGATGGAGAAGCGGACTGACAGTTATGCCAGCCTGGGGCGGCAAATCTTGCCCTATGTCTCTCACCAGAACCCGCTTCTATCTTTTGCCTCGCGTCTAATGAACAAGTTGCTTGCTGAGAGAGACTTCTCGGGGCAAGAGATCTGCCACGTCTTGCTCAACTGTGAACTGCAGGAGGGCACTCGTGTTGTCAGAGCTGTTGATTGCCGTCCGTACGAGCAGCAGGGACGGTCTCTTCGCCTCCAGGGTGATCACGATGACGCCGAGGTTGTTGGGATATATGATAAGTATCTTTCTCGCCCACCCCTCCACGAAGAACTGACCTATCTTGACTTTCTAGCCAACTGGAATACAAGCAAGAGGGACGGGACAAAGTGGACACGTTGGGGTCGGCAGGCCAAGCCTCGCGTTCTATACTATTTCCCGCGGTACAACTCTGACCGCCAGCATGACCAGTACGACGATTTCTGCCGGGTGAAGCTGATGCTGGCCCATCCACATCGCGATCCCAATCAACTACGCGAGGTTGACGGTGTCGAGCATGGCTCTTATGCATCTGCCGCCGAATTCTGCTACGGGAACCACCAGCACCCTGATGATTACTACGGCACACCCAACACCGAGGAACGTCGACCAGATCCGGATCAGTTCGAGCAGGAATTTCACGAACCTGACCTTGTGGAGGAGGACTGGCTTGAGCTTGCCCGTCAGCTTCCCGACTGCCCACCAAGCCAAGAGGCAATCGATCTTCTTGGCAGACGGGATATCGACATCCAATACGATTGGACACCCCACGTCGGCCGCTACGCTGACCCAGACATTGTTCAAGGTGATTATTGGCGCAGGCAGATTGAGCAGAATCATCTCGATATGGATGTTGAAGACCTGCCTTTAGAAGCCCGCGATACTCTCAACCGAGAGCAGCGGATCGTATACGATACGTTTGTTGGGCACTATCAATGTGGCAGCGAGGAGCAGATTCTACTTCATGTTGACGGTGGTGGCGGGACAGGCAAGTCGTACATGATCAAAGTTCTGTCTTCGCATCTTCAGAGGCTCGCTGGTGACCGGCCCAGCCCAATCTGGAGAACTGCACCCACAGGTGTCGCAAGCAACCAGATCATGGGGACGACCCTACACTCCCTCCTCCGGCTGCCTGTTGACAGGGCTTTTGCAGAGCTATCGCCGGCAGATGCCAGTGCTATCCAGAAGAAGTTGCGGGACGTTCGATATCTCGTGATCGATGAGAAGAGCATGCTGGGTCTGCGCCAGCTTTCGTGGGTCGACAAACGACTCCGCCAAGTCTTTCCCGGCAGAGCAGCCGACTTCTTTGGCGGCATGAGCGTCATGCTCGTTGGTGACTTCTTCCAGCTTCCACCTGTCGCGAACAAGCCCCTCTACTATGATGGGCCACTCAAGGACCTGCACGAGGTCTCTGGGCAGGCCGCATACAGGGCCTTTGACCACACTGTCTTCTTGAAGAAGGTCGAGCGGCAGCAGGGCGACGACCAGGCAGGCTTTCGTCTCGCGCTTGAAGAACTGCGTGGTGGGAGGTTATCCATCGAATCATGGAAACTTTTGAGCCAGCGTGTGCAGGCCAAGCTAGGCCAGTGCGAGGTGGATAAGTTCGACACTGCTCTTCGGATCTATAGCAAGAAAGCTCGTGTCAATGAGTACAACTACGACCACCTCGTCCATCTGAAACAGCCAGCAATCCAAGTCATGGCCAAGAACACTGGCAAAGGTGCTGACAAGGCCACATCTGAACAGGCTGGCAATCTGGTTGGCCAGTTTCCGATATGTATCGGTGCTCGTCTTATGCTAACCCAGAACGTCTGGCAGCCAGCAGGCCTGGTCAACGGGGCACAAGGGACAGTATACGATATCGGCTGGGCCCCCAGCGCTGATACACCTCGTGACGCGCCATGTGTCATTATGATGGTGATGGACAAGTATACTGGGCCGCCTTACTTAACCACCGATGATGGGCGTGAGGTAGTGCCCATACTCCCTGTAAGGCGAGACTTCTTTCTTGGGGCATCCGCGTGTACACGGAAACAGTTCCCACTTACAGTATCATATGCCATTACTGTTCACAAGTCACAGAGCATCACGGTCGACAAGATGGTGACGGATCTGTCTGAGCGGGACTTTCAGACAGGGCTTAGCTATGTTGCAGTGTCGAGGGTCAAGATGCTAGAGGGGTTAATGATTAATGCCCCATTCGACCGGGCATCTCTCTACTGTGAGAAGCTACCCGATGGCAAGAATAGTTCTATGTAAATGCTATATAAGTCCTAACCGATGACTAGGTGTTTTGATGAAGATCCGCGACCAGGACCGGCGGAAACAACAGCAGCTTGATCAGCCCCCTTTCCAACCTCTTTTTCCTTAGTGATAGTTAGTTATCCAGAGTTAGCAGTATGAAATTTTATCCAACACAATCTTTCGTAGCATAGAGACACATCCTTCGGACTTTATTACACCCTCCCCACCTCCGGTGAGGGTGTCACCATATTTTAAAATCTACGCTCTTTTATATTATATGTTAATCTAGTTAATCTCTCACGTATATATTGTGACGAGCTATTATAATATCAAATTCCAGTCCGTTTCCCTGAACGGGTCCAGGCTCAATGTCCAGTCACACTCGGTAGACCCCATGGTATCTGCGAACGACTCCTCATCAGCCAGACCAAACGACGTCATCTCCATTTCCCCAGCCAAGACGGATTGAGTTCCTTGATCAAAGTGATCTAGCCCGGCAGCTACACCACTCATCAACTCGAAACACTTGTTGTTGCAATTCAAAGCTGCGTCAGCAATGACTTGATCAATATTCCGGGTTTCTGACTTGGAACCCAGGGCTTGAGCATAAGCAATGCATGAGGTGATAAAGCAATAGGTTCGTACATCCGTTGATCCTGCCCTAATCTGGTCTTCTGCCCAGTTTTGAATCCAAACCGCGTTTTGAACTAACTCTTCCTCGTCGGAAACAGCCAACGGGTCGGAGTGCGCTTGTTGTTCTTCCTTATGAGTGACGAGTTCCAGTAGGATAGAAAACATCGCCTGGATAGCAATATGGCGAAGAAACCCCTGATTATTGACCAACAAGAGCCTAAGTCGCAATCTCGGCATTGAAGTGATTCCGCGCTGTTGTCGAGGTGAACTCCCGATCTCCCAAGTTTCCATAAACCTCAGGGATGTCATAAAACATACCCTCCGAGAAAAGTGGAAAACTGGGTCTTTGATTGACTTTCCGATACCAGGAAGATGGAGCGCGAGTATAAATCGTGAAGTGAGCATTTCAACGATCTTCATGTGATACGGCGTTATTCGTGCATCATCATTTTCCGCATATGTGGCCAGTTCTGCGTTCCTTTTCCTGATGCGGGATTGTGCCTCGCTGAGGTGAGAGTGAAATTGTAGGACCTCATCATACGAAGTCTCATTTGCAAAATTATTGATCTTGCATGTAATCTTCAAGCGGAGGTCGAGAGAAGCGTGCAATAAGAGCTGCATAGTAGTAGCAGTAGGTCTATGTGGATCGATTCTTTGCTGCATGTCAATCTCAGGCTGAAGGTTATCGCAAAGCTCTTCATCGTCGAGATTAGAAGGGGGAAGCGTGTCATAATCTGACGCTGTGATCATTACCGGACGTCCTGCCTGTAGAGCCAGTAAGAGGTTGACTTCTAGAATGGTCACCCATAATCGACGACGCATCTCTGCTTGCCGTAATGATAAAGTGCCTTCCCAATCTGGATCGCGGTGGAGTCCTAGACACATGGCCTTTCTGTAGAGATCCCCTGCCTGGGTCCAGCAGTAATGCACATGATCCGTTCCAGAAATGCTGGCCTCATAGAGACATATCAGGCAGGCCAACTGTAAATGTTCAAAAGTTAACCGCTGCCTTGTTCTAACGATGGATTGATGAAGCCACATTTGCGCTTCCATCAGCCACTGAGAAGCTGCGCTCTTCCAAGCGAGAGAGTCTTCGCACGTGATCGAGCCCAGAGCCATGCATATCTGGAGTTGTAATATGAAGATAATACTTGCTGAGCGTGGCTGGCTGTAGTATTCGTCATACGCGGCGCGGAAGGAGGGTATGTGTAGAACTCGGAAAGGGCCTTCGTAGATTTCCAAGTAGGCATGCAGGAGCCTGTCCGCTGTAGCCTTATCTGGAACCTTGGTTCCGATCGGCATAGGGTTCTCCTTAATTGAGACTTGAGCATTGATCTGGCGACCAAGGGTTTTGCATGCTGTTAAGGTCCGCTTAAGATCGGGGGTTTCCCGTTGAACCTTGGCGAGCGTCCTCAGGACTGTTGTGTACTGGCTGCGGTCAGCAAAGAAAGGACCAGAAGGCAATGCCATATTGACATACTAGACAGGTGTGATTCATCCACTCGCTTTGATTCCCAAAATGTGGTCCTGGAAGTTTGTGGAATCCCTGGCTACTTCTAGACAGCTTAGAAGGGGTGCTTGCTGGTGGTAGGTTCAAACACAGACTGTTCAAGCCGCGCAACTGAGTCTCATGGATGGAGAAGCTGGGGCTTGAGGACGATACAGGTGGGGTCAAGCCATTGTGAGACAGAGCAAGAACCCGCTGCCCACTTTGAACGCCATCTGGATGCTGACGGGGTTGGATTGAGTGATTCGGTCTGGTCTGCGCATCGGGTGCTTGTGGAGTCGAGTGCGATGTCTCGCTGCGAGGGCTCTTCTTGAGAGCTGCCTGGGCTGATGGATGCTTTGGAGGGTAAATGCAATCTGCAATCTTAGACCGACTGCAGTTGTTACATGGGTTTTTTTGGTCGCATCGAAGCTTTCGTCTGCGACAGTGGATGCATGCCAGAGCAGGTCTGCGGCGCTTCTTGGGCGCCGCGGGCTCGCCGACGGGCTGTGGCTGCATCGGCCTCTTACTATCTCTTCTCTTCTCTTCTCTTGTCAATAAGGCGAAACGACTAGGAGCCACTGGAAGTATCGGCACGAGAAATCGTCAGGCGAGGCGTCGAAAAGAGGAGTCAAGACACGAAATGTCCGACAATGTGGCCCCGTCTGTGATGAAAGACTTGACTTTGTTGTCTCGGTGGGGTAAAATCCCGGAGTTCTCAATGTCCGGGCGGACATCTGGCTTGGGCAAATGGTCGAGGCGAGTGGGTCCCTGAACTTGGCATATGAAATACGAGCTCTCCTTGGCGAAATCTGCATCCTCCCTCACAAAGTGGTGTGGCTCTGATCCTGCCTCTTCTCATTGTTCCCTAAGTAGTAGCATCCACTTTCCTCAGGTCGCGTGCAATTGCCGATCATAATAGCTGTGATTGTAGGAGACATCTTGGACTGAATCCATGATGGAGAGGCCAAGGTAAGGCAGCAATTGTCCGATCTGATCTCGGACAATTCAAGTCTCATTAATTATTCCGTCATAACTCCAGGCTTACTTGCATTTGACTTCTGAAATCTCCTCTATTTATCATATCTTACTGTCGATTATCTCGGTCGAATTTACTCTGTTGATTTGTTAGATAATAATACACGGCTAGGAGTCAAGGGCCTCCCTACGTGCCCCGGACATTTGGACGGACAATCGACCGACCGTTGTAGGGTATGACAAGCTGACCAGACTTGCCAGGGTTTGCGAGCAAGCGCAACCTCAACGGTAAGAAGCCGTAAGCGCTAAGCCGGTCGAAATTATTCATCCACTAACCAAGTGGATATGCAAACGGCACAATGATAAGTTTTCATAACAAGCACAACGTATTCTGGGCCTTCTGTGCGGTGACCAAATTCATCCTCTTATTATTGAATCGCAACGCTCAGTTCATCAACACTCAGCGCTACTATGAACCTAGTATTATGTTTGTGCCTGGTGCGTTTCCTAACGCTAGGCTATGCGCATCATTCATCGAGATCCTTTGCGCTAAGTGCTATGTAGTACGTACCCTACCAAGGGCTAGAGGCTTGTGCTCGGAGCGTGCACAAGCAATTCTAATTTCGGGTCCGACGCCGCTTCGCCTCTGCTGATTCCGAATGATTCACCATTATTTGGAAGCGAGTCCCGAGTCCCGAGGCGGACGTTAATTGGGGCATACGCGAAGTACATCAGCTGTAGTCTCCACACCTAAATCGCCGTCGAGTTGGGGATTAAATAAAATTCGTCGTACTGTACATATCAAATGGAAGCACCCGCTAATTATGCTTTTGTCAGTATTTTAGCTTTATGCCAGGAAAGTATGCATGTATCTGAAATACTTATCAGCAGCAAGCATCGAGGCATCCGTATGACTGAAGCAAGAAGATATATGAAAGAGGTAAACGCTCAATTTGTTGAAGAGAAATCCCTAATGCTGAAATTGTGAAGAAGTTCCACAGAGGCATTCCATAAGAACCAACAAGCTCTAGGAATTCTCCGATGAAGCTGAAGTGCGGACATATGGTGAATCCGGCATTCTACCTAGCGTATTGCGCGATAAACCTAACAGTCACCATTCAAGAGAAGTCTTACACGAATCAAATCCTTGTTGTCTACCATAAAAAGTGCTAGGCTGGCGTCTAAGGCCTAATGGGTAAGGGACCCTACAGTTCTTGGCGTAAGACGCTGAATGGGACGCAATCCCAGCGTCTGATGTAGATTGGCTCCCATTTTCAGTTTGGCTGGACAATTGCCCTATTTGGATTAAAGCACAAGTCAGCGTTTCGGTGAATTATCTGACCAAATTCTCGGGTATATCTCTGAATTTGCAAATCACTCTTTAATAATTACGGTTTGACTGTTAGCGTAGTCTGACCAAGCCGTAAGGACTAAAAAGATGGTCGAGGGGGCTTAGACTGACAATTCGGACTGTTACGAGCGCTGATTTCAACATGATTGCATGCATGGCTGGGTTAGGCTTGAAAAGAACTCGTTCTTTCATTGCTGCTACTTTTCGTTGGAATTAGCCGTTCAGGATTTTTGGAGGTTTACAAGGGACTTCCCTACCATGAAACCGCAGTAGGATAAATCGTGACCTGGCCGTATCACCGGAAAATTCGCTGTATTATCGGAAAATTCAAGGCATTTGCCGAGCGCTTAGACGAATCGGAATAGATCACTGTGCTGACATTTTGGTCACCAAGAGAAATGGGGTATATAAGTCCATTAAGCTCCTCGCACTCATTCTACTGAAAGAGTTCAAGTTGCATCTGACATAGGAAGACTAAGATTCTTTGCTTATTCAATACGCCGTCAAAGATTAACATACCATGTCTCCTCTGCGGAAGTTAACACTCCTTGCACTTGCTCATAGTGGAAACGTTGCGGCATACCAAAGCCATCCTATTGTTGACCTTGGCTATGGCATCTATCAAGGCTCTTTTCACCAGGTCAGAACGTACGTCAAGCCAGATTACCTTGCAACGAAGCTGATTATACAATCAGGGTCTCTCTGATAACTACAATTTCTCTAATGTTAGATATGGCGCGGAGCCAATTCGTTTGTAAGCTGAACATTTACATCTACTTGCACGCTTCGTACCTGCGTGAGCCCCGCAAAGACTCATGATTCATTTCGGCATAAAACAAGACTTATTGCTAACTCAAATGCAGCGGTAAACCTGTAGCCCCCTCAGGGCGCAACACTACCGTTGATAGAGGTGAACAAGGCCGCCTCTGCCCTCAAGCCTTAGCTGCATGGGAATTATGGGCTGCAGATGTTGCCGGCTCGTTTGTGAGCGGCGTTATCCCACAGCTCAGTGAGGCTCAAAAGAAGGCTCTCGAGTCTCCTTCAGATCTTGGCCTTCCGCTTGATCCGCGTGAGACCGAGGACTGCCTATTCCTTGATGTGGTGACACCTGTCAAGACTTTTGCAAATGCAAAGTCACATTCCAGGGCGAGATTGGCACCCGTTATCGTTTGGTTCTATGGTGGTGGTTACACCGTCGGTGATAAAGCTGGGTTCGAGCCATCTGGCCTCATTGATGCTAGTTATACATCTAGCAGCGAGGGCTTGACCTTCGTATCTGTGAATTCTCGAGTAAGCTTTATCCCGTCTTTTCAGAAACTATACAACGTCATCCTGATTATTCTTACAGCTTGGTGCTTTTGGTTGGCTTTCAGGGTCCAAATTGGATAGTTCGTACCCATCTTCTATAACTCTCATGTGGAACACTTGAGCTGACTATTAGCTTTGCATAGGTTCCATGGTGGCCAATGCCGCACTTTACGACCAGAGATTGGCTCTTGAATGGGTTCAAGAGCATATTCTACAGTTTGGAGGCGACCCTGATCGCGTTACTATCATGGGCCAATCTTCTGGGGGTAAGTTAACACCTTATTCAAATCAACACTTGATACTTATTAAAACGCCACATCAGGTGCAAGCATCTTACATCATCTCACTGCCTTTGGAGGAAAAAGTCCTAAGAAGCTCTTTAAACGGGCCATTCCCCAAAGTATGGGCTAGTAAGTCACAACTACGATGATAATCTAATGTACGTGACAGCTGCTGACTGAAATAATACAGCGTTCGCATCGCAAATAAACGTCTTGAAGACGACGTTGTCGAAAGATTCCTCTCTCTTGCCAATGTTAGTGACTTGCAGGCCGCCAGAGGACTACCTTATCCCCAGATAGCTTTGGCCAACAGGCTTCTGATATCTGACTCCTACTGGGGAACTAGCACTGTCGGTCCATATGAGGATGGTGTTTTCATCCCTGAGATGCCTGACCAGCTTCTGAGACAGGGTAGACATGTATACGACGTGGACCTTCTGATTGGCTTCAATCGGGCTGAAGGATTGGTTCATACTTCCCCTGAAGTAGTCGACGAAGCCACGTACCGTGTGTCACTTGAACAAGCTTATGCAGGCGCCCACCCTACGCGGCTTCACTATATACAGAATACGATGTACCCACCGGTGTTCGACGGTTCATACGGTTACACCAATCAGACCGACCGATCATCAATCACGAGGTCGGAGTCTTTTTACACTTGCCGCCGTGGGGAGCTGCATGCCGCTTACGGTGATAGAGCAAAGAGTTACTATATCAATCTGTATCCTGGCTTACATGCAGTTGAGATTCCATACACATTCTATGACGGTAAAAACCCTGGAGAGGGGGTTAATGCCAGTATTGCAACTACTTTCCAGGAGCTCCTCACCAGCTTTGCGAGCACTGGAATGCCCTCATCTCCGGGCTTGCCAGGCGGTGTACCTACATACGGTAATGAGACGCGAATGCTTGAAGTTGCTGACATGGGGTTCTCGACTATAAAGGATCCTGGAGTTACGAGCCGATGCAAGTTCTGGAACGAGAATAAGTATCTATGAGATAGATTTCTGGCCTGGCAGGGAGATTGTGTAACTAGATAAGACCTCCTATAAAATAATGAAACCTCATTTCTCGCACCAACCCCTTATGCTAAGGAGGTTTGTTTCTTCGAAATATACTTCTATTTACATCTGTTCGTTGCGTCAGGTTGCGATTGCCAATCACACCTTCTGAGCGAAACGTCTAGTTGTGGCTGCATTTTCTTGTATCCTTTGGCTAGACCTTCTTGTCGTTCACTTCTTATTACACACCCTGGATTGGCGTGCTTTTATTTCTCAAATGTGTGATTTTGCCTCTAGAGTCGGCCAGATTGCCGCTTACTTAAAAACGCGACATCGTAATATATAACTAGAACATTGACAAGGGTTGGTATAACGGAAATGACAGACACCGGGTATTTAACGCAATCAAATGTAACAGGTCCCACATAGGAGGAACAACAATGACTTACCCGTCAATCTAAGAATTTTAATAGATTACCTTGGCCGACCTCAACAAACAGAACCCGGCCGTAGGCGCTCAATGCAACACTCTGCAGGTAGATACTGATGTTTACGCTGGTGTTATTAGATAGAAGCCCACACCGACCAAGCCAGGTGGTGACGTAGGGATTCCTTCGCTTATACAGAATAGTATAACGAAGAACTATCAGAAGTATACTGTTGTCGGTTCTACGACGAATTTGTGGTTCGATTGAGAATTCTCATAAAATCTCTAGGACTAAGTTGAATGAGAGGAACTCCTCAATCGGCTCTAGGTCTACGAACCTTTAGGCCAAGTACTATATCTACGTGGGTATTTAAGAATGAAAATCGTATCTGCTTCCATTGTAGGAGTATATCAGCTTACAATTGTTGAGTTTCCTGTCAATCTCCTTACTTCTTCATGCTCTCACGCCAACAACAGACCCGTCGACCGCAATCATATAGCCACCTTTACCGGCCTTTCAGCCACGGTAATCTCACGCGGCGAGCAGAAGAGAAGTAGATGTTATCCTTTAAAGATTGGGCGGGTATCAACGATGGCAAACCAAAACTCATGGCAAGGTAATCAAGACCGCCTTGACGTTTTGTGGGAGCGAGTGAAGTAGGTAGACTGGGTCTGATTAAGACAACCAAGTAGACCTGCGAGTTTTACAGTAATGGTGTGTCTTACTATTATATTAATAATTATTTTGACCATAACTATCAGCATCGTATCAGAGCGCATTCGCTAACCAGTCTTGGTCTCATCTCAACCAATAGATAATCTCCTCATTGAGTTGGACATCAAGCTCTACTTCAATCATTGTGGCGCTCACTCTACCCGATTGCTATGACTAGATCTGATTGTAACTAGCCTCCGCCTCCGACGGAGATCCTGATCCTCTTATTCGGGTACACAGAGCCCGACAGGGCTACGTGCATGAAGAAGGCGAGCGTGGGCGAGACAACTGAGCTGCTAGTGGGCACCTACCGCTACGTTGTCACGATCTTCACTTTTAGACCGAGAGGTACGGGAAATCTTGAGATATACTAGAAGGCGGTGCAAGCAAGCTTATTGACTAGCGAAGAGCATGGGGCACTGGGGGTACTCAAATTTCCGAGTAAAAAGGACGTATAAGCACTTCTTGCGGGGAACTCTACAAAATAGGGAAGGGACCCGTTGATCCCTTACCAGACGACAGAACCATGCGCCGGTGACTTATGAAGCGGTGGACAGAGTCCGAGGGATCCCCACTCCTTGGCAGCTGTACAAAGTCTGCGGACGTAAACTATGGATGGGGAGCAGGGAGAAATACATAAGGACTGGATGGTCCGCTGCACCTGGTGCGACAAGGATCAGTGACTCTTTTTCTTTTTTGTGAGCAGATCCACATACGAGACAGGAGTCAAGTACAGTGTTGCAGTCATCTCCTCTCATACCATATTACTGCTGCATAAGGTTTTAGCCAATAGCAAAAGTATCCGACAGTTGCACGCAGGGGCCAGAATGGGCTCTTCTGCCTGATCCTAGTACGTACATGGCTGAGCTGGCATGGCTACTAACTTGGTAAAAACCATGAAATCAATGCAACGGGATTAAGTGTTGTTCGCTGTATTTACTATGAGGTGTGTATGCCTGAGTAGAATAAATTTGTTTATAGTACCCGTTGGCTCATGTGGGGCTAGCGCCCCAGGCGAACCAACCTAGCAAGCTAGGTTGGGCACAAAATCGTGAGACAAGCACAAAATCGTGAGACATCGGAAGGGCCCGGTTTTTGGTGTGATTTTCAACAATTTGGATATTCCGGCATTCATAACGCGTCGAAAAATTCAAATAAACAGCGGAATCAATAGTTTGAGGCTTTCCGCAATGATAGATTGACTATTGACTATCTGAAGGGTGTAGAAGTGACCGTTTCAGCACCCAGCCTTGCCTTCTTAGCCGGACGACTTCTCATGTAAATGACGATGTATTTGCGTCTTCTATAACCCTACGGCTGGATTCTGCAACTATTATTTCCTCCCTAATGAGATCGTGAAGTGAATCGTGAAGTTGAGCGTGATGTTGAAAGGGGCAGGGCATAGAGAGACTGGGCAAAGGAGAGGATGATGATAACTCGTAATTAGTAAGGCAAGGCGGCGATGAGGGCATCTCCACGTCATCAAGGTTTGCCAACTCGATAACAGAGAGTATTTCTTCTTCTTCTTCTTCTTCTCCTTCATCTCTTCCTTCTTCATCGCTTTCTTCATCGGAATTCGGCCGCGTGAGTTGGAAAGTAACACTATCATCGCTCCCAGGGAGAGCAGACCAATCTACCGCGTTAAGCGGCTTCCCTGCGAAGTTGGCGTTGCGAATAGAGTCTCTAACTTCTTCCGGTAAATATGTATCTATTATAAAGCCATCAGTCTTCTCATTCAGCAACTCAGTCATCTTAGAGCGTTGAGTATCCATAGAAAGGTAATCTTTATCCTTCCCGGTGTGTTCAAGCCATTTCTTAAACTGCAGCTTCTTTGGAACGCCGTTCACGATGACTTCCTTGTTATCTCGCCACTGTGATTTTAAGCGCTCGATTTCTCGGATCGTGATACTGCGTGCGGCACGGAGTTGACATTTTCCTTCCTTTGCGCGGGTCTCTGCGATGAAGGCTTCTTGCTGATTCCGGATTTCTTCAAGACTCACGTTATGAATATATTCCCCCACGGGCCGCGCCTTCTTTCCTCTCTTTCTCTTGTTATACTGCTTCTCAATACGACTTCGCCGATCGTCAGCATATCGCTTAATCGTATCCTCAAGCAGAATAGCTTCGCTAACGATGTTGCGGATGTGTTTGAGACCGGCGCGCGTAGGAGAACTGAGGAGATCGTGATATCGCTCTCCAACGCGTTTAGCAGTATCAGAAGCGGCGGAAAATCGCCCTTCCGGAGGCAAGAGAGAGGCATAAGTAGGATCAACTGCTTGCTTTGCTTTGAGCTGCTTCTTTAGCAGATAAGAGACCACAGGTTGATCTGTAGGTGGGAAAATCCCTGACTTTTCGAAGCCCGAGATGATGTGAGCACGCGTGAACCCTTCATTGAAGATTTCCTGTTATTTGCCCGAATCAGCACACATTTTGTGGAAGAAAAATAATCACGGACTC
Source organism: Fusarium sp. JS1030 (assembly GCA_000966855.1). Lineage (NCBI taxonomy): Eukaryota > Fungi > Ascomycota > Sordariomycetes > Hypocreales > Nectriaceae > Fusarium > Fusarium sp. JS1030. The sequence continues at coordinate 19,116 of JWIW01000020.1, read as the reverse complement.
ACCATAAAGGCACCGGCGAAGTCACGGCGATTGAAAGAGAGATTTCCCTGCCGCAACGACTCGCGAAGCTTCTTTTGATGCGCATTCTTCATCCACTGGAAGACTCCAACATCCATCGGCTGCATCTTATGCGTTGAATGAGGAAGCAAGAAGGCAACGAGGATATCAAATTTGATGCAGTATTCGCGGAAGGCAAAGGCGCCGTGCCCTTTGAAGCCGTCGATAACGAGAAGCCGCCAAATCTTCTCCTCCGGGGTCTTTTCCTTTGGAGGAACGTCAAATGAAATGTGAGGTTGAAGCGGCTTCCTGAGATGCTCATCACATCCGAAATGCTCTTCAAATGATAACTGACGACTCTGAACAGTAGCAGACTTCTCCCAAGAATGCCGGTTGAACTCCTTTGCCCACTCAACCGTGATATCTCCATTCGAGAACGCAGATTCTGACTGTGCAAAGCGCATATTCGGATCACCGTCGATATACGCCCACTCTAAGGAAGGAAAAGACTTGAAGATAAGCCAAGGAGGAACCGTATCTCCTGCAGCATTTCCAGTACCAATAACTGAGCAGCTTTCTCGGTCTGCAGGGCAGAGGACCTGCGCAGGATTCTTCTTCTTGGTGCGTACGATGAGGCATTCCACTCGCTCTCGCAGTATTCCTACTCTAACTCCCGCCTGGTCAGCATTCCAGGTCTCTGAGGCGCCGATTTGCAAGGTCGTGATGACTTCAGCGAGTCGTCTATACCACTCCTTCACATCATCAATGCCGGCCATTTCCCACGCTTCACGAGACTTCTCTATCGTCTTAAGAATCGATTTTTCGAGTTCAGGATGATCCTCACGGAAGCGGCGATACCACATTCTGCTAACGGGCTTCGCATCAGGATTTCTGCGGCGGATCAGCTCGTTAGCTGCATCTTCGACTTCGACTTTGCAAGCAGGAAGTCCTGATCTTTCCATCCATATCACGAAAGCGACGATGGCTTCCTCTTCTTCCTCTGTCAGGACCTTCGGCCGGCCAGCGAACCCAAAGGAAATATCGTTCAAATCAGCGGAATTTGCAACTTCTAGCTTCTTCACGATACGTTGAATAGTTGCACGAGAGGAGCCGTGATAAAGTCCCTCAGCAGCACGAAGAGTAAGTGGCTTCTTGCTGCGCGCGGAAGCATCACGAGATAAGCCCTTTTGGTGCCGGACACGAGAAAGAACAACCGCCTGAGCAGCTTTTAAATTGGCTTGAGAGGGCATAATAAAGTTGGACAAAAATCGGACTGTTTTCACTGATTTCTGTCTTGATTTCAGGTGTTTTCACAGGATAAATGTGTGACGCGGCCAGGTGTGGGGTCTGTCTCACGATTTTGTGCTTGTCTCACGATTTTGTGCCCAACCTAGCTTGCTAGGTTGGTTCGCCTGGGGCGCTAGCCCCACATGAGCCAACGGGTATTAATGAAACTTCAATCTAATAGCAATAACTAGTAAAAGAGATATGCCTCTGGTACCTAGCGTAAAGCCTTGTATCTATACCTGCCGTGAGAAAGGAGCAGTGTGCTCTGCAGAGACTTATCAGGCGCATTCTACTGCCTTACACAGTGCACATGCCGTCGGGATTAGACGCTTTTGTATAATTGACAGCACTGCCGACATTTTCGTGTTTTGTTATTTTAAAGAGCGACCTTCCGCTGCTAAATAAGTGCGAGCCGGCCAATCAACTACTTTCAGTAGCGCTACCAAATTGCAACCTGCCTAGATAGGTCGTCTGGATTGGACGCTATTTATTTACGAGGAGGCGCGCAGTGGGCGGCCCACTTCCCTGCTTACTCTAAGAGAAAAGCTTAAATTAGTACGGCTACTCCGTAGGGCACTTTTCGATTCTCCGTTGGATTCGGAGTTGTCCCAGCCGGCCGATCAGCGGACAAGTCCCAGAGTATATAAAGGCCGCTCCAATCGCTCCTTTATCACTTCTACCAAGTCAGCCTTCATAAGTCTCTTTTTCTATAGCCATCTCTCCTCTTTAAAAAGCATCCTCACCCCTCTGTTACCCACCATGCAGATTACTTTGTTCGCCGTTACGCTCCTTGCTTCCGTGGCATCAGCTAGAGAATTCGCCTTGTTCGATGATACGAACTTCAATGGAGCTTCTCATAGGGAGATACGTAACAACGATGCCGCCTGTTGTATGTCATGCCCATCCTCAGACAGAAATTTGATAATTAACGATGTCATAGGGAACCTCAACGGCAAAGGCGACCGAGCGAGCTCTGTAGGAGGTGATTCAGGGTGCACTACCTTCTTCCGGTGAGATTACTCTTCATTGTAACACATAGATGGTTTGCCCGCTAACACAACATTAGGGAGCGTGACTGTAGGGGATCCAGCTGGCAGCAGCGTGGTTCTGCACCCACTGTCCCCGGCTTCCTCAATGACCACATCTGGTCATTCCGCAACCAATGCTAAGGGGCATTGAACTTTTCTCAAATAGATCTGTCCTGGTTGCCCTTGTTACTGGTTTTCCTACGCGGTTTTCCCAGTAGCTGTCATGCGAATGTAAAGGGCATATCAGTCGCAGGAATGAAAGAGGGAATAGAATGCCGATCCTAAACTATTTTTAGGCCTTGGTTAAACTTCTAGGAGTTAGTACTACGATTAAAACCTATTACTATAAACTGTGCCACACCAAATCTCTTGCCAGATAAAAGTGAGAACTAGGACCCTGAACTGCCTCTCTTGCCGTAAGCGCGTCGAGAGAGGACTCGCCAACAAGAGACCAATACTTACCTATTAGACGCATTAGGTATGTAACTTTTCCTCCGGGTATGACTAAGACTTTCTCATGCTGAAGTGTGTTGGAAAGGCCTCTGCCCACCCGTCTAGCCGAAGTTGTAATGAAAGATATATCAAAATAGTAGTTACGCACTAGACCTGTGTGGTGCTCTTGAACTTTATCGATCGGCGCTTCACCGGACTGTAAAATCGCATTGTCTTTGCCGGACTGACTGATAAATAGTAATGCTATGCCAGTAATTCTTTGAAAAAAGCTACGTAACTAGGCTGCGCTATCAGTGAAGCATTGGCCAATGTCCTTCCCATTAATGCAATGTGGCCTCGCCATTGTAGTCTGGATGAAGCTATTCATCCAGCTAAATGTGGCATGGAATGGCTCGAGCGAGAGGGCAAGTTTTAGAATCGGCACCACTGTCCCATCACACTCGGAGATTCCCTCCTCGAAGGGACCGTGCCACTCATAGGTACAGAGTAGCAGTGTTGATACTGTAGTTAGGCACAGGTCGTCTGACATGGTCGAGATATCCTGACACTCAAGTGCCGAGCCCAAAACACTGTAAATAAATCTTGCCTTTTCGTTGCAAAAATGGGAGAAACGACGCTGGGGGGCGAATGTAAATGCGGGTTAGGTGAGGAATATGGCAAAGGAGGCACCCAAAAGCAAGTTTCCCCATTGCTTGTGAACCATGGTTGAGGTCATTGACGGCTGGTGGTGCGAGCCCATCATTACACCTAGCAAGCAGATCACCAAGACGGGTATCGGGTTGAGAGAAAGCCCATAGCTTTCGGGGGTGCGGAACTGTCTCATCGTATGGCTTAAATGCGCCTCGATGAACCTGTTGACATGTACTGTTGCGTTGAAAAGGCCACGTACTCTGGTTGATTCGACGAGCATGCTGCACGGTAGTGGATGTTAGAACTCTTCTGATATAGCGGCACTCGGCGTAGGCCCGCCTCAACTCGGCTATTCACGGTACACTTTATGGTACACTTACCAAGTCTCCGTCCGACAAGAGGACCGTAATAGTGAGATGCGCTGGGTCCTTCACCCTCCACTCGCCATCTGAGTTATCCAGATGCTCCATGATGTTGATAGATCTATAAAAGAAGACGAGGAAGCTCTCCACAGACCTCTGCGGATGGCGGAGTCCTGCGATCTGGCCACCGGGGTCAAATATTCCATGCCCAGCATAAATCTGCAAAGCTGCCTGCCTAGCGGCCCAGGTTGAACAATCCAAGCCAGAAAAGGACACCTCCCTCAATCCAATGAGTCAAACCGTTATAGATAGCATGGTCTTCCTGTTGTTCTTTTCGGATTTGTTTAGCTGCAAAGGCTAGTCTGAGACCGCCCTTATATACAGGCCAAAAACCTCTTCGTATTGCTAAAATGCATGCTTTTAATATTTAATAGGCTTTAAACCAATTTATTTAAACACAACCGTGTCCTTTTTGTCTGATCTACTTGCGATACCACATACGCGACGTCTTCGTATTCCGAATCTTACGCTTCAGCTGCAAAACTCCATACATCAACGCCTCGGCAGTTGGAGGGCATCCAGGAACATAGATATCGACCGGACAAACGCGATCTACGCCTCTTGTGACGGCATAGCTATAATGGTAATACCCTCCTCCGTTTGCACACGATCCCATGGAGATAACCCAGCGCGGCTCGGGCATCTGATCGTAAACCTGGCGGAGTGCTGGCGCCATCTTATTCGTCAGCGTTCCAGCGACAATCATGACATCCGATTGCCGAGGCGACGCTCTAAAGAATGTGCCCAGTCGGTCTTGATCATAGCGTGGAGCTGATAGATGCATCATTTCGACGGCGCAGCAGGCTAGGCCGAATGTCATAGGCCATAGTGAGCCTTCGCGAGACCAGTTTGCGACAGAGTCCAGAGTTGTACTTTATGTCATTATTACATAAGCTACTAATGGCCTTCCAAATTGTCAAGGGTATCACACTTACAGGGCGTAAGATGCAAGTCCCTTGTTCTCTTGCTGACTTGGCAGAGGCACTTCTTTGCGGTTCGTATTTCGGATAGTCGATAGTCTGATGTTGCGAGGTCGCGAATCGGCCGTTATAGCTGTGTTCCGTGTTTTCGTGGTAATTACGGATAAAGCTTGGCGGTTGTGAAGTGTACGGACTGCTCCATAGTTCATTGCTACCAGATCGTGGGGGACCTGAAGCATGGTTTTGAATCTAGAGAACGACATTCGTAAGAATGAATCAAGGACTAAAGAAGGAAACTAAAAATAAGATACGAAAGTTCTCTACTCTGACCTTAAATAGATTGGTATTGCAGATGTGTTGGAGGGTGGAACGAGATTATGTATCACAAAACAATACGAAGAGCGAATACTCGCCTACTAGTACTCCCTCGTATTTCGTACTTATTATTGTCCATGGCACCCAAACTAAAAATCGTGATCAGATGCGGCTACGGGATACGCTTGTTAAACCCTTTCTTCCCTCTGAATAGTGCTTTCTGACCGCTGTTTACGCATGATTATCCATAGTTTCTTGACTCTACATGGTAATCCGACGATTCATCTACCATCGTTGTGAAACAGCTTAAGACCACCATGCACAGGCAACGTGGCTTTAACCTCGATCATGAAATGAGGCAAATTCAGCTTGCATTCTACACTAAGTACAACATTATACTGCTCTTTTGGATTTTTGTTACCTGTGGTAGCTCATGCTTTGCGTATCCTTATTTTTAGATACAATTCTTCTGTTGATTACCGATCTGCCTTCGCGGCCATGCTAAGAGGTCTCTAAACTGGCCATGGTCCTCAATCTGGTTCTCAATGTCCTCCAGCAATTTCTGACCCCAGCCTCTGAGGAACCAATATGTTCTATCCAAAGCGTTCATAAAAACTGCATAATATGCCAGCACTAATAAGGCGTGGGGCTTCCTCTCCCTAATATCCGCCACAACACTGTCTGGCAGGAAGAAAGGCCACAGCAAAACAGCACCAATCTCCACATTCACGTCGGCGTGGGCTATTTGAACTGCCGAGACTTCGAGTATGGAAGCCGCCTTTTCGTAATCGGTTTTGTTGCCAGAAGGTGCCGTGTCCAACATGAAGCGGCGAAGGGAAGATAGCGCATTAAACATGTCATCTGGGAGTACTGAGTACTCGAGAGATGGTCTCCTAGCCGCCGTGTCAGTTTAAATAATAAGCGGACTCTGGGGCCAGCCTTACGATTCAAGGGTGGGATCGATTGACACTAGCCAGACACTGGTTACCAACGGCGCAAGGCGCATCTGATTCAGCTGTGGTATGTATGGCAGTAGAATGGCTTTAATCCCCCGCGTAACAGAAATCAGTTCCAATGTCCTCGAGATAGGTGCCGTCTCAAGCTGCGAGTCGCCACTAAACCTTGGTGAGGGGGATAGCACATAAGCGATCACTATTGTAGCAAAACAGAAAATCGGTTGCCAATTGTTATTGTTGATGTTTGTAAGAAGGGTTGTGAAGGTCTTTTGACCAACAGAGTGATGAAATGAAGACTGCTTGAGATAAGCTTCCCGACGGTTCGGCATCAAGGAGGCCTTGTGCAGCGCAGCGAGTGATAAGATGCCATGCATAAGATACTCATGTGCATAGCCTTCCTGTGGGAATATCACTCTCCACACATGCTTGGCGGGCTCTGCGCAGGCCATTGTGTTACTAGTGACCGTGCAGTAATGGTGCATCAACTCGAGATCGAGGCCCCAGGACTGACCGAGGCGGGTGATACTTGGTGTCTCAAATAGAGTGGCACTCGCAACGTTAGGTACACATGATTCAACACCGGAGGAAGCTCTCGGTTGGGACTTCGCCGACAGGGAGTCTTCTGAGGTTTGTGTCGGGGGCGACCAAACGCCGTCTTGCTTCGGGTCGTCGACTCCATAATTGCATGGAACATTGTACCGCGTACAATTGAAGCAAGAAGGACGTACCTCGTCACACTAGCAGATGTTTAGCGTGGAGTACCCGGGTACGTCAGAGTCCAATCGAGGCTTACCTTAACTTTGCGGCGTTTACATTCTTTACAGCCTTGCCGAGACTTCCTATGAGGGCGGCGTGTACCAGCCATAATAACAAACTAATTAAAACGTGCCTATGGTGGACAGAGTGAAAATGGTGGAAATTCGACAGCGAGGGGGAGGATCAACTTTGCCAAACGAAATACGAGAAGCGAATACTCGTATATAAGTCAAGTTACACCAGGTCTGTGCTTTCCACGCCGGCCGAACGGCGGTCAATAGGCGGACGGGTACTGTCAAATGTGACGGCCTGCCACATGCCTTGAAGGGTGTCACGTGATGACACTAGGCTCAATTAGGAAGTCGCAGAAATCGCGCCTTCCCCTTAGCGAGGCTTCGCCGAGGAACACATAGAAAACAACAATACAC
>JWIW01000087.1:326431-497521 GCA_000966855.1 Fusarium sp. JS1030 | reverse complement strand
AAAAAAAAAAAATCATCTCAAGCTTGCATCCTTGTTTGAGCCGTGAATTGAATCTCCCTAGCCTGAACGTCCCGTCTTGGCAGCAATTGAGCGGACTCGTTCAACGGCTAAGCCACACCCAGATCCAACGCTATGTCCGACGGATACGGCCTTCGTCTCAGTGCCGATCTGCATTTCCAGATGCACCAGCCTCAGCTGGGGAGGGGATGGGTTCGCATTCTGCAAGCCTAAACGAAGCGGCCACAGCCTCAATGGGTGACGAGTAGCGGCGAATGGCGAGCGACCGCAATAGGCAAAAAGAGGAAGCGGCGGGGATTTTCTGCAGCTTCGCCCAAAAGACCCTGGGGGCTTGGGTTCATCCAGTGCCAGGCAGTGCTTATTTTTGGCTGCTCCTCCATCTTCCCCGCCACCTGCGTACGCAGCCAGGCTTCGGCCGCCGCCTTCGCCCACTGACAAGCTCGTGCTAACGATTTCTGGGGTGGGCCCGAGGCTGCCGAAGGGAACGGGAAAGCATCACAAGCTTCATAAGCAGAGCAGATTCCCCCTCAACTCAAAGAATGAAAGAGAGAGAAGGCGACCTAATCTCACGTCTCGTTAATTACCTCATCAACTTGATACCTTAATAGTGGAGCATTGGCAATCCTCATCAAGCAAGCGTTTCCCGTCGGCTGTTTCTGCACATCCTTGCGCGCGCGCACGACCAAGCTTTTCTGCTCCTCAGTTTAATTCGGTTTCCACGGACGTTCTTGCTTTTCTCCTCCCGTCGTCATCCCCAAGCTCCAAAACCTGGGTCCCGGGGCCCCTACGTCACGTTTCAGCGCCTTCTTCCAGCACTCCCGTCCACTAAAAACGGTCCCCCGTCGTCCGACCTCCAGCGCCCACCAACCACTGTGCAGAAAAGGCCGCGCCACTGACCACTGGCGTTCGGCTCGGGTGTCATAAGCGTGAGGTGGTCCCCTCGCCCAGCAACAGGCCCGCTAGAGCCAAGACAAGCTCGGTAGCCTCATCTCACAACCAGCTCCCACTCCCACTCCCGCCAGCCTTTTAGCCTCTTGCTCCTCCCATCTCCATCATCATTTCATCCCCCTCCCCGCCCATTGCTTCCGCCGCGACGCATCACCGTTCACCATGTCCTACGGCCAGTACAACGAGAACCCCTATCAGCAGGGCCCAGGCCAGGAGTCTGGCTACGGCTACGGCCAGGTAAGCGCAGCTTTTCCCTTTGCCTCTCATCTAATTTCCCGCCCCCGTGCCAAACGAACCACAATTTGCTGACCCGACTTTGTTGTGATGTCCAGGCCAATCCGTATGCGCAAAACCCCCCAGCCCAAGGAGACAACCAGTATGAGATGCAAGACTATTCGCAACAGGCTCCTGCGTCGTCGAGCCTCTCACAACAGGAATTCCTCAACCGCGTCCAGAACCTCCGCAATGACATCAAGGCCCTGACCAACGACATCGACTACATCGGCCAGCTCCACCAGCGCACCCTCAGCAGCACCGACGGCAACGCCAACGAGCAGCTCGAGCAGTATGTCAACCAGACCCAGATCCGCAACACGGCCATCAAGGACGGCATCAAGGGCCTAGAGCGCGACCTCGCAAAGACCACCGATAGCACCCGCACCACAAAGCAAACACAGCTGCAGTCCCTCAGGACCTTCTTCAAGTCCGAACTCGACAAGTACCAGAGCATTGAGCGCGACTACCAGCAGCGCTACCGCGACCAAATTGCTCGCCAGTACCGCATCGTGAACCCCGATGCTTCCGAGGAGGAGGTGCAGCAGGCCGCCCAGGCCGATTGGGGCAACGAGGGTGTCTTCCAGACCGCTGTGAGTAATCAAGTAATCCTACCTTGCCGAGACCCCCGGCTAACGCGCAACTCCGTAACAGCTTCGGACAAACCGCACCGGACATGCCAGCTCCGTGCTCGGTAACGTCCGCGCCCGTCACAGCGAGCTCCAGCGCATTGAGCAGACCCTCTCCGAGCTTGCCAAGCTCTATGAGGACCTCGCCACCCTCGTCGAGCAGCAGGAGCCCGTCATCCAGGCCGCTGAGGTCAACGCCGAGACCACCGTCGAGAACATCGAGAAGGGCAACGAGCAAGTCAAGGTCGCCAACGAGCACGCCCGTCGCCGCCGCAAGCTCAAGTGGTGGTGCGCCCTCGTCGTCCTCCTCATCATTATCGCCATCGCCGTGGGCGTCGGTGTCGGTGTCAGCGTCGCCAACAGTAACAAATAGAGGAAGTGACCTTCGTCTCTGACTCTGACTCCGACAGCGACAACGCTGCCGTTGTGATGAAATTCCGTTATCTTGTTACGTCTTTTTTTCTCTCTCATAGATATCTCCATGTCGTCTTGCCTTGCCTTTGCATTGGCAAGATATCAGAGTATACGACAACTCTTCGACCGTATACCACACACACACATCACCGTACTTAATTTTTACTATCCTCGAAGCGCCGGAGCGCTGGGGAACAACTCTTGCCGAGAGGCGCAGATGATTGGGGTTTGACCAAGAGTTATTATCGTTTCATGAGAAAAAGGGTTACGAGTTCTTGGTTCGGGGAGGATTGGTTTTTGGATTGACGGTGACTGAACCACCTTTTTACGCTTCTTTTGTAGGAATACCTTGTTCAGCTCGCATGAAGGGGGAAGACAGGGCAAACAGTTGGGGAACATGGGAATTATTATGTATCTATCTGGGGAAGACGGTCCAGAAAAGTCTTGGATGCATGAGATGATGGATGGAGGAACTCCCACGCAGGTAATAATGTCCAAGCCTCTATGGGCCACTGAACAATGACATGAATCACATCACAGTGTTGAGCATGATAGCAAACTGTATCACCAGGGCCGAGACACGATAGCATGACGAAATGACGGTTATTTTTTTTCTTTTGCTCTCCCAGTCCCCAGATGCCCAAGTATCCCGAGTACCCGTCGTGCGTCCATCCGTCCTCACGTAATTCCGTTATGCTGAAAGAAATCATGAGAGAAGTGCTTATTATATACAGGTACAATCGGGTTCCATTGTGCGCATTACAGTCCCAACTCCAGAGCAGTGGACCTCACTTCCCGGTGAGACGAGGCAGCATATCAGCCAGACGAGCTTCCTCGGGGGGGACAGATCGCGGACCTCCATTTTCCGCAGTCCATCCAAATTTGACATCTTCCTTCCTCTCCCTCCATCTCGCAGTTGCTCCAAATTCGTACACTATACACGCCTTTCCGGCCTCATTTCGTCTTGATCTCGTACATCTTTATTGGGGACCCATGCGGAGGCCACCGGGACCGCCGCCTGCCAGCTTAGCTGCCAGCTTCGGGTACTTCTCTGTGACTTGCACTTGTGTTCGAGTTGCCTCGGCGTAAGAAAGGGCGTTGACAATCTCGCCCTCGGTTCGGGCAAGCTCTGCTGCGCGCTCAAAGTACTTGAGGGCGGCGGGCACGTTGTTCTGTTGGAGCAGGAGCTGAGCCATTGTGGCGACGGCAATATCACACTCAGGGTCGACTAGATAGATGTTAGAATACCATTACAGAAAAATCTTTTGTGGAGTTACTCACTGATGAGAGCCTTCTGGCAAAGAGCCTCGGCCTCCTTAAAGTCTTGCTTCCATTGGAAGAGAGCCAGGGCCTTGTTAATGAGGGGCAGGACGTTCATCGACATGGGCTTGGTCTGCTTCTCCATCTCCATAGCAGTGTCAAACTTCTCGACGGCTTCCGAGAAGTTGCCCTGGTCTAGTAGCAGTTCACCATAGTAGTTGTACACATCGGGAACCTTGGGGAAGTTCTTGATGCATCGTCGGAAAGTGGCCATGGAAGAGGCGATGGAGCCCATCTTGTACTGGGTGACACCGAGCTGAATATGGGAGAAGATGAACTCCTTGTCGAGGTCAATCGACTTCTGGTAGTCCTTCTGGGCATCGGCCAGGTCACCCTTGATGAAGTGAGCCTGGGCACGGTGGTAGTAGACATCGGGGTCGTTGCCATCCTGCTCCAGAGCCTTGGCGAACTCAGCCTCGGCCTTGTCGGGCTCACCAAGCTCCAAGCTGATGCTCGCTCGCTTAATATAGCTCTGTGTCATGGAGGGGTCGAGCTCAATGCTCTTGTCGAAGTCGCTGGTGGCGTCCGCATGGTTGCCGAGAAGGGTGCGGAATGTACCCCTCATGTTGTAGGCAAGCGCCTCATACTCACCGAGGTCGCCCAGCTCCAGCGCCTTCTCAAACGCCTGGCGAGCCTCCTCGTAGCCATCACCAGTCTTCTTCTCGAGGGCCTGAAGTCCGAGCTGCATCTGTCCCTTGCCGGTTTCGGGGGACAGCTCATCCGAATCTTCGAGGCCTGCGGGGCGGGGCTTGGGTCGGAAGCTCTGCAGGTAGTTTCCGACAAAGATGGGGCTGGGCAGCTTGGGTGGTCGGGAAGCCATCATCTCCTTGGCCTTTTGCTCGGCGAAAGTCTTGAGCAACCTCTCGACGGCCTGGGCGGTAGACTCGCTCTTAAAGTTGTCGATGATGCATGACGCGGTGAAGTCGAGAAGAGCTTCGGAGTACTTCTTCTGGTGCTCGTAGGCGGTAGCGCGGCGGTTAATGGCCTTGACGTACTCGGGGTCCATGTTGATGGCGGCGGTGGTGTCCTCGATGACCTGATCCCATTCGCTCATGGCGCTGTGGCAGGCGGCTCTGTTGGAGAAGAAGACGGGGTCGGCCTTGCATAGGATAGCCTTGGAGTAGAGGTCAATGGCCTTGTTGTAGGCCTTGTCGCCGTAGGCCTTGTTACCGGCCTGCTTCAGCTTGGCGGCATACTCGTCACGCTGCTGCTGGGTGAGGGAGGAAACAGTCTGCTCATCGATCTCGGGCAGCTCCGGCTCGCTCTCGGCGGAAGCGGGCTTGGGTTGAGAAGGACCAGTTGAGGGCGTCTCCTTGGTGTCTGCAGACTTGCGCTCAGCTTCTTTTCGCTTTCTCCTCTCCTTCTTGCTGAGCTTTGGAGATGTGTCCTTGGACGTCTAACAATTGAGGTGAATATCAGTCACAGTCCGCCACGAGGTGGGATGGTTCGATGCAAGAGGCGAGCTCTGGCGGCAGGACTCGGTCGGCAGAAGCGGCGGCGACAAGACCAGAACGAGGGAAGCAGTACATACAGAATCACTAAGGTAGTAGACGACGCCGGCACCCGTAACAACGACGGCAACACCGGCAATGGTGTAGACAACAGCCTTATTCTCCGAAGCCCAGTTCGTTATCCGCTCCCAGACACCCGAGGAAGAGTCGACAGGGATGGCCGTAGCCCGGCCCGGAGGCATTGACGGAGTCGGAGCCGACATGACGAGGCCTATGTATGATTAAGAGGATCGACGGGAGGTGAGGATGGAAGCGAGGCCGTCGGAGCGGTTAGAAGCAGTCGGGAAGCCGATGATGTAGGGGCGCGGTAATACAGTTTAGCTGCGACGAGCTGGACCACGCGCAAAAAAAGCTGACGGCTGTCTTTGAAATTTGGCGCGCCAGCAGGTTTGGCGGGCCGGGCCCACTGAAAGTTTTTCCGATTACTGACTGATTGACTGAGGTGCTGAGGCAAAGTGGTGGTGGTGGGCGATGCAGTGGTGGGCGATGGATTATGCCTGAGGCACTCGGATGACGACGGCTTTACACCTAGGCAGGGCACTGGGCAATTCTTGTTGATGTAAACACTGGAGGCGGCGGGCAGACCAGGGTTCTTGAGGGCGGCCAAGAGATTGTGACGCCGCCCTGCTTGCGGCCCCTGCCGCTGGATTCGCAGCTGATGATTGCCCGCCCGTCTGGCGATTTCGGGTGCGAATGAGGTGACTTGTTGCGGGGGTTCTACTCCATGACACGGCATTGCCCTGCCCTGCCCTGGAGCAGATCCGGAAGCAGTGCTACCTGTTCAGCCAGCCAGTTTCGGCAACTGGCCTACCTAGTCTTGTCCGGGAGGCATGAATTGGACATACTATGTAATCCGTGTTTGGCTAGAACCTCACCGCTTCGATACATGGTTCCCTGCAGTTGCGAAGCCGGAGCAGCTGTGCGGGGAGAGATAGATACAGTGCTCCCAATCAGACATGTGCCATAGCCAAGATCGTAAGCAGCTTCGCTATGCTACAGACCAGCTTCCATCCTGGTTCTATCGATTTCCGGGACTGAAGGAGTAGACTGGAGCAACACGACTAAGACGCTTCAGGACTACACAACCCTGCCAGCTTTCGACGTTCTCAATGCATCAATTGCGCCTGAACAGCGAGTGTCTATATCTTTCGGCTCACCTGGAAAGTCTTCCCTCAGCATAATGGGTGACGACTTTTCTCTCTTCACCTCAATGAGGTATGATCCAAAGCTGGAAAAGTTAAAGCAGGAAGGGTCCAGCGGCAAGGGCTGGAACTTTGACAACGAGTCGCCGTTTTACATGCTCGACTTTCACCGCGACCGATTACTTAGGGCAGCAACACATTGGAATTGGCAGCACGCAATTGACCAATTATCAGGTCCCAATGGACTTCAACATCTAGCTCAGCTTGTCTCGGAGGCCGTGGGGCCTTCTCAAACAACGCCCTTAAGAATGAGGATTCTTGTGTCTCGTGACGGCGACATCAAGGTCGAGAAGTTCAATACCCCAGAAGTTCCCTTGAATAACCTGCTTCCGAGTCGGCTTCCCGCCCCGTCATCTACTTCGTCGGAGAAGGATCCAAGAAAGACCCCCAACTTCACTCTCCTAGTTGATCGGGCACCAACGTCAAGGTCTGAATACACTCACTTCAAGACCACAAGGAGGGCCATGTACGACGCTGCTCGACAGAGAGCTTGCATTGCACCAACAGACCCCAAAGAAGTCCTGGTCGTTAACCAAGATGATGGTTCCATCATGGAAGGGACCATCACTACACCTTACTTTTGGAGAAATGATCGCTGGGTTACACCACCCATTGCAGCCGAGTTTAGCTGGGATGAAGGGAGTGGCGGCCAAGATGGAACGTCGAGGCGTTGGGCATTGGAGACGTAAGTGTCACCCAGGAACCAATCGAAAGCTTAATACTAATACGGAACACAATTAGAGGGCTGGCTACGGAACAAGCTGTCAATGCCGCTTCCCTTGTCAACGGTGAAGAGTGTTGGATCAGCAACGGCGTCAGAGGGTTCATCTCAGCGACTATCAGCCTGCAAGAGAGTGCTTAGGGGTCAATTGAAGAAAATAATAACAGACAGTGTTGGCTGCCAGACGGTGGCGTGTTGGGTATGAATCCTATCTGACTGTGTCACAAGGTGATAGTAATTGATGCCCTCTCAGTTCGTGTCACAACGTCATCTCTCTCAACCCCACAGAATGCTGGTTTGTGGCAGTTGGTAACCGTGACTAGAGCTCTTCGCTAGAACCCAGGAAGTCGACTCCTTTCGGAAGAAAGGCCAGGTTCACTCCCGGTCTACAGCTCGGTTTGCAATGGAAACTATACAGCCTGTTTAGCAATTGCCAATCTACCATATTATCAGGGTCCCCAAAGGTTGCAAGCGATAAAGCCATCTCCAGCATTCACCAGGCTTATCAACCAACCTCTTATTTGATGACCAGGAAGAGTTATTACCGACATCCTGGTAGTGAGACTTTCCGCATTTCATGATTCCAATATTTATCGAAACTTGTACGTCGCAGGAACTCTCAGATCTCAACACTTATTATGACCTGAGCAGCCTGGGTAGGTATGCTGGGATCCCTGCGCTGTCAACAGCCAGCATCAACTGAGAGCTTACAGTGCAATAGCAGTACCAATAGCCCTCTCGTAAGTCGTTATTTCATAAGGTCACCTCCACGCTATTACGCTTTCATCCAAGAACAAAGACTATCTCATGGCTCTTGTAAGGAACTATATCGCATAGTTTAAGGTCTTTCTTGGACATAAGATGTTCAGCATGATGGTTCAGCAGAGGCGATATCGAGACGAGTCACCCACTGCGGTTGAGAAACAGAAGCAAGGCAATCCAATGCCGTCCCATGGCCATGTGTCAGACCCTCGTCTAGCATGGAGGTGCCTCTGGGGCGAACCCTACAGCAGTCTCTATAGAGGTTCCGGGTGAAGCTTGCCGCTGGGACTGGGCACTGCTGGATGAGGCGAGACTAGAAAGGTCTGGAACCGCATCTGTGCTCAAGCGGCAAAGAACGACATCGCGGGCAGACCATGATCCAGGGCGACGATGACACACTAAGCTGAGTCGGTGGCTTGAGAGTTGGGCCCAGACTCGACATAGGCAGCTGAATACGAACTGTGACAGGTTGAGGCTGAGGTTGTCGAACGGTTGAGGCCTTTCTATCATCGACGATCGTCCATTTTTCGACCATGTTAGATGAAAGTGCACTTGGCGCTGTGGAGAGAGGCAAAAGTCGTGAATAGCCGGCTGCATTCGTCTTATTACCGGTGGAGTTGAGGCTTGTTGATCATGCCTTGAATGGCATAGCCAACGGGTATCAACCCTTCTGATGTCACCTTGGGCATCAAATTTGGGATGGCTTGCTCAAAAGCAAACAATGGAAAAGAAAGCAAGGAAGCCCAAATATGAAAGGTGACACTACGGAATTCGGAGCTGAGCTGGAGTATGTCCGATGCCTCTGTGTAGGGTAGGCTGGATGTAAAAGTGGGGCATACCGGCGAACACGGGGCGCGTCTCTTAGATGGACGCTTCATCGATTTACATACGCGTTGACAGGCAGAGCAGAGCACGCATTTCCAGACCTAGAGAAACTCGCACCAACTCCTTTGTAGTCGAAACTCGCTCTGCCTTATCATCACAGACGGGAAACCGCAGAAGTGACGACCGCGCTTGCTCGTGGGCCGGATTAGCGCCTCCCTCCCTCGTGGCACCCACGCCGATCACTCCCTGCTGAGCCAAGCTTCCCAGCTGCTAGGTAAGACAAAACTCCAAAGCTTCCAATCGCAACATCCCATCGCACTCTCTTGGGTGACCTGTTGCTCGGACGTTTTATAACCCAACCTCGCCACTTGGGCAATTGGCAGAGAAAAAGAAATGATTATTTATGGAGAGCTTAAGCCGTTGACAGCCCCATCTTGACGACCAAGGCAGACTGACCTGGTTCTCGAATTCAATTGCCCTTACTCTTCCAGGAGTTGCAAAAGACCAGGGACTCTTGCCAGTTTCTACGCAGTTGTCGACATTGATCTGTCTCTTAATGACAAGCTGATGCAACTATAACTTGGTTGGCACCTCTCAACCAGCCTGCCCTCTCCGTTTCCTAGAGGTTATCAGGCTTTGTCGGGAGACCATGGCTACTGAAACTCCAAAAACACCGGAATCGGCCATTGCCGAAGGCCGCCAACATTATGGAGCAAAACGGTTCAAGCAAGCCCTTGAGAAATTCACCAGAGTAAGGGATGCAGCGGCACTTCCATCCACAACTAGCAACTGACCGCCCAATAGGCAATGAAACTGTGTCCCTGCACTCGCCAAATGAAGCGGGAACGGTGTAGCTGCAAGAACTACCAAAAGGTAGCCCAAGAGGGGGGCTCCATCTTCAACGAAGCCATGTACACATGCACCTGTCCCGTAGGGAAGACGTTCAACAAGTGCGACAATCAACACCACATACAGGCCCTGGACTATCGCGCTGCAACCTGGGAGGCGCTTCAAGAACTGGACCGAGCTCGGAAAGACGCCGAGTGGATTCTGGAACTCGCTCCTAGGCTTCCAGATGTATGAAGCCCGTGACCTTGTAATGACTGCTTGTTGACGCGAATAGGGCTATTTGCGGCTGGGCAAGATTGCCCGTCTCCAGAAGAATTACGAATTTGCCTGGAACGTTTACAATGCCGGCATCGAGGTTGGAAACAAACACCAACTCGCTGAATCGCCAAAGTTTCAGGTTAGAGATTTTCCGAGGAACAGCGTCACCGGCCAAGACTGCTAACCAGACCGCAGAAACTCTATGCCGCGAGACAACCGTTGCATATTCGATATTATCGTAGAGATCCTCTCAAGAACCCCCAGGAGATTGTTCAGCGCATATTTCAATACCTCGACTTTGCTACTGTCGTGCGATGCCTTCACGTCTCCAAAGACTGGAGGCGGTACCTCACTAGTCGAGGCAACGAGCGTCTGTGGCGAGCCTTGATGTTTACAAAACAGTTCCCTCACCGCTATGCCCCTAGCACAGTATCCCTCAGGAAGCTCATTTCCTACTCTGGCAATGATGTCAGGAAAATTGTCATTGATAGCCTGCTGCGTTTTAGACTTACACAGCAGAAGCTTCTGGTTCTCTTGCAAGGATCAAAGAACCTCGAAACCCTCGAACTGCGAGGGAACCAAGACGAGGACTTGGAAATACCAAGTGCGGAGGGTATATTGAAAAAACTAAACCGGGTCGTCCTCAACGATATACTGGCGGGAAAACCTCACCTCTTGAAGCCATTGTTGCTCCACGCCAGCGAGAGCCTACAGTACCTGCATATCGTAGGCCTGCCACAAACGGGAATGACTACGAGGCTTTGGTTCCCCGACTTGCCCAACCTGCAGTACTTGCGAATCGAAGAACATAGCAGACCCAATCCTGTTAGACTAGCCATAGTAAGCAGTTCCATCCTCTGACAGTGGCATGGCTAATTAGAACGCAGTGGTTCATGGCACAGAGAACACCGCGCATGCAGCAGATGTGGCTGAGCGACGTGCAGCTTTCAGGGGAGCTCCCTGAAAACACCAAAGTCCACGATTATTGGCCAGAGCTCAAGGTGGTCGTTGCAAACGGCTCGACTGACACTGACCCAGAGACGGCGGAGACCATTCAAAAGCTGACATCGATACGTCGGGGAGACACGCTGCAATATGTCGATTTTGACTTTCGATGGAAGTATGACGAGCATGGACCGCTCGGTTTGAGAACCATATTGGACATGTTGAATCAAGAATCAGCAACCGTCCCAACAGACGAATTCAACCGGGACAACCACTACAAGGACCTACGATCGCTGCGCCTCGCTCGAGCCCTGATATCGCCATCAACGCTCAAAGAGGCCCTCGGCGATGCCATTGCGACTCGCAAGCTTCACACGCTGGATCTGATATTCCCACTCGAGTCCAATGGCACTCCACAAGGAGCGACGAGCTTACAACACATCCGTGAGCATGACTGGCTGCGCGGCGCGGAGAGCATCAGATGCCTTGGTGTTTCTGAGTTCAGATTCCGCGCGTACCCAAAGAACAAAGACGAATTTCCCCTGCCGGACTTCCTCGCTAGTTTTCCCAATCTCGAGACGCTCGAGATCAACTCTGGTCATTACGAAGGACTTGAATTCTGCACCGTCGTTGAAAACATCATGAGGGCTACTAAACTGAAGAAGGTGTATCAGACCACAGTGAAGGGCATCTGGCTGGACCAGCTGCGCGAGATGGCCTCCAAACATGGCGTAGAGATGGTCTGGGGAGAAAGGCCGCGAGAATGGCCTTTACCCGTTGAAGAATGAGTTTGAGATGAGGGCTGTGGTATTGTACGAATAAATAGTGAGGATAATTCTGTCAAGCAACTGTATGAATAAGTGATAGACTCGGGAATGTAGTGGAAGGCGTTGAAATTGGTCTGAAGACTATGCTATTCACAGACGAAGATAAGCAATTTACCTCAGACATTGGATATTTTCTCTATATATTGATTTTATTGCCACCCCTGGATATCTATGTGTGAGAAGAGATATAGCCGTGTCCAACGGTTCAAAAGCCACTTTTATTTCAAGACTTTTCTCGACCGAATTCTCGAGATTCTATACCATGCAGACGTTTTCTACCCGAGTCTAAGAACGACGATCCCAACGCCTCCCCATACATTTGCAACCCCACGGACGTATATCATAGCTTAGACCTCATGATAGGAAGTGGGTTTGGCAGTGACTATTCAGACAGCTAAGCCCTACCAACCTTGAATGACAGAATCTGGGCGTTGTCAGTAGAAGTCCAAGATACGAAACCAAAGGACTTACATCGTTCTTCCCCACACCCACGACGTCGTCTTCAGATACTCGGATATTCCCAACGCCCTCGACAAACGCGATGGGGGCGTCGCCCATGATCTTGCGCGCCACATCGCCGACCGTGCTTCCCTTCTTGACAAGAACGCAGTCTCGGAAGACAATCTTGGATTCTGCAGCGCCCGAGCTGAATGTCGTCGTGTTCCGGACTGGAAAGACCGGGACAAGACCAAGTAGCTCAGCGGCTTTTGATAGCACTTGGACGACACCCGTAGACCCAAAGCGATACAGGACCATGTCTTTGAGGTTCTCTATTCGGTTGCGGTTCTTCTCATCGAGATCTTTAAGGCCGCCGCCGGTAGGATCGCCCTGTTCTATCAGATCCTCCTTGGTGTCGATAAACTCGCTGCCCTCCACGTACTTGATGTAGCCCTGTTTGGCCATCTTCCGTAGGAAGATTTCTGAGATGGCCGAACATAGCACAATCGTGTTAGGATCCTGCTGTTTGGCAATCTTGGAGATGTTCTTATCCGCATCTGGATGGTCGATCTTGTTCAGCGCGATAACCGTTGGGAACTTCTCGTCGATAAAGGCGTTAACCACTCGCTCAACTGTCTCATCGGTCCATTCTTCCAGGGGTTCCTTGATGGCGCAGCGATCTAGCGCGCGGTTCACAATGGTCGATGTTGCACCGTATCCGGAGAACTGGGCCTGCAGCGTTTCTGTTGCGGTTGCCTTAATGGCCTGATGTCGTCGTCGGATCGATCCCCATCGCTGCATGAGGTTGCCGAGAACCCAAGCCACAATCTCGCTCCGTAGCCATGCGATGTCCACTGAAGGGTCGTACCCTCTTGTCTCCTTGCCCTCAGCATCAACCGTGCCTGAGACGTCAACAACATGGATCAGCGCATCTGCATGGCGCAGATCGTCAAGGAACTTGTTGCCTAGGCCACGGCCCTGGTGGGCACCAGGGACGAGGCCGGCAACGTCGAGAAGCTCGATAGGCACAGAACGCCGGCCATCGACGCATGCGCCGTAGTTGGGCTTGCACCTATCTGACACATTGTGCCGCGCGCAAGCGCATTCAATCTGGAGGTAGCCAATAGCTCGCTGAGGGTCAATTGTGGTGAATCTGGAGAGCAAATGTCAGCTCTGGAGACAGGTACTGGCTTACACAGAGCATGTGTGTGCGCTCAGTGGCACAGAGCAGGGTGAAGATAGAGACTTTGGAACAAGGGTGATTCATACGGGAAGTTGCCTATGTAGAATTTGCGATCAGCGCCGAGCTGCGGCAGCTTTGGCCAGGGTATTTCTACCAACCAACTTTGGAGGAAGCGTCGGTCAAACTGTTGAGCGTGGAGCTCTTCCCAGCCGAGGGCTTTCCCACGAGACCGATAAGCGGATCGCGAGGCATGGCGAAGGAGAAGGGCGCTCCGGAAACCGATGGTCCGAGGCGACGTGAGGCTCAAGGACTTGAGACGGGAGCAGTCCCAGGCAAGAAGAACAAGGTACGGAAGATCGAGTCTCCGAGACGGCGGCCGGGCGGCGGACGGACTTGGACCGGCGCGGTCTTGTAGCGATCAAGAGCCGAGGACAAGACGAAGGCCAAGACCAAGACCGGGGCGTAGCACTCTCCTTCTGTCCCTGTCGCTCTGCAGTGGCTTCCAAAGCGTTCTCGTCCTTCTCTTGCCCGAGGTTATAGGCTTGAGCGGGGATCCCACGGTCCAGGTATGTATGTAATAGCGATGCAGACAAGACCATGCGGCGGCGATGCCATCGAATGGAAAGCTCTTGATGCAGAATTTGGTCCTCAGCCAAGGAGGCTGAAGTGGGTCGGAACCTTGTGGCCGGCCGTAAGCGGGACATAACCACCGGACATCAATCTCCTCTACGTACCTGCCTGTTTGCCCATTCCATTCAATCACAGGCAAGGCAGGTGCAACGATACCTGGCGCTTCTTTCTTTAAGAGCCTTTTTATCCCGCCCCGATTCCACCTGAGCCTCTTTTTCTCTTCTTCTGGCCATGGCATCGAGCTCATCGCTATCAATTGCCGCCTTTCCCGCCTGGGCGCGCTTCAACGATGTTGAATTTACCAACGCTGAGCTGCAGGAAACGGAGGGTAAGGGAATTGGCTTGGTGGCGGCAAGGGACTTGAAAGCGACAACAACACAGTCAGAAAAGGATACGACGACGACGACGACTAGTATCAATGCGGAGGGAGGTGAAGCATCAGGTGCGGATGGCAAGGAGGGCGAAAGAGCTAGGGCTGCAACTGGAAGTGAAAGTGGGACAGCAATTGACGACATCGACCGCAACCAAACAAAACTGATTCGCATTCCTCACGACTTGGTCTTGTCAGCTACTGCCATTGAGGAATACGCCAAGGTCGACCAGAACTTCCGTCAACTCCTCGATGCCGCAGGACACCAGGTGAGGCGCTTGAGACCCTTTCCCACGAAGGGGGAGCCTCTTGATGATGGCGCAGGCAGTCACTGACATGCTCAAGTCAACCAGGAGAGATATACTCCTGTATCTCTTGGCACATCTTGTCCTACCCAGCAGAAGTTCGTCTAGCGCCAGAGGACCTGCATCCACGCCGTGGACCGAGTACTTGAAGTTCCTGCCTCGCCATGTCCCTGTACCAACAATGTGGTCGGAAGTTGAGCGAGCTTTGCTGCAGGGCACATCGTTAGAGGTGAGTGTTTCCCCAGACTTGCATTCACGCCTAGCTGTTTTCATTGCGGAACCGCAATTATATGACGGACACGATGATGGTCGGAGAATTTCCCCTGGTTGGACAAAAGGACCCTAACAATTCGTTCAAGGCTGCATTGGAGGCTAAGCTCTCGACACTTACCAATGAGTTTGATGAACTCTACGAAAAATCTTCGGGGCTGGCGTTTTGGAACTCGCTCCTTTGGGAAAAGGAGACGGCAACCATTCAAGATTGGATTTTGATCGATGCATGGTTCCGTTCCCGTTGTCTGGAACTTCCCCGAGCTGGGGACGCCATGGTCCCTGGTCTCGACATGGCCAACCACTCGCATCGCCCAGTCGCTTACTATGAGGAGAATGTCAAGGATGATATCGTGCTGCTACTGCGGCCAGGTGTGGAGATGACAGGTGGGGAGGAAGTTACCATCTCGTACGGAGAAAAATCCCCTGCGGAGATGCTCTTTAGCTACGGCTTCATTGATCCCGAGTCGGCTGTTCACGAGCTAACTCTGCCTCTTGAGGCGCTTCCCGACGATCCGCTTGGAAAGGCCAAAGTCCACATGTTCAAAGCCCCTCCCACACTGAAGCTGTCCCGGTCTGATGGGAAAGTGAGCTGGCGCAGCCCGTTCGCATACTTGATGTGTCTGAATGAGGAAGATGGTCTCGAGTTCAAGGTACTTCAAGCGCAGGATGGTCAGCGGGAGCTAAAGCTTTTCTGGCAAGAAGAGGACGTGACAGCACGAGCACACGACTTTGAAGCCCTGATTGGGAGCCACCCCCTCTGCCAGGTGTTTAGGCTTCGAGTGGTTGCGGTCCTGCACGAGGTGGTGTCTACCCAGCTAACGCACGTCCGCCCCGAGATTTCCCATGATCAACTGGAGCCGTTGCGCCGGGCCGGAGTTGTGAGAGAGGAGTGTATCCGAGCTGCGGAAACACTCAGAGAGATCGAAGCTAGTGTGCTTGAGAGCGCTACCGAGGCACTGGAGGAACAGGTACGTGACACAATATGTCTTTCTGTTTGAGCCTCATCCGACTTTTTGAGGCTCTTGAACATGGAAAAGCTGCCAGATCGAGTGATGATGGCATTGCAACAGATGACATACCGGGATCCCGAATTCCCGCATGTCAATTGTTATTTGCCATGGTTCATGGACAAGGTCAACTTTGGCCACCCGGCAGTTCTGCAAGATGCTTGGCCGCCTTCCCCAGATTTCTTCCCCCCAGACGTTCCCCTCAAACCTTAGGAACCCCTCCGCATTATGGCTTGCGAGCCCACACATCCCGAGGTCTTGAAGCTGGGAGCTCGGTCACACACCGAGCTTCCTCCACACATCTCAACGCTTTCCGTTGCGCATCCCCAGAAACAGAAGACTAGGACTGACAAGGGTGCGTCATCGCACGGTACAGAGGACCCGCCTTTTTGCGGACGACCACGTGGTGGCATATCTCGGATCGATGGAAGTTTCCTCAAACGGACAAGCTTCAGGCATGTCGGCCAATGAGGAGGATGACTTTAGCTGACCGAAGCACACCTTGCCCTCGGCGGTTTGGCCAGCGTCGAGCATTGCCGCGTTTGGTTTCCATCGAGTTTGTGGGGCTCCGCAATTGCCTTGGCCACCTCTTGGTTGTCGTCCATTTCTTGCTCTTCGTTCTTTTGATATAGCATTATGACGAAGCCAAATCGCAGACTTGCCTCTGTTGGTACCCATTCATGATCGACCTCTAACTAGTTGCCTCTGACGGTTCCTTCGACACCTTGACCGCCCACCTCGATGGAAACGATGCATGTACCGACGATGTCGTCTTGCGCACCCAGCAGGGGACTCCCACATTCGGACGCTACTTCTGCACCCAGCTTCCGGCGCATTCTCGTACCGTGAAGTGAGGTGTGATTTGACCAGCTTCTCCAACAAGACAACCAAGGACCCCAAAATCGGACTCGATTTCCGACCGGAACACCCTGCGGTATCTATTGTTTCGGCCAGTTTCCGCAACCGCTTCAGTCTGCATCAGTTGAACAGGCGCGTTATGCACAACGACCTATCCTTCGGGTTGTCGACTTCCGTTCATCAGAGAATGGAAATTCCCATTGGGATTGGGACTGAGCGGATAGACTGCGCGACCGGGAACCGAGAGCTTGTGCGACGCTGAACAACTTTCTACTACCAGCAGCGGAAGTCGCGGCAATCTATGTGCCATCCATTCTGCGGCACATCATCTGCCGAGACCAGCTTGATCAAGATTTCATCCACTAGGATAAAGACGGGCACGTATGAAGAACTGATCACCGCATATTGACAACCAAATGATGGCAAGACGACTGCGATCCGATTGATTAAGTGTCACAACCATCAATTGAAGCTGATTCCAGAGCCGGGGCACAGGCGCCAATACTGTAACTGCATTGACAAGAGCATGGGCCAGGGTTGCAGACGCCGGAACAGACGCCGGGTAGCAAGACAAGGCAGGACCCTTTGGTGTTCTGCGGAGGATCTTTGTTGAGATTCGTTGGTCGCAACGGTTTTGTTCCCCGGGCGGTTCTCGTGAGGAGAAACAAAGGATGAGATCCAAGATGCAGGGTTGTTTGGATTCACACCCTCGAATGCTATACACACACCCTACTCTGCGCGTTCCAAACACAACGTCTGCGACAGCATTTCCTTCACTAATTCATTCACTCAATCGATCGCTTGCACATTAGGATCGCTGCGAGGGCGCGGAAGCGGTGGGTGCTATGCGCTAATCCCCACTGCCGCCCAGCTCTCCCTTTGCGGATCATCTGGAAAAGGGAATTGCGTTAGGACGGAGCCGTCCCAAACGACGAGACAAGGACGATGACGGTGATGCGCTACTGCGTTATAGGGGATGACTTAGCTTAGACGGAAGTCGGGGATCCGTTGGCTGGCGCGGTCATCTCGGATTCTTCTGACGACAAGTCTTGACGGAGGCAGAGTCATGTCTTTACTTGGACGACATCCGTGGCCTGGGCTGTGGAGATATCACGAACAAGCTCGAGTGTCTATTTTGCGCCTCTTGATGCAGCAGCACCAAATTCCAGGTTACGGGAACACACGTAAAGTTACTGTAGGTACGGTGCAGGCTGGATGCGATGCGCCTCGTGAAGGGTTGCAAGAGAACGGGGCACCCATTGGTACTTGAGACCTGAGACTCGGGACTCGGGCGCTCAACGGCGTCAAGGGCTTCAAGACTGGATGGATTGAATCCCCCCCTAGAACGCACAAACCCCCTTATTGAGTCGGGAACTCATGAGAAAAACAGCTTTAGCTCAAAAAGTAAGGGTAAGCGGTGCGACGTTTGTCGAAATGAGAAACGAGGCTCGAGACTCGAGACGGCGAGTTGTCAATTCCAGGGCTTAGACAGTCTTTGACTAGCTGCGGATCAGTGATCTGCGTCCGCAACGATTGCGGCTCCGAAGTGGGTCCATTGCGGCTCCCCCAGGATGAAGAGGCTTGAGGGCTTGAGAGGCTAGCAGCGTTTGACAAGTTGAGATGGATGGCTGAGAACAAGTCTAGCGCCCAGCATGGCACGGACGGGGGTGAGGGACCTGCGGACGGCGACGACTAACTACGACGACTGCAACTGGATGCTGATGGAGATTTGATGCGCTGCGGTTGCTCGCGTGAGCGAATCCGCGAATCCGTGAATGAATTTGCTGCTACTTTGCCGTCGCATCCTGGGGCACCCGCACCCGTGTCCCCCGGGGCCCCGTGCCGTCGCCGGTCCTTGTTGATGATGCTCCGGAGTCAGTCTCAGCGTTCCACCACGGTGAGCAACGTGCCGTGTTCCTTAGCGCGGACGCGCGCCAGCCCTGCGGACTACGGGGTTTTATGCACTAGGTACGGTGTAGTTGAACCTGACCTGCTCCTGACCTTGGTTCACCTGCGGCGTTTGGGCGGTATACAGTCTCGGACTGTACGGTTCGAGGTAGCTGGATGCGGACGTGAACGGCACTGGGCACAGCTGTAGTTGACTCAGGAGCTCTGAAGCTATGTACTGAGAGTATTAGACCCAGAGGTGAGTGAGGTGGCTTTCTTCTTCATGCTCATCGACTAGATCTAAGTGGCGGGGTGACCGTTTGACCCCGGATAGATATGGATAGGAGATGAGATGCTGGGATGCACGACACTCGTGGCCAGTTCACATTGTGGGCTGGGGGTATCTAGAGATCTCGGATGTTTGTGCATTCGAACTCTGGGGTAAAATCTGCGATGAGGACCAGAGCACGTACCGCAGTGGCATCACCCCGCGTACGATCGTGTCTTGTGAGGCATGCAGGGTGCAGTGGACTGGCTTGAGAATCTAGGTGATCGCACAACGGATCTTGACGCTTAGACGACGCCAAAGGAGGTGGAGGTGGAGGTGGAAGAGGAGGATGGGGGACCGCAGAGCGGCTCCGGGGTATGCGTCTGGGGCCGAGAAGTTAGAGGCTGCAGACGGTGATTGGCAAGTTTGCTCGAGGTTGTTGGTGTTGGGTCCGTGGTAGTATCATACCTCAGGGACCAATGCTGGCACTAAAACGAAGAGCTCCATGGATAGGGCGGCATGGGAGGGAGGAGCCTTGGGCCTGGTCAGCCATGTGCGTGATGGCCACCACAAGCAGAGGACCGAAGAACAAGCCTTTCCTGGGGATCAGTGGGGTGACTACGAGGTGGAGCGACTCCTAGGTAGAGATGAGGACTGCAGGAGGACAGAGGTTTGGAGGTGAAGCACACGACCTGGGATGAACTGGGGAGTTCCTATGTGCCTGGGCAGACTTGGCTTACACGATGCTACGCAGCTGGTGTTAGTGGTACAGTAGGGGTCGAGTCCGACAAAGAAAGCATCGAGAGAAACTCAAAAAATAAGATGACGCTTTGCCAACGCCCGCAATATTTCCCCGCATCGCCACGAGAAGGAGAGGGAAAAAAGGTTCTTCTCGAAGAATCCGGGGTTGAAAGGGGAAAGGATGGGAAGGGGTTGCCAACAACATCATCATGGCGCTGCAGAGTAATGGGCGGCTCTTGTTTTGGGGGAGGCGGCCATGCCCGTGAGGGTGTGGCACGGTGGGCTGTTATTCCTCATCCTGGGGCGTTCTAGAGTTGCGTGGGTGGTGCCATTTCGCAGGATCGAGGCAAGCGCTTGTTTGCTGGCCGCGACGTCAAGTTCTTTTGCTCTCACGGGAGCTGAAATGTATCGTCGCGTACTGTGTGTTTCGTTACGTCTTGGTTTCATTGTGTCCATGGATCTTCAGTTTTCGGAAAGGATATGTTGTTAGTTTGCCCATCTTGATCGTCTGTCGGCGGCGCTTTTGGACGAGAGGCCACCAAGCTAGGAAGAAACGGGACGAGCTGAGCTGACGACTCTAGGAGGCAGGAAATGGCAAAGGATTAGGGCGAGGAAAATGTGAGATATGAGACTAGGAGAAGAGGAAACAAAGGGAACAGGAGAATTACGCGCCGGCCGCAATACGCAGTCCGCACTTTTGTCGAGGGTTTTGAACGGCCAAGGGACAGTAGTAGGTTGGCAAGGTAGTGTAGTGTAGTGTAGTTTGGGTTGGGCTTATTAGACTCGAAACCTCCATCCATGGGTTGTGGTATTTGGTGCTGGGTAGTGGCTTCAGCTCCTACCTAGTTAGCATAGCATAGCACAGCGAGCAGCCAATGCCGGCTTCTTCACCTTGACTCTGACCGCTATGATTCAGACTTGAGCTAAATTAATTAACAAGTAAAATAAGTCACATCAATGCGGTCTTGTCTTGTCTTGCTTGCTTTTTGGGCACATCTCGACTCGTGAGCCCGGTATGCCAGAAGACTCTTCTGGTAAGCGGGTCAACTCGAATCGAGCTCGAATCCTCCGAAACGGGACATTTACTCCATAACTGCTCCTGAGAGAAAACACAGACTCTCCACAAAAAACAACATCGGAATCTCTTTCTCTCGTCAGTTTCATCAGTCACCGTCGCCTACAGCACCCGCTGCGCTGCGCTGCACTGCACCCATCAATCCCCACACACCCACGCTAAAACAGTCCGTCGCACGCCCCCCAGACTGCGGACGTGGCTAGGGCATGCCACACGCTAGGTCGACATGCTGCGGCTGTACGTACCTGATGTACCGACTCGACTCAGCGCTCCAGCTGTGAGGGTCCCCCCACTAGCGAGTTAGCGCTTGCTTGCGTGCAGTGGTGCCGTGGCCATCAGCCTGGGCACTGCGCTGCACTGCACTCTGCTCTGTTTTTTTTCGGGGTTTCGGGGGGGTGAGCCAGCGGACGGGACTTGGGGAGCGAGTCGGGTAGCCCAGTGGGAACCGCTGCCGAGCTCGCACTGTGACGCCGTCCACCTGGGTGTTCTGGGCCTGCTTCTTCCATGGCACACCTCACTCTGGATTGGCCTCGCCCACTGACAGGTCGGCATATTCACCACCCAAAATGCAAAAAGCGCCCTGGGCCAACCTCCCGAGGACCCTCCTCGATAGTCGAGCGGTGACTCCCGGTCCCTGACACCATTGCCATGTGCTTGACGGCCTGGTACACTGTGCCCGGACCGTGAACCGCGTGCCCTGAGCCCGCCATCTCGTCTCTCCCACGAGGATGATGATGATGATGATGATGCACGCCCACCATGGCCCATGCCCACGCCCTGAGATGGGCGTCCCCAGATTCCGTGCCCTGGTGGTACCTCGGGCCATCCTGGACATTCAGTGGCCTGGCCTCTGCTGCTCTGCTCTAGCGGTTGTCGCCAGCAGAGCGCCGCCATGGCACGGGCTTGTCCCCGGGCTCCCCCAGGATTTTCCACCTCTTTCTCCACAATCGCGTCCTGGGCCTTGTACCCCCCCGATTCCCTCATTTCTACTAAATCTTCCTCTTTCCCACCCCCAAGAAATCTAATTCTGCCCTGGTCTCACTGATCTTTCCCACCTTTTTATTTTGCCTTTGCTTCCTTCTCTATATCTTGTCTCGTGCCCTCCCCTGTCCTCTTATCTATATCTGTCCCGCCTTCCCCATCCTCTTTGAACTCTTTTTCTCACATCCAGCCTTCAGACTTCAGAGATACCCAGACCTGCTTAATACCGCGCGCCTTTGGCTACCCCCACCATATATATATACCCGGCCCTGGCGCTGATACCACCCGAACAAGACCTCGGCCAGAACGACTTCGACTTCTGTGGCCTTTACAACTGTTATTTACCGTGGACGACTTAGTTGGTGACAGTACGGACGATACAGAATATCCAAGGAGTGACACCGGCAAAAACAACAACCGCCTCTGGTAACGACCTTTCCGGCAAACCTTTTACCCTCGGCAATTAGCCGCCCTCATATAACTGCATTCCCACATACACACACAACAAAATACCACCAAAATGCCCGGAATCCTACCCATGAAGGTCATCAAGGTGGGCACCAGCTCCCAGAGCAGGATTGCCCAGGCTTGCGACCGATGCCGGAGTAAAAAGATCCGCTGTGACGGAATCCGCCCTACCTGTTCCCAGTGCGCCAACGTCGGCTTTGAGTGCCGGACAAGCGACAAGCTCAGCCGCCGCGCCTTTCCCCGCGGCTACACCGAGTCTCTAGAGGAGCGTGTGCGACAACTGGAGGCCGAAGTGCGAGAACTCAAGGACCTGCTGGATGAGAAGGACGAGAAGATCGATATGCTTTCCAAGATGCACGGCAACCGAAGGAGTCCCTCAATGGCTGTTAGCAGCCCGACTGCCCCGGACGCCAAGAATGATGCCCAGGCCTCAAAGGAAGACACATTCCGCGTACAAGCTGCGCCATTGTTACTGGGCGTTGAGAACTCAGATTCTTACTTTATGGGCGCTTCAAGCGGCCGCACATTTATTGGTAATTTCTTACCGCATCTCATAATCACATGAGCCTCACACTGACACATCGGGCAGAATCATTTAAGCGAAAGATCCAGGAGACTGGCAAGCCCAGCACTGACTTCAACCCCGAGGCCTTTTTGCATATCCAGGGCTGCGAACCCCTTGGACCCAAGACTCATGAGCAGTCTCTCAAGGTTCCTCCCCGACTCTTCTCCGATCGCTGTGTCAACGTCTATTTCCAGGAGTGGGCTCCTCTCTTCCCTGTCCTTCACAAGCCCACTTTCCTGCATATCTACGAGGAATTTGTCGCCGACCCCGAGAAGGTCAAGAGCAACCACAAGCTCGCCCAGCTCTACCTTGTCTTCAACATTGCCGGCCTGTCATCGGATGCCCCTGACCTTCCCCAGCTTGCCGCTTGTGAGCAACAATGGCGAAAGGCTCTCGACGCCGTCCTCATGGAGAACACCATGAACACCCTCCAGTGCCTCACCCTGGCTCTCCTCTACTGCACCATGCGCGCCGACTATAAGCGTCTGCAGCACTACAAGGGCATCGCCATCGGCCTGTCTCACCGCCTGGGCTTGCACCAGAGCCAGAAGCGCTTCTCTTTCGGTGCCTTGACCATTGAGACCCGCAAGAAGGTCTTCTGGACTCTGTACACCCTGGACTGCTTCTCTGCCGCCATCCTCGGTCTTCCTAAGCTCCTCAAGGAGGAAGATGTCCAGGCTGAATACCCCTGTGACACCGACGATGAGTATGTCACTGAGAAGGGTTTCCAACCCACACTCCCTGGCGAGTACACTCGATTGTCGAGCGCTCTGGCCCTGTTCCGTGCTACTCGTATCCTTGCCAAGGTGCTCGAGAAGAACTATCCTGCTTCGACTTCTTACGAGATGTCCCTGCAGCAGATGAGTGCGCTCGAGAGCGAGCTTGATGCCTGGTACAACCAGCTGCCTTCTCATCTCAGACTCAACTTTGTCCAAGACAAGCCGTCTGCAGATGTGACTGGCAGCCGTTCGCCCCTCTTGGTAAGTCACTGAACCGAATCGTGAGGTATTTTTCTGTGGGTTTTGCCGCTAACAATCTGCAGGCTCTGGCTTACTACTACATTCGCACGCTCATCTACCGCCCCGCCGTTGGCTCCAGCCTGGGACCCAAGGCGGCACCGGCGCTGATCTCCATCGGCACTTCAAGCAAGCACATTATCCAGATTATCCAGCTCCTCGATGAGCGGGGCATGACTTTCTCGTTCTGTCTGAACAAGACGGACCTATTGGTGGTCTGTGGCATGACTATGCTGTACCACTCAATTGACCTCAAGCACGATAGCAAGATGATGCGCGATGACGAGCGGCTGGTGAATTCTGTGATTCGCATCTTGGACCAGACCAAGGCCCCCGGCTCGGTCGACTTCAAGCGTGTGGCCAGCATGCTTGTCGCAGTCGACGACACAGTTGGCTCGCCCATGGAAACTTCACGTGAGGCTTCGATGCCCGCCCCCGCCTCCAACCGAGGGTCGCCGCCAGCCGGAGCAGCCCCCAAGAAGAAGAGCGCCACAGCCTACCCTCTCGGTCAGCTCCCGGGCGCCGCGGCTAGCGACAGCAACTTGATGGATCAGGACAAGCTACGACGCATGACGGTGCCGAGCGGCGCCGGCCAGCGACCTGAATTTTACCGCGCCCGATCTCGCCAGTCTTTCGACAACCTTCAGACCGAGGTTCCCATGAACCACCGAGACCACCGCATGTCTATGTCACAGATTTCGCCGAACCCCGGCCACAAGGCAACTCCTCTGTCACGACCCAACCTGGACTTTATGTCTTTCGGCCACCACTCGCAGTCGCCGCAGCCGCATCCTTCATCACCCCAGCAAAACCGCGCCCACTCTCACTCTGGACAGACACCCCAGGCCAACCCCATGATGGCGCACTCCCCTGTGACTACTGCAAAGATGAATGGTGTGTCGACTACTGAGTGGGAGACTCTTCTGGGCTCATTGGATGGCGGCATGAACAATGTCTATGATGCTATCTACGGTGGACAGGGACTTGTTAATGAGGCATCGATCGCCGTCAGCAACTGTGGTGACTGGCCACCGGACAACTGGGACCTGAGCGGCTTCAGCATTGGTGAATTTGGCAACAACCCCCAGCCTCCGCAGAGCGTCCTGAGCATGAGCGACGAGAGTCTCAGCTCGGGTGAGGAGGTTGGTCCTTCGGAGCTTGGATTGAGCGTGGAGAGTGTGGACTACCGCAATCAGATCATGCAGCAGCAGCCACAACAGCAGCAGCAGCAGCAACACCATCATCATGAAGGATACATGCTGGACAACAGGATGGAGACGTCGTTTCCTATGTGAGGACGGCCAAAAAAAAATGATACCTTGGGCAGGTGTTTTTGAAAACTATCACGGCTTGGGCACGACTATGATTATTACGGAGTTGATTGCTATGGGATGTTTTTAGGAGTACCGGCGATTTGATGATTTACCTGGGAGACGGGGGTCTTCCCAAAGGGAGGCAACTGTCGCTACTATTGTTTTGGTGGAGCGATTGCAGTTTTGTGTCTTTTTTATCTACGTACTATATAATCTGGGGACAGGCAACCAGGCCCAGCAGTTCATTGTTATTTAGTCTGGGGGAGTTTGCTGACGCTTCCTGGTCGATGATATGAGAGAAGAAGGAAAGGATGATGGCCAGGGTCTGCGGACCGGGCCTCGCAATGCGACACGGATTAGAATGTCTGCTTGCTACTTGGTACATAGCTAAAAGAAGGAAGTTTCAAAACAAGACTAGAGGCCCTAGCAATTGAGTGACCGATGTCATCGAAACGGCACTAGACTTCTCGCTCGGCTTGGGTTCCATCGGCGCGGTCTTGGCTCTGGCTTGGATCGGTGGGCAATCAATAAACAGGTCACCGGGGCCAATGTCGAGGCGGGTGGGCGAATGGTGTCTAGAGGAAGCGTGCCATGCATGCCACGCCAGGTCTGCCAAGGATGCCAGGGGCCTGTGAAGACTTGCGGCCGGCTATAGCCAAGCCAGCCATCTAATAGCAGGAGTAGGCAGACAGATGCGGATAGAGCCTTTGAAGATAAAGCCGATATAAGGTTGTCTCGGCGTTGTCGGCGCACATCCACACTCGTCCTAGTCAATGTACGTGGCCCAGGTAGGCACAGTACCTACAGCAGAGTGACGATCCTGACACTTGCCCCCAGTCTCCCCCGGAACTCGCCTACCCCGGGAATTGGAGAGGGACAAAAAGAAAAGAAAGTAGAGGGAGAGAGCGATGCTCAACATGGGGCCATGGCAGCCTGGACCGGATCTGAGAAACTGCGTTGCCGGGAGGGACTGGACTGCGTCTATAACAGGGACCGGGGCGGAAAATGTTGGAGTGACAAGAGATGGAGGAGACTGGGGGAGGGTGGGGGAGTGCAGGTTACAACTGACAGGGCAAGCTTTGCGGTACGTGCAGAGGAAAAGAACAAGGGGGAAAAAGAAACGAGAGGAAAAGAAACAGCACCCTGGTGAGATTGGACAGCGGGCGGATGATGCGGATGCGGGTTGGTTAGAGGTCGCGTGAGCCCGTTGCCTCTGGCCGTCGCTGTCGTGTTCAGCTCGAGGAACGAAAGATGCGTCAAGGACCAGGGAGAGTACAGTGCATACTCCGCACGAGTTGTGAATGCATGAAGGTGTGTGCCCCGGAACGGAATGCCGGGTCTGTCAGGAATTGATGAGATGGATGGCAGTTGCTTATAGCTTCAGGTCAGGTTGTGGTGTTTGGCACGGCGGTCCAGACCATCCAGAGGA
The DNA here is from genome assembly GCA_000966855.1 of Fusarium sp. JS1030. Classification (NCBI taxonomy): domain Eukaryota; kingdom Fungi; phylum Ascomycota; class Sordariomycetes; order Hypocreales; family Nectriaceae; genus Fusarium; species Fusarium sp. JS1030. The sequence continues at coordinate 471,212 of JWIW01000087.1, read as the reverse complement.
AGAATTCTGGCTGCTGAATTGTCCAAAAGGAGCCGAGGGGCATCTGTGGCTAAGCGACGGATGGTGATGACGGCAAATGACCTAGGGATAGCTGCACACAGCATGTCGTCTATCACCGCCTTGTGACTGAATCGGGCTTTGGCTTGAATCCTGAGATATTGTGAGCTGTTGTGGTGCAACCGTGTAATTCAAACAGAGCTCATTTAGCCGAGGTCCAATTCGTGACGTGACTGGCGAGCCACCAGAGAAAACCGGCTCGGAGTGTCACCAATGCCATGTGTAATAGAGCTTAGCTGATGGATCGACAAGCCGGGCCATCTGCGCCTCGTCTTAGCAGCAATCCCACGTTTTTTTGCTTCTGGGCTGAACCTGACGGCGGGAGTCTAATTTCTCGACGGGTTGAACGAGAAAGCGGTTCCGGATGTGGCTGGTGCGTGCCTGAGGCTGGTGATGTGTGGCCGTGCACCGCGGGGTCCTGTCCAGCTCTAATTCCGGGAAGATGCGATTCGCTTGCTGGGGTTAACCGCTAAACTCCGTCATCAGCAGCTGGGGGATCCTGGTGTGATGGATCCAGAGGTGGATACATGGAACCCATGATGAATAAGTCGTCCAAGGCCTTGGGATGAAGACGAGGCATCTCACGACGGCTTTTCCATCTTCACTCTGCTCGTCTTTTTGGTCTTTCTGCGGAGCTGCATTTGTTCATGAGCGAGCGCCTGTTTTATCAACGTTGACGCCCCAGATCTGCCCAGACCGCCGGTTCATCCGCGTCCGATATATCCGAACAACAACGATTAAAGCTGGGCGTGAAGCTGCAGCGAGTCTGAGCCTGGGTTTCTCTCCTAATCAACACTTATCTGAGAAGAGTGCAGCGGCCATGAGTAGCGACGAGAGGCAGTCCCTGATGGATAAGGGTGCCCAAAAGGGGCCTATCCCTCGAGGTAACCAACCAGCAGTTGAACTCTCCTCCAGACACTGGCTGACACGCTGCAAAAGCACCCTGGGCCGTTGCCCGCCCGTCCCTCCGGGATCCCGCCCGCCGTCTCCCGCAGGCCATCGCCCATCGCGGCGCCAAGGCCTACTTTCCCGAAAACACCATGGCCGCCTTCCGGGGCGCCCTCGGAGCCGGATCCCATGCCATCGAGACCGACGTCCACCTCTCGGCCGATGGAGTCGCCGTGCTGTCACATGTAAGTCGCTGCTGTTGTGACACATGATGTAATCGTATCCAGATACAGAATAAAACATTGCCGTGATATGTCCTTATTTCAACTACCCCGGCTGACACGTGCAACCATGTGAACCCCAGGACCCTACTCTCAAGCGCTGCTTTGGCGTCGATGCCCGCATCGCCGACTGCTCATGGGAGTACCTCAGCTCCTTGCGCACCCTCAAGGAGCCGCACGAGGCCATGCCGCGGCTCGAGGACTTTCTCTCCTGGCTGGCCCAGCCGCGGTTCGACAAGATCTGGGTAGTGCTGGATATCAAGGTACGGCTGGACCCTCCCTTATCAAACTCGGCTCGGCTCGGCATGTGTCAAGGCACGACAAGCTAATGCCGGCACCCTTAGCTCGATGATGATCCAAACGATCTGATGGCTGCAATCTCGCGGACCCTGGATAACGTTCAGGGGCCGGTGCCATGGGACCAGCGCATCGTCTTGGGATGCTGGAACGTGAGTCCTTCAGCTTACACGCCCCCTCCTCCAAAAGAACCCGACTGACATCAAACCGTACAGGCATCCTTCCTCCAGGCTGCTCGCCGTCTTCTCCCGACGTACCCCCTTGCTCACATCAGCGCCTCACTACTTTACTCGCACCACTTCCTACGCGTCCCCAACCTCGGCTTCAACCTCAACCAGAAGAGCCTCGTTGGACCCCCTGGCCGCCTCTTCCTGCGCGAGCTCCAGCGCACCGACAAGCTCCTCCTGACATGGACCGTCAACGAGCCACGGTGGATGGAATGGTGCATTCGCCAGAACCTGGGCCACCCCCGGCGTCCCGCTAAGGGTGCGCCCGCCCTCATCGACGGCGTCATCACCGACGACCCCCGTCTGTACCTCGAGGTGTGCGAGCGCTTCGAGGACGAGATGGACGGCAGGTTAGTCAGGCCCAAGATGGGACTCGCCGAGAGGGCGAGGGAGGAGGCGAGGGCCGTGTGCGTAGTCATCTTCTTTCAGGTGCTGGTCATGGCCTATCACATTGTCCGCAGAGTGCAGGGCAAGTTTGACTATCTTGAGGATAGGAAGACCCTGGATAAACGATAGGAGTTTAGAGGTTGAGTCCATTCGAGGTGCTACTAATGGCGTTTATAGATCACACTATCAAGATACATAGGGACAGCTGTGGAGTGCTCCAACAGTGAGCCCAGCGTAATTCGCAACTCGGTATAATAGTCGTCTTGGGTCCTAATATACATCCTTGTCTGTATCTCTGTTTACATTACATGCTATTAGTATCGGTGCTACCTCGAAACCGCTTTCATCTATACAGAGTGTCCTAAGTGAGAAGCGAGTATGCATGAGCATGCGAATGCCCCTGTTTTCGTACATAGAGTTGTCTCCCACATCACGATGACCATGTCGAAAATTGGCAGATTTCAAACATTTCCAGCAACGTGTTGTTCCACTGCACATCACTCTTAGAGTTACTTTAATCCCGTGTTACTGCTGACAGCAACAGGAAACATACAAATATATCAACACCAATCATCGCCATGATGCTCGGCAAATACGTCCTCAGGGCCATACTCCTGGGCTTAGCATCAGCAAAGAACATGACCGTTGAGTACCTCTCCGCTAGAGAAGTCGACCGCTTCCGCAAGGACACGAAGCTCGGGGGCATCTCGACCCGCTCCAACGGCGACCTCCTTGTCGTTGAGACACATCCCAACTCGTCCATCTGGATCATCAGGGAACCCGCCTCGACCGCTAAGCGCAAGCACCTCAGGGACCGCGTCCGCATCAACGACGTGGACACCATCTTTTCCCTGTCCGGGGCGCTTCCATCTTCCAACGAGAAAGAGGAGATGTTCGTTGCCGCCGCGATGAAGATGACCAAGATCGAGACAGACAAGGCCGACATCACGGCCAGTGGCATTCCGGACAAGTTCAGCGCCTGGAATATGGCTTTTACACAGTCCAACTCCAGCCAAAAGGCCACCCACAGGATCCGCCGGGTCAGCAATCTGACCAGGGATAGCTACCTCATGACCTCGATTGCCACCATCCCCAACATGCCCAGTGTCGTGCTCGTCGGCGACGCCTACAGGGGACGAGTCGGCCGCCTCGATCTCAAGACGGGCGTATTTGACCCACGTGTCATTTCCGCTCGGGAGATGCTGCCACTCATGAAAACGGGCTTCATCCAGGGCGTCAACCATATCCTCGTCCACGAAGGATACCTCTACTTTACCAACGCCAAGCTTCCGTCCGTTTACCGCGTCAAGGTGTCGCCCGATGGCCGCTCCATCAAAGGCTTCCACAAGCCCGAGGTCATCATCGACTTGACTGAATGGCACATGCTGCCCAAGGCCCTCACCTTTGATGCCGATGGAAACTTGTACGCCGGTGGAGAAGGCAAGAACCATATCGTCTTCGTCGATTTCAAAACATGGAAGGCAAAGGTCGTTCTGGGCGGGAAAAAGTCGCCTGCCAAAGGTGTTGCAGGTCTTGCCTTTGGAAATGGCAAGGTCGACAAGAAGACTCTTTATCTCACAACTTTACAGGGAAGAGTCCTCGCTATCGAGACATGGGCTGCTGACAGAGCAAACTCGACCTCTCCAGCCCCGTCGGCGTCTCGGCGCCCCAAACACTGAAACGGCGATATTACCAAAAGTACTTTGTTTTTGTAAAGCTCTATCAAGTTTACAATACCCTCGTCTCGAGACACTCTTCCCATCCGATATTAGCAACTGGGAACTCTGCCGAGATTTAATGCAACCCGCGCCCTGACCTGACCCTTTTTGGTTCTAAACCGTAAAAACACAATCCGTAGCAACATGCAATGTAATGACCTTCGCTCCTCATGGTATGATCCCGCTGCCTTCTCAAATCTCAACGTCAATATCGAGGTCCAATGACCCAATCACATCGTCGTCCATCAAGGGCTTGTGGATGGTCGGGATGCCCTTCTTCCCCTGGTACTGCTCCTCCTGCAGCTTCGCCAGGTGCGGCAGCAGCTGCGACTTGGCTGCCGGCTTCGGGGTGCTGGTTCCGGGAGTGCTGGTGCCGCTGCCGTTGGCTGCGGGCTTCTTCTCTGCCTTCTCGTTCACATCGTAAACGAACTTGGCCTTGGTCCTCAGTCGTCGTGACATGTCGCCTTGATACGCCTCGCCACGCTTAAGGGCCATCTCGATCTCGCGCGACTTCGCCTTCTCCTTGAGCTGTGCCTTTCGCACCGCCTCCGCGTTGAGACGTCGGTTCTCTCGGTTCCGCTCCGCCAGCCGGTCCTGTTCTGACTGCCCCTTGGGTGCCTCAGTGCTCTTCGACGGTCCCAGGCTTGTTCTAAACGCCAAGCGTTGTGTGCCCAGCTTGTCGAGTTCATCCTGCAGGTCTTGAACTCGTTTGTCGTTGCCACGCTCTCGAGCCTCTTCAAGCATTCGAGCCACCCGTTCTCGCTCATCGGGATCAAATCGCCGCTTCAGGTCCTTTATTCTCTTGAGGCGAGCTTTGATCTCCTCGCTAGTCCACGAGTGGTTGATCAATCGGTTGATCTCATCGATCTTGTCTAGGAGATAGGCTTTCGTAGGAAGGGTCACACCATCGTTATGGCATGTCACCTTGTAACGATTAAGCTCTCCCTGTTATTGAGTTAGGAACTGTGCCCAAGAACGGCATCGTACCAAACTTACATCGGTAATTTTTCCGCTTGAGGCGGCAATGAAGGGGAACTCCTTGATCGCCTTGCCATGTGCCGCCTTGACGTACTGGTCTGTCACAAATGTGCCGTTGGGGCCATTGAGAGCATATGGCCGGCCAGTAGTGAAATCTGCAGATAATGTTAGCCTTGTTTCCGACTCGAATGCTTTACCAGATGCGTACTTTTGATCACTGCCATACGATACTGCTCAACTCCGCTCTCAGGGTGAGGTCCGAGAGCAACGCGAATGTAGCATCCGGTGATTGCTCGTTCGAAACCAGGAGTGAAGCAGACCTGGGCAAACTCGTTTCGCCCCAGACGGACTCGGTCGTAATCACGTAGCTCAGCAGGAGGCTCGTCGCGAGGCTCGTCGGCTTCCGGAGTGGCAGAGCGTCCTCGACCAAAGTCGTCATCGCTGTCATCGGCGCCGGAGTCACGACCATGCGGGGAGTATGTGTCCTTCCGTCTCTCGTGATCTTCTTTACGACGTTGCTTTTCCGCTCTCGCCCGGCGCAGAGTGTCCATCGCATCGCCCTTGACGCCTGTGCGTTGCCGGGATGCCTTTCGCTCACCATCCTCCAACTCGGCAGTGTCGGCACTGCGCTTCTTCTTGACCTGCTTGCGCTCCTCGTTCTCGACGTTGTTAACCATCTGACGAAGCAGGCGGTTCTGGCGCTGGCGTTCGATCTCGGTCATACGGTCGGCAATAATCTGTTCTCGTTCGACTTCTCTCATGGCCATGATTTCAGCCTTCTCCGCTTGGCTGGTGTACATGCCATCAACCGGGTACTTGTCGTCGTCTTCGTCTGCGGCGGCAGCTCGGCTTCGTGATGGTTCGGCGTCTGAGTCGGACTCGTCCATAGGTGCAGATTCAAGTGAGTTGGGTGTTCCAGGCGCAGGAGATCTGCTGTGCAACCGAGATGTCAGCGTTTGGAGGGTCAATGGTGGCTATTGAGCTCAAGGTGAATGAATGTCGACCCGAAAGCGAGCCAAGCGGCGCAGCTGGTGTGCAGTGCAAGAACTGCGCTCCGCAAAGCGAAAGAGTAAAGAGAGAATACAACTTACGCTTCACCCTCTTCCTCGGAATCATCATCGCCTCCTCGTCGCGACTTCTTTCCCGACCCCTTCTTCGAACCACTCTTCTTTGGCGGCGGAGATGCCGACATGCCTCTACTCTCGTTGCCAGAGCCCTCATCGTCAGAGTCCCCGCCCGCAAGGGCGAGAAGCTCGTCATCGATGTCGGCCATGGCGCTTTCTTTCGTAGACCGGTGATGATTCTGCGCGCAGATCTTTCAGGGGGCGACAATGGAGAAGCAGTTGGAGAAGAAGAACGGCGCGTTGCTACGCGTTTCGAGATGAAATTTCGGGGCTTTTTGGGATGGAAGGGGCTTGAAAGGTCTGCGCGAACGTGCGCGAGGGGGTTGCGGGGATGGATGAGGCGTTTGTGGATGAAAAGAATCTGTTTGTGTCAAAAGTGAAGGAGCTGCGTTTGTTCTTCCTCACAACCTGTTCTGAATACGTCGTTTGCTGCACGCACTGATTGGCCAAGGCTATGTCATCCTCCCACACGTGTGTACCTGATCCGTGCGCCGGCGAAGCTTTTGTCCGCTCTCGGTGAGTGGCAGCCAATCGGTGAGCCCACCGAAGGAGTGGCCCCGGACCTCGATCGGCGCCGTCATCGTTATCGTTCGATTTTGGGACTGAAGGGACCCTCTAGCCACCGATTGCAATTGACCACGGAGAAGTGGTCGTGGCAGCGCCAAAGACTCATTAGTAAATATGGCATCGACTCGGGCTCTCGTACGGCCTCTATGTGCCTTTGGGGCACGGCCAGTTGCTGCTTTCTACCGGCCATGCATTCGCTTAATTGCAACAACGTCGAACACTCAAGCCTCGGTATCAAGCGAATCCGCCAGTGCCCCCAAGAAGCGCAAGCCGCTTACCAAGGAGCAACGCGACTTTCTTGATTCTGCCGTATGCCCCCTTAATGCAATTGTTCTCAATGCCCTGTTAACATGTCCTTAGCTTCGCGTCAACCAAGCTGGCGAGCTTGCTGCCGTCCTCATCTACGCGGCGCAATCCCCCATCATCCTCCGATCAAAGCCACACCTGCGTAAGTTGATGGCGCACATGTACGACCAAGAAGATGGCCACTTCAAGACCTTTAACGATCTCATTCACAAGCATCGCATCCGACCTACCGCTCTCTACCCCCTCTGGTCTGTCATGGCTACCGGTCTGGGCTGGTCAACTGCCATGATGGGCTATGAAGCTGCTATGGCCTGCACCGAGGCAGTTGAGACAGAGATCGGTGGCCATTATAACGAGCAGATCCGGACCTTGTTGGAGATGATCACCCAGTGGGAGGCTGAGGGGTACGAGGTCGGCGAGGAGTTGTCGGACCTCGTCAAGACCCTTAGGAGGATCCGGGATGAGGAGCTGGAACATCTGGACCACGCCGTCGAGCATGACGCAAGGAAGGCAGAGCCACATTGGCTGCTCACAGGTGTCATCCGCGCAGGTTGCCGTGGTGCGATTTGGGTAAGCGAAAAGGTCTGAAGCATAAACTAGTTGTATTATACATGTAATATAGGGATAAGCGCGGTTCTTGGTGTGAAAAAGGAGGATGTATGTATATATGACACAGAAGACAAAGAAACCCTCTGCTTGTGACAAAATAAACGCGCCCAACGAATGCTTCTGCAACCCTGAAAAGCAAAACAACCCATCAACTCCTTGCGATGCTTTTCTGCAAACTCATGTTCAAATACATCACTTTAAAGGGACACGGGATTAATTGCTGGAGATTGTTAGCCTTGTCGTTACATATCGAAGGGAAGAGGAACTTACTAGATAGCCAGAGGGGCAACGCCGTCGACTTGATAGCCCCAGTTTCCGTTCTGTTCCTCAGTAAGGAGCCAGTCATAAGGAAATTGCACAACGTTTCCCTGGACCATATTCAACAGGTCCTCGGCTTGAGCTCGCGTCGGCATGTCATCAATGGTGAATCCACGCCGGCTGTTCTTAGTGGTTGCGCGGCGTCTGCGCTTCACCGACCCAAATTGTCCAGGTGGGGGAGCGTTGGTCTCTCGCGAAGATGGCTTCTCAAGAGTCGAGAAGGTTGTTCGACGTTCCCGGTTCTTAGTGCTTGTCTGTGGCTCCAAAAACCTTCCATTGCTGCTCTCAAAGGCAGGGAATGGCACATCTCCCTGTGAGTAGACGGGAGATGGCGCCTCTATGGGGCGCTGCGTATCGACGGCAGTCTCGCTGTCCAACCCAGTGTTTGGTCGAGTCGAAGCGCCTTCAGCGTCTTGCAATCCTTGCTTCTCATTCATGCCATGGCCTCCTTCATCGGGGATAACAATCTTAATCCTATCCTCGTCATGGTGGCCGGAAAATGGAAGCTTCTCGACCATCTTTCCTACTGCTTTCTCGGCTTCTGTCTCGACGGCCTTCGCCATCACCTCGGGTCCTGGCGCACTCACGCCTGCGCCACCAGAGGTTGAGCCACGATGCCTGGAAGAGGGAGGGAATTCGGAGTCTTCTCCTCTTGACCAGCCACCTTCCATACTGGCACTGAACTTCTTGCCATAACTCACGTAATCTTGGTATTCAGCCCAGGTGCTCACCTCAGAGTCTGGCATGCAACGGAATACACGACGGTAAAGCTTAGTATTGTTCTGGGCAGCACGGCCCCAAATCTCGTCGATAAAGTTGGGGTTGATGGGGTCCTTCATGCAGTCCTTGTCGATGTGGGCAAGTTGAATATCTGCTGCCATGGGGTGGAAAGCGCCGTTGATCGGCTTCCCAGACTCGGGGTCGATATGAAGAGGTGGCCCACCGATGTCGGTGTCATCACCTAGTGGCAATGACGGCAACTGTGCAGGTCGAGGCAAGCCCAATTGATCGGTGGTTCGTCGATTCAATGCGGGCACAGGAGGAAGGCCATCGTTGTTAGGGTGGCCAGGCTCAAGGTACCTGTTGTCCGGCATGGGAGGGTGCGGCTGTGCTTCCCTAGGGGATTCCAATGTTCCCTTGCCCTCATTGCTAATGTTGTTAACGAGAACTTCTCGGCCATTGATAATAACAGAGTCACGGCCAGCGTCAAGGCCGGTCTTTTCGGCACTCTTCCAGCGATCAGGGCCGTAGCCAGTTACGTCCAGCTCATGCTTTCTTTTACCCTCTACCTCGGCAATATCGGGGGTTGCCTCCTGATTATCACTGCTGCTTGTGCCATCCATTTCGCGGGCAGTGGCAACGTCAAGATCGTGGTTGAAGCTGGGGATTCGCAAAGGCTCGGGGCGCTTGCCATTCTGTCCCGAGGGAGAGGCGGCAGTGGGAGAGGCAGCAGAGGCAACATCCTCACTGTAAATCTCTTCCATCTCTTTCTCGAAGTCCTGGCGGTCGAGTTCCGCCTGTCGCTCTTGCTCCAAAATCTCATCGACGTCCAAGCCAAGATGCTCTCGCATGAGACGCAGGCGAAGCGTGTGGGCAAAGCGACCGACCTGATACGGCTTGCCAGCCATGGTCGACATGATCATATCTGTGTCCCTGACAATAGCAGCGCACTCAGAATCGCGACTACCCAGCATAGATCGCTCGTTGATATTGGCAGATCCAATGAGGGCTACACGATCATCGACGATGATGGTCTTGGCGTGAATGTAGAGCTGCTCAGTCACGAGGACATCGTTGCTCATGATGCCCCATTGTCGAAGAGAGTAGAAGCCAATGTAATCTTCCGGCTCAATGTCAGCTGCTCGAAGTCTGCCAAAGATGGACTGCTCTCCTCTGCAGATACTCGCGTACTGGCACATGAGAATCAAACGGACACTTGTACCCTCCTGCTCATCGACAGTGTTCTGGAAGCCTGGCATCAGGGGAATGACAATGACGCATCGCCAGTCCTCGTCATTTTCGTGGGCGCGAATGATGCGCTCAACCAAAGCATCTCCAATGCGGTTTACAATTCTAGTGTTGTATACCTCTGTACTAGTGATGAAAAATTGATTCTCCATGTAAACGAAATGATCCGACTCCTCAATCATCTTGATGTAGGCGTTCTGGATACTGTGCTCCGTCTGTTCGATGCCGAGAGACCAGGTGGTGGCCGATCGCAGGATCTGAACTTCGCAAGTGCCGGTGAGTCCAAGAGCTTCCAACTCATCCACGTTCGCATCAGGGGGAGGGAGCAAGAAAGGCAAGGGGCGAGTAGGCTTGCGTCCACGGCGCAGGTAGTTCCAACGCTGAACGAAGTGACGCGTCAGATCTCGCGCAGGCTGGCCAACAACCTGCATGGCCACATCATGCCAGGGCATTCTGGGCACCTTGCTTCGGTCGTACATTTCCTCGTATGGTTCATTGAGCCTGAAGAAGTCCTGGACTCGGGGGTTCGAGTAGTCCTTGCCTGGGAAGAGCTGGCAATGTTCGGCATCCTTGGGGATCTCGGAAAGCTCAAAGCCAGTGGGCTTATCATCGACGATTGGATGCTGAGGACAGTCCCAACGTCCAAAGCACAGATCAATTCCTCCCACAAAAGCAACATCGTGATCTACAACGCATATCTTCTCGTGGTGTGCGAAGAAGAACTGGTTCTTTTTGAACTGGTTCGGCGATCTCTGGACAAAAATGTTGGGGTGTAGATTCAGCAGCGAGAACTTGGTGTACTCAGAGTCAATGGGAATGGCTGCTTCGACGTTTCGGTAGACAATGACGAAGACCTTCACACCTTCTCTGGCCTTCTTCTGCAAAAGTCTATCCAGTCGCCACTTCTGGCTGATGGCCGCGGGTCTTCGCATGTAGAGCTCGGGGCTCAGCCACCAGTCATGGATGTAAATAACGTCACGAGCCATGTTGATAGCCCGGGAGACATTCCACATGTAGTCGCGTCCATCGACAAGCCACTGAGCAAACACATTTGTACGCACCGGAGAGAAACTGTCGAACCGCTTGTTCTGGTACCAGGGGGTCTGCTTCAGCATCTCGTTGATCGAGTCCTCGAATTGTTTCATGACGGACTGGTTGCGCGAGAAGAGGCGCACCTTGCGCTCAGATGTACGGAGGGTCAGAGTGTGGTGCTTCTCAGGGGGCGCTTCCACCGTCAAGTCGATCTCAGCTTTCTTCTCGCTTGAGCCAATCGTCTTCAAGTTACTCCGCTTCGAGGCGATGCTGAACTTTGAGTCAACGAGGTAGACATCGTAAATGTTCATGTTCTCAGGAGATTCAACACACACGATGTAGCTCTGTCGAACAAGAAACCATTTCCGACTGTGGCGAGCAATCACCTTGGCAGGGGTAAGGACGCGGCGGAAGTCGAGGCCCTTCGAAGATTGGATATGGAGATAACACTCCTTTCCATGGTAGCTGCCTTCAGCTGCGAGACGAACACCAAGGGCCGAGAGCTCGAGGAAGCGGCACAGCCGGTTGCTATCCGCTCTAAACATGAGCCATCTGATCATCTCCGAGAGATATTTTTCCAAGATACGCCGTTGCTTCTCAACATAACGCTGCCTTCGTGTTGCCACGTCCATACCAGGGAGACCTGAGCCCTCGGGGTTAGACATGTCGCCGGGATCCGTAATGCCCGTTGACCTTCGTCTCGGCCCCATGCCCAGAAGGTTGCGAGACTTCCTCCTTGGGATGCCGGGTATCTCGGGGTCACTAAAGATGCCATCACCAGCCGCTTCAGTAGCTGTACCCTCGGCGGCAGTCTCCTCACCGCGGCCACTGGCTTGGTCCTCGTCGTCGCTTTCCTCGCCCTTCTTACGGGCACCACGGAGGTAGGGGAAGGCGGAGTAAGGGAACTTGGGTTGCTTCGGACGACCACCCAAGTCCAAACGTCCTGGCATATACTTGTCATTGTTGATAGCAAACTTGTACCGTAGATGCAAGTTGTAGATGTCTCTAAGGGTCCGGGTGACGGTCCAGCTCATTCTGCTCGGTCCACTTCCATATTCCAGTTCTATCGTGAACATCCAATGTCGGTCTTTGTCATCATCCTCCATAGGGGCGCTATCGGTAATACGGAGCTTGAGCTGCTCTAGGAGAACCGGGATCCTCTTATTGCCATGCTCGTCCCTCTGGATCATGCTTGCTAGCATGAGAACAGCAGGGGCTCCCGCCCTTAGTTCAGCCATCAACTCGGCCGACTTGAAATAGTCAAAGCGATCCTCCTTCTTCTGTCGAAGAAGCTTGAGGGTGTTTTTCACTTGTTTCCATTTCTGTGCGCCAAAAGTGGACGCCCGCTCAGATGTGAAGAACGGTCGTCTAGGTGTGATAGCATCGCCGTCTGATACACCTCCACCGCCAAAGACAGTGATTCGACGGATATGGCCCATTCGTCGTCCCACAGCTCCAGGGCTTTCTACCTCGTCAGCCTCCTCGCCAGGAGGTCTTATAGCAGGAGTCATCCATGAGTTCCCTCTGCGATACGATCTTCCTAGACGGTCTCGACCTTCACCTTCGGATACACCATAGTCGGGAGCAGTTGCATCGGGCATGCTCGCACGACGTCTGATCATGCGATCAAAGTTATCCAACATATCTGTGTCATGCGCATATCGCTTTGGTGTTCCTGGTGTTGAGCCGTTCGTCCACTTTGCGCGACGCATTCTTCTCTTCTTCTTCTTCGACTTGCTACCCTCGGGGGCGCCCTCGTCGGCCGTTTCCTCGGCATCCGCGTCCGCATCGGTGTCTTCTTCCGTCAATGTGCCCGGGATACCGCGAGGTGGCCGCGTGCCAGTTGGGGAATTGGTCATTGACTGCATGCCCTGTTCGGAAGGTCCAGCCATGGTTGGGGACTTTGGTGTTTGTAGACCGCCTGTGCTAGTGAGGGCCTTGAGTTTGGACATTAAGGAGACACTACGAGATTTGCCAGGCGTCTCGGGCTCCTCCCATGAATTGTTCCGTGTGTGTGTCGGGGGAGATTCCAAGCCCTCGGGTCGGGTGAACTGCACACTGCGCCTGGAAGGCGCTTGGCTGGTGTCTTGGCCCTCCCCATCAGCTGCAAGGCCGAAGTCTCGGTCATTGATACCATGGTCTTTAAGCGATTTGGTCGAAGCGGGGGTAGACTTTGGTATGGCCGACGAGGGCGCCGAGTCCTGGGTCGGAACTCCATTCGGGGAGTCTTTTGACTCTGTGGTTGAAGCTTGGACGTCTTGGGGCCGTGCGATCTTGAGGTCCGTGGGAGGTTGGAGAGTATTGGAGGATGGTTTCGCGGCGGATGGAGGAGCAAGATGGGAGTCGGCGTTGGAGGGGGAGACGGAGCGAGGACTGACGTCCATGGGCGAGACGGACTCGTCCCGTTTATGTTGTGGCATAGCGATTCGTCGCACTCGATTCGAAAGGTTCTAGAGGTGGAAGTCCCGGTTGCTGAGGACAGCGAGCGAGGAGCGGCGGGACAATGACAGTTATTCAGTCAAGGCACTCGAATAGGACATGCTCGACGACAGCTAAGGTCAGAGTAATTCCAGTAAAGTTGAAGCCAAGTCAACGCCTTGGTGGGAAAAGGCGGGCAGTCGATAAAAGGGGCTTTGAAGCGTTGCAGTTGGCGCACGTTCGTCGCGCTGGCGAGTGAGCTAGAAGTGGTGACGAACTCGACAAGCGGTCGATGATACGAAGGACACGGGAGAGGACGGGTGCCCAGAACCAGCTTCTGGTCGATCTGTAGAAGGCGATTTCTGCAGCAAAGTCTCCCGTCACGAGACCCTGTGGGAGGCTCCAAGGAGAATCGAGAAAGCCGTATCCTCGCGCTCCCGAAATTTTGGAGAACCCCTTGTCAAGTCGGACGCGGTAATGGACGATCAGACCGGGCTCCCTCTATCGGTCACTTGCGGATTTGGGAAGGATTGGATCATGGAGCTGGCGTCTGAGCCCGCCGAGGTGATGACACCCTGCTGCAGGCTGGGATGGGTTGCAGGGGGGCGGCTCCCTGTGGGATTTCTCCCTGGGGGACGGACCCTCCAAAACCTCCCTACTTGGGCCTGAGTGGGCCGTCCAAGCGCCAAGCATCGCTGAAACGGGTCCGCCAGACGCCCGTGACGCCTCCCGCCCAACTCCAGACTCAGCACTTTGACGTTTCAGGGAGAAATAGAGATCTACACGGCTCACTTTTATCGCCGTCTATCGTTTATATGCGTTGCACGCAGGAGCCATCATGGCCTCACAATCAACCGTTCTTTGCGCGTTCGTCAAGTCTTTCAAATGTGGAATTTCGTATACTTGACAATGACTGGCAGTCTTTGAGGTTGGGCACCCAGGTCAAGGGAAATTACCTGCGGAGGTTGGCTGACCCAGACCAGCCCAGCACAATAATCGATATGGAACTCTCCGCTAAAGGAGGCAGCCCATTTTGTGCATGTCGGATTCACTTGACGACATTACTTGGTGCGTTGTGTAGCGTGGTGCAGTGTAGTGTATTGTCTATGGTATCTGTCCCAAGTCTTCCCACTGGCAGATTCACATGCTTTTGGAACTAGCTACGAGTTTGAGCGGTATCGCCAACTTGATCATCAATCAGCTGATCCGACATGAACTCGTACAAACCAAAGGATCTACACACGTGTTCCCGCCATTGTATGCTTCCGAGCCATCATCACAAATTGATTCCGGGAGTGGAGGGCTCAATTGTGTCTCTCTTTGCGCGTAGGTCGATATACCAACTCGTGGTACATCGAGAGGTCCAGGGTGAGTGAGCGTGTTGTCGACAGCGCAGCAGGTGATCTAACAACAACGAAGCGTCAGCACCCGTTGTCAGCAACCGAGTCCCGTATTCATTACCAGGATCTGTCTTACTGATAAGTAGGTGCTGGCGATGGGAGAGACAAGTCATGAGGCCTGAAGAAGTGCATCGTTAACTTGGGTCCATCCCTCGAGTTGTAGGGTAAAGAGGAAAGTATTTGTGGAACAGAACACGACTCTATAGCTTCGCATCTAACCCCCCATCATTCAACACGGCCGATAATCGAGACTAGGTGGAGGTTTACATTCTATATTATCTTTGGTTCCCTATGGCTTTTCCACGGATAGTGGCTGTATGGTTGTTTCACTCATCCGTCAAGGAGGACGAGATCGACAACTCAACCCTAGCTATGGCCAACTACCACGAGCATAGTTAGATAGATTGAGCAGAAACAACTGTCAGATCCACCATGCCCCGTCGGGCACAGCCAATTGACTAAATGCAGATGTCATCATGATACAAAGACGCTACAATGGAGCTAGAAGAAACGAGACGTGTTGGTTCTGCTCCAGCTCCAGCTCCAGCGCCCCGGCCTGGGTCTGGAACGCAGGTCGGGGGCGGAAACAAGGGGCTGCCTCAGAATTTGACAAAGCAACAGCCAGCCGCCTTTCCCACAGCGTGTCAAGGCCATATGCGATCAGCCCATGTCCCGTTTTCATCGTCATTTCCTCATCTCTTTCATTGTGCAAAAACCCCATCCTCACTAGTTGCCCACTCCCAGCGACTTGCATTCCTTTGACCAGACCCGACCCGCATCCTTCAATGCCAGGTACCCTTGCCAGCATAGCAGTTCGGTTCAGCTCAGCTCGGTCAAAACCTTGGCTGTAGACAATGCAGACCATCTTACTTCTTATCGGCGTTGCCCTTGCCTACGCCGTCTACACTTATATATCCAACCTGCGTCACAACATCGCAGAGGCAAAGCGAAGTGGCCTTCCCTACATCATCGCTCGTATATCTGCCCTGTCTTCTCTTATTACACAATCCAGTAACTCACTCCTTGCTAGCTTGTTCGCCAATCTTCCTGCCATGGCAGATGACCCATAAGCTATGGATACCCTTTATTAAATTACTTCCCCGACCATGGTGGGAGAGATGGCTCGAGTACGTCTCCCCTGTATGAACCACTGATACGTTAATACTCATCAACATCAATGGGATAGAGTCTTAACGCCTGGCTTCTCATATCGCACGGGCCATGATTGGTTCGCACGATATGGAGACGTCTTCATCATTGTGTCTCCCAAGTTGCTCTTCATGATGGTCTGCAACGCTGAAGCCGTGCGCCAAATCACGTCTCGCCGAGAGCATTTCCCCAAATACGTCGAGACTTATGAGATCCTACGGCAGTTTGGAGACAATGTCCTCGCTTCTGAAGGTGCTATCTGGCGCATGCACCGGAAAGTGACGTCGGCTACCTTTAACGAAAAGAATGCTGCCCTTGTATTCAAAGAGGCCATCCAGCAGGCTCAAGGCATGGTCAGGATGTGGATGGGGTCAGAAGGGGAAGACAGCGGCACAATTCACTCCCTAGATCGGGATACCATGAGGCTGGCCCTCAACATCATCGCCTATGTCGGATTCGGCCTCCAATTGCTGTGGCCTGGTGAGACTCTACCTCCTGGGGCTGACCCAAAGCTGGCCAAGTATGGTTCACTCGAACCGTCCGCCGGCCACAAGTTGAGCTTTGTGACTACGGTTGCTACTTTGCTGGAATATATTCTCATGTTACTCCTCGTGCCTAGTTGGCTACTGAGTAAGTTACACCCCCAAAAGATCGCATATAATCGAAGCATACTGATCAAATTTCTGTAGGATTGATGCCATTCAAGAAAGCTCACCTCGCAGCCGACTCTCACGAGGACTGGTGCAAGTACATGCAGGAGCTGATGGACGAAAAGATTGAGGAAGCCCGACAAGGAGAACGTGTCGACGGCATGGACTTGATGGGACAGTTGGTGAGATCAAGCTACGGAACAGGCTCAGACAAATCAAAGGAAGAGCTTGTACCAAAGAAAGGCTCACTTTCCCGAGACGAGATCCAAGGAAACGCTTTCATCATGCTGGTGGCCGGACATGAGACGACAGCAAACGCTATGCATTTTATCCTGCTCGAACTGGCAAACAATCCGGCATCTCAACGAAGACTACAAAAGGACATTGACGAAATTTTTGCAAGTAGAGATCCGAGCTCATGGGACTACGAAGGCCTCATCAACCCAATGATGGGCAGCATGCTTGGCGCTTGCATGAACGAGACCCTGCGAATGATGCCAGCCGTGGTGGAGATACCTAAGAAAGTGACTCCGAACCAGGACCAGGTCATCACTATTGATGGAAAGAGATATCTTCTCCCAAGGAGTACAGTTATATCGTTGGTTGCTGTGTCTGTTCAGCGGAACCCGCGATACTGGCCTGCGCGACCAAGCAAATTGCACGAGGGCGAGGACGATATCAACGACTGGGTCCCCGAAAGGTGGTACAGGAAGAACGAGGGCCCAGCTACGAAGGAGTCGGATTCAGAAGACTCTACGCCTGATACCGATGACTTTGGCGGATACGCAGGCCCAGATACAAGTGCGCAGCTGTTTAGGCCGGAGAGGGGAGCTTATATCCCCTTCAGCGACGGCCCACGATCATGCCTGGGTCGCCGGATCGCGCAGGTGGAAATCATTGCGGCACTTGCGGTGCTGTTCCGAGACTACAGCTTGGAGCTGGCCGTGGATGAATGGGCGAGCCACGAGCAGGTCGAGCTGATGGACCGCAAGACGAGGCGGGAAGTTTACGCCAAGGCTCAAGCTGTGAGCCGGGAGAAGCTACTGGGGGCGACGTCGGTTTTGACGCTCAAGATGAACGATGATCATGTGCCCGTCAGGTTAGTGAAAAGGGGACAGGAGAGATTTGTGAGTTGGATAGAGTGAAGGGAGGCAGACCGAGAGTTGCCTCTGTCATTAGTTGTACAGGATCCAATAGACTGTGAGAACTATTGATGACCAGAAACGCTCATTAGCCAAGCAAACACGCGACGGAGCTCGTGATTGGCAAGTCTATGCCTGGCTACACCTGGTCAATCCAGAGTCAGCTCATTGTTGCACCTGATTGGGTCCAATTGAATCAATCGCGGTGTCGGCGCTTAGCTTGGCCAACTGCCGGAAGAGCGGCCGTGTAAATAGTCTAGTCGCGTTCTGGAATAAGCACGCCAACGCGCTTGAGAAGATGATTGAGGTGAGCGAGGAATGTCTATGGAATCTCGATTCGCCGCGGTGATGACAGAAATGGCTGGTCTGCCTCATTACAGGGTGATGATGGTGGTGTCTCAAATACTGTGGTATCGAGGTGTCATGACCAAACGAGCAAAGCTCTCCACACGAAGCTGCCCGGAGCTCAAAAAAGTGACCTAGACCAGGTGCTGTGAGGTCATTCCCTTGGAGCTTCAGTGAATCAGCGCCTGTACTTTTAGTGGACTGTCCCCCGTTTGCGCGGCAATCATTGGAGGCAGCTGTCCGCCCACTTCAAGCTGAAGATCTGCGGGGGACCTCGAGCTCCAGAAAAAAACATAAACAACGCAGGACCCGCACCTAGAACACGCCCGGGCCCTTTCTCTCGCTCGCGCCCGCCCACCCGTCCGTCCATCCATCTACCTCATCACCCACCCAACCACCACCGTAGGCGAGATCTCCATCATCGTCACCATCACAAGCATCATCATCGCCCAGCTTTGGCTCTTTCACGATCAATTCTGCCGGCGCAACCCAGCATCGCTGAAACAACAACACAAGGCCACCATCGCCTTGCGCACGCTTTCTTGAAATATCCTCATCAACGCGACATCAAAAATGTCAAACCACAGCTACAACTCTTGGCTGAAAAGCAAGAAAAAGCCCGAGCTCTTTGATCTCGCTGAGCAGATCGGACTGGAAGAGTATGTCCTCACTCCCAAAATTTATCTACACGGTGCGCGCAACTGCCAACAACTATGGGCGCATTGTTTGCCATTGTTACTCTATTGTTTGCGCCTCGTTGGCCCTGTCTATTCCCCAGTCTGAGCGTCTTCGCGACGCGCCCACTTTCGCATCACGACCCCTCCATGCGATAGAAAAGTCCCCCGTGCGCTGACTCTGATCGATATAGCTCGGCTGCCTACAAGAAGAAGGATGATCTAGGCGTGGCGCTCGACTCATACCTTGCCGAGAACTCGTCGCGCTTCCTCACCGACCCCGAGCTCGCTGGCTACTTCAACAGCCGCTCCAAGGCTCTCGGTTCGCCCGTTAAGAGAGAGGTGATCCGTGATGACCCCGAGAAGAGCTTGAGAGTCGCCCGCCGACGAACCACTACCAAGCTCTCTGAAGAGCTCACGCCTGAGTAAGTCGCTCTTCCCAGCCCAACGGCCGCCTCGTCGCGTATCACCCCCCGCGCTGCGCAAACACGCGTCTCGCGTTGATTACATTGAGGCTCTGCGCATTGTTGTCAAGACTCTTGAGGCTGACGAGACATTTTGTGGTAATAGGAGCGACGAGGCTCCCTCTCCGCAAGCCACATCGACTGCGCTCGTCGAGACTCCCGGCCGCGCTCTGTCCCAGGTTGCGGCGCGCATCCCGTTGCCGGCCACACCCGCCGACGTGGCTCTCGCGGTTGATCGCTCGACCATTGCCGTGCGCCAGCGCGTCTCTTCGTTGTATGAGGAGAGCGGCATTACCGAGGTCAGTCACGCGACGCGCGATACACTCAGTACCGTCACCAGCGTGCTCTTCTGTGTCTCAGCCTGGGAGCTATGGAACGTCCGTGCCGAGATCCTGAGCAACACTTATGCCTTTACTATTCCGGCAATTCAGCTCCTCGGCACATCTGACTATCCTGTTTACGTGCCCGATATGTTCCTCGTGCTCACCTCCAGCTTCTGGTCCCCTGCCTTGACCTGGATCTTCACTAGTGTTATTGTTCCTTGCTTCCTGGGCTTCTTCTTCAACCTGAGTGCTACCAGCACGCCGCCCACTCGCGGTCGTGGTCGCGGTAACAACGCTGAGTACGTGGTTGATCCCCTGACTTTCAGCATCGTCAAGGCCCTCATCTCGTTCGTTGTCTACGGACAGGGCGTCAACTTTGGCGGCCTCCTCAACGACATGTCAATCCTGCGTCTCAACAATGCAATTTACGGCGGCTACAAGGGAATCCTGACTGGTACTGCCATCACGGGCCTTGTAAGCATCTACGATGCCGTTCTGAGGAAGTAAGGGATCGGACGCAGGGTCCACAATACATCAACTCGGACGTGTTGCGGACCTCGAGCTCTTATTTCACACAGAAACGGCACAGCGACAACAAGAAACAACAGCTCTTGAGACGCTGGCACGTTTCTGAACAAATATGAATCAAGCTGTTTAATTAGCCTTGACCCAGCACGTATTTCTGCTTCTTCTTCCGGAGACTTCAGTCGCCGTGGCGTTCAGGGTGTTAAATGGCGTTGTGGGAGGCGTTTGATACCTCGGAGGCTATTCTTTAATCTTCATGCCGCGCGTCTGCTGCATCTGGCCTTGCTGCCAGCTTTTTGTCACTATTCAACTGCTTGAGAGAAGCGCTTCTTGGCTGGTTTTTTGCTTGAGATGCCTGGGAACTGTCTACGACACGCCCACAGAGACGGGTCAAGACGCAGCGGGCAGAGAGAGGATGCTTGGCTATGGGACGATTGGATGTCATGTCTTGCTTTTTCATGGTGAATGATTAGGATTGGAGCTACGTCTGACGGGAAGAGGCTGACCGGCGAAATGAACGGCGCGTTTTGAATGAATGAGTGAACGATGATGGGTGGGTAGGAGGTCTATCTAGTACATTGGGAATGAAATACATGCATTTTTTTAACTTCGGACACTCAATTTTATTCTGCAGTAATTCCACAAGATAGTGCCTTTATTACGTACATTCGGTACATACGCCCTCCTTCTATGCATCCATGCCTGGATGAGGCGTGGCTGGGGACATGGAAGGGGTGGCAGGAGATGACAGCGAGGTCGAAGCTTCTAACTTTGTGAAATGAGATTGGCGAGTGCTACCGCAGAGGATTGACTGCCCCCGAAAAGACAATTGCGATTTAACGAGGATATAGTAAGGCACGCGTCAAAGTCTTGACCCAACTTCAACATCATCACCTCTGCAAGGCGATCTTGACCTTCAGTCTTCTGAAACCCGCGTCCTTATCCAAACAACACCTCCAATGTCACTCACCGTTTGGACCTCTTCTGTCGTTGACGTCGGTGGGGCCAATTCGTCCGGGTTAGGACACGTCGACATGCCCCGTTGCCCGTCCAACGCAGCGAGAGTTTGACTCCACAATCAACGTCGTCGACCAGAAGAAGCTGAACAAAGTGAACCGTCACCGCAATATAGGCATCAATGGCTGGATGGGAGACCCGTAACAAGTCGTTTCAAACCCAGGTAAATTTCACACCTAACTACCACCTCTTCTAATACTAGATTGAATCTATACAAGTCGCACCGTGTTCACATGTGTCTTCCCAAAAATTCCCCCATCCCAGAACGCCCCGTAGCATGGGCGGAGAACCCTTCCGCTCCTGGTCCCGGATGCCTCGTACCCAGAAACAACATGCCACACAGTTAAAGACAACAGTCGAAAAAAAAAGACAGGTTAAAAAAAAAGAGGTTTTTGTTTTGTTAAAGGCAGACAACCTTGATTCCCAGCTGAGAGGGATTGATTAGGACGGCGTTCTGGAACCCCTTGCTGGCGAAAGTACCCAAACTTTGGAAGTGAAAATAAAACGAGGTTCAAATAATAAAGTGTCTAGGTAGGTCTAGGCCGAGTCCGCTGGTCCGTAAACGGAATGCAAGTCGGGTGAAAGAAGGAATTGGATAAAATGGATGCAGAGAATTCGCGTCGTCTCCCCTCTCATCATGGTGCTGGTAATTGGATGTCTTGCGGTTCGGTGGTCGTGGGTATATTTGTACAGATGCTCCTGCAAATGCGTATGTGCGAGTGGTGTCTGTCGTGTGCGCTGGTCGAGGGAGGAGAGGTGGCGTCGCCTTGCTCATGACGGCGACATGGTGAGGGTTTTCTTACGGCTTCTCCGATGGATGCTCGAACTTGATGGGATGCACCAGCATACCACGCAGACATAACCGGCCGCTGCTGTTCTCATTCATCTCTTCCGCCTTGCCACCTCGTTCTCGGCCTTCGTTGGCACGACCACCATGCTTTCCGCGACCATCCAGCTGGGCGTAACCCAACCATCGGCGCCACAAGAGACCGGCGAACTCGCTGTTAAAGTACCAGCTGGTACCCTTGTGGTTGTGCTCGTTCAGCTGGTCAAAGGGACTGCCAGGACCTGATGTTGAGTGGTCTCGACCAGCGTTGAAGGCGGCGTCAATCTCGCTGAAGGGATACCAAGCTCGGTCGAGGAAGATAGGGTGCGGGGCGAACACACCCTTCATGCCGTGGTGCAGGGCGACAGTTGGAGGGAACATTTCCGAGAACATGGTGTGGTGGTATCGCCAGACCTCCTCGTGCATGGACATGAGCAGTCGACGGCTCAGACGCGAGGCAGTGATGATGGCACATCGTCGAGGAGGGGGGGACTTGTAACCTGTGGCGTCATCCGAGAAGACCCAGCCAGATTGTTCTGTGTCGAACAGCGGGTTGAGCGTGATGATGTCGGCATCCTCACCAACACCACACTTAGATCGATCAGGCGCATCTGAGCTGCATGAGGGAGGCATCATGGACTGACCCCATTCGTCGTGGCGCAGCTGCTCCTTGCCTTCGAAAGACAAAGGTCCAAAGATGGGGGCACGGCCAGAAGCGAGGGTGTCGTGCTGAACGCTCTGCGAGAAGTTCTCCCAGGTGCCATGGTACGGAGGGATGTAGTAGCGTGCGTTGCGCTCCCAGAGGAGAGTGCGAGGCTGCTCCTTAGCCCACTTACCGAGACGGTCAAAGAACTCGTAGTAGCTGCCCAGATATCGCATATCCATTTCCCAGTTCCAGTAGTGCTCGTACTCGGGGTGCTGCATGGCAAAAACTTGGAGAGGGAAGTGGGCGCTACGGTAGATGCCGTGAATGTCGGCACCGCTGGGGTTCTCAATGGTCTCACCAAACCTGCCAGGGTACATGAGCCTCATCTGGGGTTCGCTCCATAGGGAAACAAGACCTCGGAACTCAGCAGGGACGTTGTCATTGATGATGCGCTGCACCGTCCACTTGTCAGACCAGATAGGCTCGTCAATGTTGCGAACCTGCATCAGGAAGTGAACCTGGTATTCACCTCCGGATCGCAGAGACAACTCGTTGATAAGAGCACGGAAGTTGAGGACAGCAAGCTCCGTCCACTTGAAACCCGTGTATGTGCGAACAACGACAGCAATGCGGCCCTTCTTGCCTTGGACTTCCCGAAGTTCCTGGGTTTCGGGGCTGACTTGCTTGAATCGGTGCTTGTTCGCCTTGTAGCAGGCTTCCTGAGCTTCGGCCCAGTTCACATCAATGTAGTTGATTTTACCAGTCTCCTCCCAGACAGCCTCATTGGCGGAGCTTTCGGTGTCGAGGCCGGTGTCAAGACCACCGTGGGCCCTGCTGTAACCGAGACCGTAAGGGCCGTATCGACTGAATCGATCGAAGCAGACATCATCCCGTAGGCCCAAGAGTTTGTAGGAGCCGATGGCCGGATCGGGCATATGTTGAGGAACACCGTTATAAGCGTACAGGTCCGGGGCGGGGACCGTCTTCTTCGCGTCGAGATAGCATCTCTTGATGTCGCTCGATGTCTCATAAGGGATGTATTTCTTGGGCTTGGGAACATTGTCGCTCATGGCGGGAGACGGCAGAGGAGCCTTCTCGGTAACGTTGGGATATTCGGGCACAAGGCTAGACTTGCTAACAATGGTCCTGAGGCCATGGAAGTAGGCATCCAAGCTGATAGCGGTTAGTATGGGCCAAGGGAAAATGGACGTTGTACAACATACTGAGGGAATCTCAACCAAGGCATTTTTTGAAGCTGCTCGGCAACCTCCTTCTTCTCATCAGCCGTGACATACTCATCCTCGGGGACCGTCTCCAGCTTTCCATCGCCGTCCATGTCACCAGTGAGCATGACAACGGTCTCACCGTTAGTGTTCACGACGGTGGCGGTCGCGATGGGAGCCTGGGTCTTGGTGCCGATATTTCCAACACTATACCCAGAATTCCTGGATTTAATGAAGATGAGGGTAATGAGAAAGGCAATGCCGAGAAGCCAGGTAAACACCCTTCGGTAGTGGCAATGGCCGAAGAGTGAACGCATGCGAAGCCGGGGCTTCTTGGTCTTTTCCGAGATGATGGAATATGGGAGCAAGGGGTCAATTTTCCTGCCCAGGGGGACTCGCGAGCTGTTGTTGCGGGCGGCCATGGTGACAGAATGGCGCCGCTGCATGCTAGGCTGGGAAGTCTGGCACGCTTAGGCCGTTGTTCGGTCGAGCCGCTGGCGGGGAGTTGTGCGGCGTTTTGAGGGTTATGTGTTGTTTACGTTTGAAGGTTGCGAAATTAACCTAGGCGAGGGACGGAGTGAGTGTCGAGGTGGAGCCGGCCGTCATCGAGGAATTAAGTAGTCAGGAGATAGAAATCTGGCGAATTCGGCCGCGAAGCAATTCAAAGTAACGACTGGCAGTCGTCGAGACAACCTGTGAAGGGAACCGACGAAAGATGAGGTCCGGCGAGGAACGGGAGTTGAGCGGACGACTTTGCTACCTCGTCATCAGACGGAGGCAGACAGATAAAAAGGGACTGAACAAGACTATCACGCGACGCAACGCAAACGCAGAGGCAAAGCAACGCGGAGCCGGGAAACCAGCGCGGTGCTCGTCAAGTTTGCGATAGTGAAGGTGAAAGGATGGCGTCGAGGACGGCGATGAACAGGCCGGAGAGCGAAGGCGTTGACGGGGGGTTGAAGGGAAAGGAGGGGAGGGGAAGAGGAAAAAGAATCGACCAAGAAGAGATAGGAGGGAGAAAAAAAAAAAGCGAAGCCTGGCCAGGAGAGGCGAGAGCAGGGGATAGCGGACACGGGACAAGGGATTGGTATCCTGGGGCCAGGGCCTTGCAGAGGGCGATAGGGGGATGGGGTAGGGAAGAACTGAGGGTACATAGGGGAGGGGCCCGCTACGGGGTCCGCTAAGGAGAGGGAGGGAAGGGGGTGCGTGGTAGCTGCTTTACTTGGGAAACGGGGCCGGGGAGAGGCGTACTGTGCTATTACTGACCCAGCTACTGTACGAACAGCCCTTGCGTGTGGCTGCATGGCCTCTGAAAGCTTCTACTCAGCACCCGGCTTGGTCATCGGAGAGCCCGGGACGCACAGTGGCTGGAAATATCAGAGGCAGCTGGAGGGCTGTGCTTGGCGGCCGAGATGAAATGGCTGTGCTGAGATGGAGGCTGATACGAAGCCTGTGGCAGGACTCGCATTGAGATGGACGACACGACGACGACACCTCAGGCAATTGAGCCCAGCTGACAGTGTTTGTCCGAGTCCATTCTTAGAATCCAATCCACTACGATGCGATCCGAGGTGAGGCCCGGAAACGCACAGTGAACCGTGGCCATGCCGTGGGCAAGGTGCCCCCTTCACCTGGCTTCTAATTCCAACACCAGCCAGTCCTGCAGCTGAACTGGACGATGCGCAGGGAAGCAACCAAGTACTCCAACAGCCAAGTCTCGCGGGCAGGGTACCTCAGGCATTTGGACAAGATGAAAGAATTGAAGGCACACCGACGCCCCGTTCAAGCTTTGAAGTAAGGAACCTGGAACCTCCCAAAACAGCAAAAGGTGGGGGCCGAGCACCACTCAATTCCCCTCGACAAGCAGGGGCAGGAGCAGCGAGCCCTGCGACTGGTCTCTCTGCACAGCGCCCAATGGGACGGCGTTGCCGGGCGGAGATTCGAGGAGCCAACCAGCGACGTCGGAGATAGACGCTGTCCAACGAGCGAGCGAGCGTGAGAAGCTGTCGGGGAAGTTGCTGGGCGGGATTGGGAGGAACTTGAGGAAGGGACTTGGGGGGCCCGGTCCAATCCACGCTGATCTGACATGGAAGGCAACCTATCAATCCCCAATGCCCGTTAGCCTTTGTCAACAACCTCACTAACGCTCGACCTTTTTCGTCAACCTCGATCGATAATGTCATCACAGCGTCGTTGTGCGTTTTGTGCCCTAGACGGGCAAAGACGGGCGAGACGGGCGGGCGCTTTTGCTGCCGCTACCGTGGAAACGCCGTCGACTCGATGCTTCACTAGGCGTTCCGGCTTCTGTATGTCGGAGGACAATCACTGATAATCACTACCAACTAAGCCTTGACCCGAGCCTTGCATCCCCTGTTATTGCGCCATATCCCAGCAACTGGTCCTGGCCTCATCCCAGCCAAAAGGCGCGTCGGGGGCTTCGTGGGTCCGTGGGCCCACGAGCGAGGGTCAGTCCGCCCCTTGGTTCAGCCCCTTTCGTCAGGAAGAGAAGAGGCTCTCGTGGCCCTCTGGCGCTTCACGGGCTTCAGACACTGCGGTGGTTGCGCGTCCTCGAACTCCTGATCGGCACCTGAGCATCAGGACCGCCGCACCTCGTGGGTTGAGCCGCCTGTCAGTCGCCACTCACAGCACAGCGCGGCTGTTTTACAGTGGGGGATGCCACATCCCGAGGCATCGGCCGTGGGATTCGTAAGTGTCCGGCGTCTGCTGTGTTTCCAGACTCGACACCAGAAGCGCATGCTGGTGCTGGTGCGGACTTTTGAGCACCAGCGGATCGGTTCAGACAGTGTTCCGTACCACAAGCGCAGGTCTGTCCTGGAACTCAATGGATCTTCCGTCAGCAACTTTGAGTGAATCTTGGCTCTTTGGGGTTGGGCGAATGAATTCGTGGCCCGACCCTCCTTTTCCGCCTTCTCTATCGACGCTTTCTCAACGTTCCCTCGACTCTTGACGACCCGTCTCGGATAAGCGAACCCCCAGCGCCAACGCGGCCACCCCCCTTCGGTCTGTGGGCGATCATCGGCCCTTGAGAGGCTCTGAGAAAGACTTCAGTACCTAGCCTGGCGAGAGTCCTTCCGCCACGCGTCCTCTGGTCTCGCCCAAGTATTGATTTTCTGCAGCTCGGCTGGCTGGCCGATGTTGGTGTTGATACAAGTTAATGTTGGCCAAACCGAGTTTGCTGGGCCGCCAATGCTTCTCGCTCTAACATCAGCTGCAAATACCTGACATGTAATCTCTAAGTTGGATGAGATTCTCCTCAATGTATCTTACTCCCCACCATCGGTCTTACTTCGACCAGGTTGGGTGGCGTCCTAAGAACTTTGCTGCCTCTTCCGGCCTAGGTTCAGAGCCGTTGGCTCTATTCTAACTACCGGCCGACTCTCCCAAGCTGACAGTTTTCTTCAACCACTCACACACCGACGAGAATCCAACCGCTAGGTCGTATTCGGCCAAGATATGCCCTTGCCCTCCTCGTAACAGGCGCCACAGGTGGTACATTCAAGCGCGGGCGAGCATCCACGGGTGCACTCCAAGGGACGGCCCCACGAGCTTGACATTAATAAACAGCACTTGCTCGATGCCCGCAGCTAGATGGAGACCCCGTAACGGCGAGATTGCCAAGGAGGCTGCTCACTCGCTGACACGAACCAGCCTGGGCCGCTCTAGTGCGAGGAAGCAGGGGAGAGGCGTGCCAGTGCTGCAGCCAGCTCTGGAATGGCCAGACCAAAGAAAGCCGCTTGCTGACATAGATGCAACTTCTTTATTAGCTCATCACCATGCCAAGTTCGTTATCTTAATGAGAATGAACCGTCTATCAACTTCCGGATCTTGTTCAGCAAGGCCTCTGCATATCTGCTCATAGCCCATGGCTTTTTCGTATTAAGGACCTCGGGGCTTTCAGCTCAAAATAGACACTACCCTCAAAGTCACTTGCAAACAACTCTCCACAGCAAGACCATCCCACGTCATAATCCCCATTCTCGTGTTTCGCACGTGTAACGTGTCGCCGGAGATTCTTCTGACAGGCCAGTCAGTGGTCGAAGGCGATCCTTGACGGGGAATCTTGACGGGGAATCTTGTCGGGATGCTGTCCCACTGCCGGCACATTTCGAAGCTTGTCTGTCGCGATCCCGTTTGCTCACCGGGACAAGGGCTGGCCTTGCTCCCAGTTTCTCGCTACGTACCTGAGATGGGTCTTTCTCATTTCCTTGCTAGCAGGACCTTGGTTCCAAATCGAAACTAGGGTCAACCTGCGGGCGACGGCGCCATCAAGCTGGCTTCTTGCGAGAGTAATCTCCAGCTCGCGGGATAGCTCCAGTGTCATTTTGAACGAGCGGGTCCTGCGGTAGCGCCAATGCTTGTGTCCACCACTCATGGCATCCGATTCACCAGCCCTGCATGCCTCCCATGCTACAACGCGAAGCATATCGTCTTGTGTTGAGGTTTAGCTCAGGAATCTTCATCTCAGTCTTTCAAGATTCCCGGCCCGGATTCCCCAAATCCGACCCCAGCTTGTCTCTGACCTATCGTTTCCTACCGCAATGTGACGCTCGCAACAGGAGTGGCGCTTCGAAACTCGACACGAGCAGAATGGACCTCGTTGCTCGCATCAGGTTCGGCTCCATTAATCATGGCCCATGCCACTAATGCTTTCACTTAAGTCGGCCGCTCTTCGTCAAATACAACAAGCATTTCTCTCCAGCACCGTCTTTATTTAGCAACGCCACAACCCATGGCATGGCCTGTCTACTCTCCACCCGTCGCCAACTCCGCTGGCCGGTTATCGAGATTCACGCGCGGCACCAGCGGCATTTGCTGTCAGCACCGTCATTACTAGCCACATGAGACGAGGCTTTTCAGCCAGAGTTCACTATCTGAGTAAGATTCGAGGCTGGAGGTGTCAAATGGCGGTTCTGGCTGTCAGCTAAAGAACCATGTCCAGGACTGAAAGATAGTTGACAATTCCACTTTGCCAACTTGTCTCATCTTTTTTTTACGCCTCTTGTCTCTGCTTTGTGTTGCCTTGCGTTCGGTAGACACAGTGACATCTTATCCTGGGCTTGGCGACTGGCTAGCACCTAGTGTCTATTGTTACTAAAGGATGCTATTGGCATGTACTAGACCGATGTTATCATGAAACGCCTCCACGAACACCCTTCCGGATCTGAGGAGAAAGTGAACCTCAAACGCTGGGCATTCCAATGCAGACTTCCGGTTTGACCTACAGCCAAGTTGCTTGACTGTAGCAGTTGACCAATTACACCACAACAATCTGTCACTAATGGACCATGCAATCCTCCCCTTTAAACTGTCTCACGCCCAGTGTCTCGGTTCATATCCTCTTGACAGCTCTTCTTCTCGTCGTCCAATCCCAAGTCCGGTGACATTTACCCGACGCCCTTGCTTCGCTTCTCATGCTGCCCTTGTTCTTCAGCCGCTTTCTGCTCCCTCCGGCTCTCTAGGTTGGCTTGCATACTCTCTCGCCATCCCTTCCTCCACCGGATTGCGGCCATAGTCGCCAAAGCCGAGGCAACTAGTTATGCCACCGTGATGGTAGAGAACTATCCGATGCCAACTCCCTCGACTGCTGGCAGGACCACAGCCGAGGTCACGCACCCTACCAGGTACCTCGTGACGAAATTGGTCGCTGCCACTTCTGCTCCCTTCCCGGGCATCACATCAATGCAGTATGTGTTGTATGAGGGGAAATAGAATAGCCGTGCCACGCCTTGCACGAACATGGCGATCACTGGCACCGATATACCGCCAACCTCCTGGTCCACGGCCCAGCCGTATATGAGCATGCTCCCGGGTATTATCACGCCTATGAAAGGCAATGTTGACCAAAGTTGGTCGTCCGGTATTCCGGCCCCTCCTAGCTTCTCGATTCCCTGCTTCGCTGTGTAGTCAGCCCAGTGGCCGCCTATAAATGGTCCCAACAGGTATCCTAAACCAGACGCTAAATAGAACAGACCCGAAAGCAGCGATATTTTGAGGTTGAAGCGCGGGCTCAACACGTAACGGACAGGCGTTGGGAGGCTATCCATGTTCCATGTTAAAGAAGCACTGCCACCGGCCACCAAGGTGATGTTCCAATATTGGAAAGGTCGCAGGATACGCATAGGGCTTATCATGCTTAAAATGGCACGGACCTTCTTCTTTCGCGGGAACGATTCCAGATCTTTGATCTTCAAGTGAAGGGTGGTTTCGGGGACGACAAAGTAGACTCTGAGGGCCCCAGCGCCGGATAGTCCTGTCTGCAACCAGAAAATGGTTCAGCATGAAGAATAGGTCACGATAATACCACCCAAGAAGGGACCAAAAGCAGGCCCAACTAGTGTACCGGTCAGGAACCAGCCCATAGATGTCCCACGCTCTGTTGGTAGATATCCCTGTTCAAATGTCAGCGTTTCCTCTTTTCCCATGGGCTACTAGAGGGCATGGTAAAGGAGAAATTTTCAACTTTGGTCATTCAAGGGGGCAACTCATTAACGAGAGTCGGCAAGACAGAACACGATGGCTCCAGGCGTAGCAGCTTCTGATTACATCCCATACGGAGCCTATGTATACGATATAGTGCTGCACTACAGAACGCCTTGGCTGAGGGAGCAACCAGATCAAACAAAAGCATATTATACTTACCCAATGCATGCAGGGCCGATGAGGACAAAGGTAAACGCAGAAGCAGCCCAGGAGACGATAAAAGTGGCCAAGCCCGGGGCCAGTGCAGTTGCAAGACCCAGGAAGAAGAACATGACTGACGAAGCCAAGGCCACCTGAGGGTGGTTTCAGT
This sequence comes from Fusarium sp. JS1030, assembly GCA_000966855.1. Lineage (NCBI taxonomy): Eukaryota > Fungi > Ascomycota > Sordariomycetes > Hypocreales > Nectriaceae > Fusarium > Fusarium sp. JS1030. The sequence goes on along the minus strand of JWIW01000087.1, from coordinate 440,842 downwards.
ATGATGAGCAACAGCATCAACACGACGTCTCTGTTGGTATCAGCAGTTCCATGGCTGGCTCTTAACCCCTCAGAAGTCCCAAGAGAAAGCGATTGAGAGGCGATTGAGATGCCATCGAAGAGACATGGGACTTACTACTCGTCTTCCAAACGCTTGGCTGATAGGCCCCAAAAACACGGGAGACAGTGCCATGACAATCATGTAGGCTGCATTGCTAACATTGATAATACTTCCAGTGGTGTTGTAGTCACTCGCAACTTCTGGAGTCGCCGCTAGCACTGATGTGCTTGATATAGGTGTCAGGAATGCCCCGAACGACAATCCCATTACGATAGCCGTCTTGCGTGTCCGCGATAGTCGATTGAAGACCTCATCGCCTGCTTCATGATATAGTTGAGTATCTTCGAGAGCTGCAGCCAATGCTGGCTCGGAAGCGTTGTGGCCAGACACATGAGACGTGGAGCGGTGGCCATCATCGGAGGTGGGAGTGTATGTGATGTCAATGGACACGATGTCGGTGTGGCTCATGTTTGAGGATGATGTCCTTCCACGGTCACTTGACTGTCTCTCGTGGAATCCTTTCATGATGATGTTGGCTCTCGTTCCCGCTCAGTTGTGTGGACCTTCGTCCAAGACTGAACTTTTAAACTGGCCTACTTCAACCCAAGAAGCCAGTGGGCATGACTGGACTCTGACCTCGGTTCGATGGCGCATCTCACTATGTGAAGACAGCCACCCGCCGAGCCAATGGATCTCGAATGCTGTGCAGGAGAGCCGGCAAGCAAGGCGTGGGAATGACCTTGAACCCCACGGATGTAGTAGCGGACGGATGTGCAAAGCCCGCCCTTGTGAATACCATGTGGGCGTCTCTTACCGCAGCCCGGCATCAAGGTCAATTTTCCCTCATCCTTGATTCCGATTGATCAATCGCCATGGTTCAATGCGAGCTCCATAACATGCTTGTGTCTGAATATCTACTCAGCTATAGGAACTGTTTCGTTAGTGACCGCCTATCCTAGGCCCCCGACATCCGGAGTCCGTGGATGAATAGCCCAAACACGTCTTTTGTCTGCAACGTTTTGCTATTTGAAGGACTCATAACTAGTATCGAATACCGGGAGGCTCTGGTTATCATTAACGACACCGCGATGTGTGCAAAATTAGGAGTGAATCGGCCCATCGGCGAGGAGGCGGTCCGCCAAGGGTGGAAGGATGCTTCCGTCGGCGATCCGACCGTCGAGACCCACTTCTTCGGAAACGGTGACCGAGTATCGGACTGTCTCAGGCCGACCACATCCGACGCGGCAAGCAATGAGTTAAGTGTCACGTTTCAACAGGTAATGAATGTGGCGAGTCGGGTTTTATCAAATTTGATTTGTTGGTGCTTCATTCATGCCTCTGTACATGAGAGTATGACTACTCAGCCTACTCTGAAAACAAAAATGGTATGCCGCAACTCCAACTCCATCCAATGCGTGTAGATGCACCTCGACGCAATGCCATGCCATGTGCTAATTCAACAACTCTGCACTTTCCAAAAAGGCAGCAAAAACACTACTCCGCGGGGTATTCTAACATGTAAGCAAATGCTTGGGTCCCTCTCAAGTGTCTTCAACCCAACAACTTCTGCACCCGTTCCTGGATAACCCTGTCCACTGGCTGGTTGTTTCGCTGTACGACAACATTCTCTCTGCCTCCAATAGTGACGACACGAAGCCACTCGGGGGCTACCTCGCTCGCAATGAGCCGCACACAGATTGCACCTTCCTCCTTGGACACAGGCATGCGGAGCGAATCTTTGAGCTTTTCGAGAATGACAGCCATAGTGAAGGCTTGGCGTGGAAGAGACATGGGGTTCGAGAGACTCAGCATCGAGATGGTTGCTGCCACATGCGTAACGCGATTGAGTGCTGCACGACGCTGAAGCTCAGGACCTGAAGGGGGTAACGGGCCGTTGGCCTTGGCGAGCTGCTTCATTCGAAGGCGATCAAGAAGACTCATTTTGGTACCGTCCGGGTTGAGAAGCGGGTTATTAGAGGCCGCAGCTTGCTTGGTCTCTTTCTCTTGCTGCTTGTTGGCAATGCCACTCTTGAGCTCTGATAGTGCTCGGTGTCCTTTGCTGAGGAGAGGGTTCGCCTTGAGTCCGATGTCCATGTTTGTAATAGCGACCTTGGGAAGATCGTCGAGTGATAAACCGTCAAGAGGAAGGTCAACATCCATGTCGTCAGCAGATCGCTCGGTGCAGAGTGCTCGTAGGTTGTCCTCGAATTGTCTATAGAGTCGCTCCTCGTTGATGGGCGCGGCATCAGGTGAAGAGAGTTCGATGCAAATCTTGCCCCGGCCGTAGTCGGCAATCATGAATGGTGATACGGTGTTGCCCTGGGTTGAAGTCTGGATAGCAATGCACCTCCGGATGTCCTCTATGGTGACCTTCCGCTTGCCCCAAGACTGTGCGATGTGTGGGGAAAGTGTCTGGATGTCGATGGGTGAATTGCTCCCATTATGAGCAAATTGAATCATGATCGTCTTGACGAATGCTCTATGAAGATCGACCAGCTCGGCAAGGTGAGGTGGTAGAGCATTTTCCTTTGGTACTGCAGCCTTGCTCAGCTTTTTGAATACATCATCGAGCTTGGTTTGCACCGTCTTGCCCTGCCTCTTCGTCTTGGCAAGGATCGTTGACTCGCTTGGCTTATGAGCAGTCCCAACTCTTGAAGGTGTTGTCTTGGCGGTTCGCTTGCCCTTGGTGATGGTTGGAGTCTTTGCTGGTTGGCTAACCACAGGTTCCTGGCGGCGACAAGCACGCTTCACGGACCCGGCGAGCTCATCGTCGCTGCTGGGGGGGAAAGAAAATGTCCGGGAGGTAGTTTTGGGATGCGAGTCTTCTTCCACTGCAGCCGCCTTCCGCTTCCTCGTGGCTGTTGTCGGCTTGGACTCGGTGATGGCTTTCTTGGCGTCGTTGAGAGGTTGTCCCTTGGAGACGCGAGTGAAGCTGCTGATGGACTGGCCGGCAGAAGGCGCAGCTTGGTTGCGCCTGGCTGGTCGAGGCATCCTGACAATCTGGTCGTCGACAGAGCAAGAGCAGAGGGACAAGGACCAGAAAGCGAATTCAAACAGAAGGCGCGAGCTCGGTCGTCACCGTGGTGACGGAAATGTGGAAACGGCGAGTGAGTTGCTGAAATGCGCGATTAGGAAAGTGCGAGCCGAATAGACAAAGAAAGAGCACTGATGGGAAAGACCCAGTTGGAAATTATCGAAAGCAAAACGCGAGGAAGGTGCTCAAGCGATGTCTTGGAAAGTGAGAAGCATTGGCAGTGGTAGTAGTGATGGGATAATGGATCCTGGGCACGCACTGAAAGAGCAGGCATGGCGCCGTCGCCGGGGGAAACGTGAAGTGTCAATCGGACCCACGACGCGTCCTTGCGCGTGTCGAGCGTGCAGGGGACGCGTAAAGTGGTCCCGCCGACCGCGGCTCTCCCGCGCACGAGCCCAGCAACGCGACAGGAGACAGCCTGGTGGACGGGCTTTTTTTTTTCAGCGCTGAAGCTAACCTCACCTCATCTCCACGTCACTGCAGCTTTGCCGAATCGGCCAGTGTCGCAGTGTGGTCGTTGCCCTTGTCTTTCCCCTTCCGGTGGCTTGGCCTTCCCCGGATTGATGTGGTTGCGGTTGTTAAAGTGGCTTACGGGGCTCCAGCTGGAACAAGCAATGGTTGCCCGAGCTCGCCCATCCAACCCAGGAAGTTGGGACGTAGCCGATAGACAAGCTTCCAACATCGTTTAAAGAGACGTTTCCTGTCCCGCGGCTCCAGAGCCGAACCCCCGGGAAACCTTGGCTCGGCTTATGCAGAGAATTCTTCCGTATGGCCTGATGCGTCCCGACAATAAGCATCACCGCTTATCGTTGCAGTCTCGTCTTCGGCAGCGGCGGGACGGTTGGAAGTCCAGGCAGGCTTCCAATATGCTGTGCCTGGTGCTCCGTACCTCGGCTCCCGTTGGCTGGCTGATAAGCCGCCAGCATCTCTCTCTGCCTACCATGCATGGCTCGTCGAGTCATACGAAGCGCACCCAATAAGTGTGTGAAAATCAGGGTCTTGCTGTTGTTTGTGTGCTAGCTGATCACCGTCCCCCCCTTCGCATCTGATATTCTAGCCATTCATATGAGTAACAATCGGCTTGAATGGCGGTCTAGCCGTCTGTGCCCTGGGCGCACGAGGCAAAGTCACTAGTATCAGAGGACAATCCGTGCCTCCCGGATGGCATGGCATTTGCCTTTGATAGCTGCGAGATGTTGCAGCCTTTGGTGTACTTTACCCCAAGTATGGAGTACCTGAGACAACTTTGATCGAGGCGAGGTACCAATCCGAACACCTCATCCATACATAGTTGCAGGCTTTGCAGACCTTGGCTTGGACGCACAACTGAGCAGAAAGAAAAAATTTTCATAGGCGGCTAACACTTGGATGCACACAACTGCTTATCGGATTTTGAGACCATCGTATTTCATAGCGTACAAGAGTTTTGGCGACTGTAATCCGCCTCCTCGGCCAAAAGTACACCCATCATAACTGTAAGAGATACAAATAACACTCATATGCTGCCTCGTCCTTGTCTCCTCAAAGAGAACGTAAAAACTTTTGCGTGTTCCCTGTACCAAACCTGTGCGCCCTTGTCCGAAATGTGCAGCCTCCATGGTGGTTTGTGGCCTGCGTTACAAAAGCACCGTCTTCTGTACGTCCATTACCAGTTTCGTGCTCCTTGCGTCGACCCAGACTCCAGACCGCTCAAACATGATATCGCAATGTCAAACGCCAACTGTACAGGAAAATAAAAGGAGAAAAGAGAAAAGAAAGCATGGATACAGGCATTACTTCCAAGCCCCGGCCCTAAGATACTTGCGGGGTGCATGGGGAAACGAGGCGTCGCCGATGCTGTGAGACGCCCGTGTCTGTGAGACTTGCATCTCAGCGGCGAATTGACGTGGGCCAATGCTCGGGCCTGAAGCTGACAGGGCTAGGCGGGGGAGGCGCGGGAACAGTGTAGTCGTCCTCTTGAATGTGGTGCACAGGAGTTGAAGGGCGGTTGTCCTTGGAGGAGAGGGTAGCGTTGATGCTGGTGTAAAGATCTTGGGTGGTGACCAGTCTCATACTCCGGGGAGCGGACTGGGTTGAAGAAGAGTGAGAGCCAGGCATTTTAATGGTTTGTATCAAAGAGGGAATCTGCGATGCAGTCTTGTTAGAACTTGTTTCCCAGTAAACAGATGCCGTCTTATAGAGGATAGAGCACATACGAGAATAGATCGGCTTGCGTAAACTGTGGGTATGAGATGGAGACTAGCCCCGTGGCGATGACTTGGTGATAAGCGTTGGGGATCGGTAGACGTCGGAAAATACGAGACGGCGGCGGTGGAGAAGAGCCAGAGAGTGAAAAGGGTGAATCTTTTTGTTCGGGCCGACGATTTAAGGATTAGAAATCTTGTAGTGGAAGAAATTGGACAGCGAGGTGGATGTCGAGCTTTGTGTGTGTGAATGCTAATAACGATCGAAAGACTTTCCGGGTATTAGTCAGGAGATGAGAGCAAGGCAACCTTGAAGGTGATAGAGAGTCTGGGGAAAGTGAACGAGGGAAGGAAAGGAGGGCTGGGCTGAAGGGAGCAGGATGGTTATAGCTTATTTAAAGGGAAGGAGCCAGAGAGGGAGATGAGATGAGTCCGTCCTCCCGTCTCGCTCGGAAGAGACAACCCAACCTGGACCTGAACATGTCCCAAAGATGGGGCAAACAAGGGCGACAACGATACCGGGCCACCAAGGCCAACGCCAATACCCACGCCAGTGCCAGTCAGCGCCAGCGGCATTGACAGGGCGAGCCGATTTGAGCCTGTGAATGGCCTGGTCTCGTCCTGTCTGATAAGCCGGCGCTCGCGGCATGGGAACGTGGAGCATGGAGCCTGTGCTGGCGCCTGTGAGACGAAGACCTGCGACTCAGGACAAGGGCTCGGAAGCGAAAAACCTGGGGAACAGGGCGGGAGGCACATCTTGGCTTGGCTCTGGTACTAACCAAGCAGGTACCTGTTGCAGCCATGTACTGTACACGCACTACGCCTGCTAGGCACTGTTGCTTATCCCGTCGCCTGCCAGGCATGCACCGAAAGACACCCCCCGGCCGGCCGCACTCCCACGATTCCCTCACCCCCGGAACTCCCGCGGCCCATGTCAACAAGGAGCCTTGTCTGGCGTCCGTCATTAGGATACGGAGGAGAGCTCGGCAAGTTCATCGGGATGGCTGCCGTGCATCAAGAGGCCAAGCGCGTATCGTCTAGCCAGAGGTGTCTGACGATGAGTTGCAAAAAATTGTCCCCGGTGCGCCGCTACCAGATTGCCAAAAGAGCTGCAATATCCTGCCCCTTGCTCTAGGGCCGCATTCTCGATGAGCCAGCGACCCAGCCAAGACACATTCATTCCAAGCAAAAACCAGCCCAACGGGGGCGCTCTGGGGTACTGGGCCTAGTCCAACCACCAATAGCTGCTTCAGCTGCAAATTCGCAGCATCACCCCGATATCATTGGAAGGAAAATCCGGCCACTGGAGTGACTTCACGGTTCAGCTCCCTCCCGAAGAAGCATCGCGCTTCTGACACGTCGTCGACTGACGGGAAAAGAAAGGATAGCAATGAGAAAGGGGAGAAGAGGGGAGGGGGAACACGAACGTGTGGCAGTCCTTGAAAAGAGAGCACAACGGTCAAGCCAGGCGTTGGGCTACCATAAGATTGATGAGAATGATCCAAGATTGCCCTCTGGGCTATTAGATAGCTGGGATACACTGGACACACCAAGAGACGCACAAGACGAGAAATCGGCTACACTGCCAGTCAAATTCGCAATCACAATCACAAGCACGAACCCGGCCGTCAGCTTCCCCTCCATAAAGGACGAGCAGCAGCAGAATAGAGCACAAGTATACGTGAAGTTCCTGAGAAAAGAACCAAGGACGTGGGGGACCGCCCGTGGCAGGGTCTTGATCCCCAGCAAACATGGGTTGCTGAGCTGGGCTCAAAACGGACAGGCAAGTCAAGGATGAATGATGGGGTCTCGTTTTTCTTTTCCTGATGCCTTCTGGAAACTCGGCTAGCAGCGCCTAGACTTTACCCAAAGTTAATGCGCTCCATCGGATTCAGAGCTCGTTGGATCCTACCAACCCGCGGCCCATCCAATACCGCCGCTTCGTCAAGGATGACAACTTCAGGCCGAAGAAAGTGGACAAAAAAAAAAAGCAACCTCCCAGGTTTTCCTCATCAGCTTGGTTACGCAACAATGGAGCTTGAGCGCAACCCAAAAGCAACCTGGAAGAAAACTTCGTCGTGCAAGGAAGTTTTCGGCACCTGTCTCCGTTCAACCCGACGCTGCTCCATCGTGATGACCTGATTACAGTACCTCGAAGCCAAGTCGCCTAGGCGCTCTTTATTGGGCTCTTATCTTTGTTTCTTTTATCCACCACCAACGTATGGAACCTCTAATGAGACTGCAGCCGTTTGCCCTTCAAGCCACAGTTTAGACTGACTTCAATCTTACCTGTCCATCCATCCCCTACCCCTCCTACCTCTTCAATAGGCGCAGGCGCCATGAAACCACTCTGATTAATCCACAGGATGCTCGGGGAGCATATGCAGGTCAATTGCTGCAAAGGCTTTCTGCTGTGCGAGCCAACTGAAGTAGAACAGACCATGTCTACTTAATCGTTAGTCTGGCACATCACCCCTTACATCCGGGCATGCTACTCCGTGTTATTGTGAATGACACCGAGGAATGTTCGTGTAACAAACAAGATGGCGGCTAACTCTGCCAAATCAGGGAGGCAAATACAGCAGTGAGTCAATGCGAATCCAGATAGAAAGGGAACATGCACAGGCGACGGCAAAAGATCCAACGCGGCGTCGACACCGGTCGAACAAGGGGAAATTGTCTGCTAGGCCTAGGATATGGATACCCAGCCCAGCGCACATCAAGCGGCTTCACCCACACTCTGCCCACGCCTACCGCCGCCTCGGAAGTGGATCCAATGAAGGGTGTAGCAAATACCCAAGCACGTACTTGTCGTCTAGGCCTGACTCGGTGCTGCCGCCGTTCTCCAGTGTTTTCTTCCAGAAACCTGACAAAAGGCGAGATGAAGCCAGGGGTTAGGAAATTTATGCCGGGGACATTGCGGACGGTCCGGGCGGGTTTCTCAAGGGGATACGGCGCCTACCCGAGTCTCCGAGCGAGGTAGAGGAGTGGGTAGGCAAAGAATGACGATAGCAGCATAGTCCCTCTAAGTGGCATCTTTCGAACGACATCTCACGTTTTCTCTCCCTGTTGCTCACCGACATACAAGCCAAGTGGGTGTGAATCGAAGAGAGTCGCTGGCGGGGTAGGGCCGTTTAGAAAAACGCTGATTCACCCTGGATTTGGCACACTCTGGTCTTACAATGCTGCTTCCAGTTGGACTAGAGCTCAAGGTCGGTATTCATGATCCGCTGAAACACTTTTAAACGACCCGCAGGGTGGTAGCACAAGACAATCTGCAGATACTCTGTTGCGACACCGCAGCTGGCCATGACGAGATAGGCTGGACACGCTCCCCCACGTTGAAGCGTTCCATTCGGTGGAAATGCACATGAATTCGCTTTGGCAAAAACCTTGGGACGTTTGATCATCAGTATCTAGATGATCCAGAGCGCAATCCACCCAAGGCTCGGTCACGCAGTTGCGGCATCAGGTCCATGCCATCCATTGTGCATCTGGACCACCTCACCTTGATCTCATGAAGCCTAGCAAGGGAGCAACAGCAACAGGCAACGACAAAAGTGTGGCCACAGAAAAACAAGCCGTACAACCCCGGCAAGGTCACAAACAGCCGCGGTTAGCACTCGGCCGTTTCGCCGTTTCTCTTGTTTCTAAGCCCCAATCCCCTTTTACCTTTTTTTCCGGACCAGGTCGACTTCAAAGCCAATGCCAGTCTCGAGCTTCCGCCTTTTCCCCGGTGCCAGATCAAAGAGGCGAGCAAGGGGGCCATGCCTGTGTCGGTCCCTGATTCTCACTCACTCTAGTCTCAGGAACCGGCCGCTGCAGCATTGATGCTTCTTTCGTGTTCTAGCGTTTCGGTGGGCCCCCTGTTGAGCTGCCAGGTCGTGACAACTGGGCTGTAGAGGCGTGTGGGGCACCGGAAGATGGGAATATCGTGTGGGGATAAAGCTCTCTTCTTGCGGAGACGGGGCCATTTGCCATGGGGCAGGGATCATGGGCGGGACGCCGCGTCCACGTTCCTGGATTTCCGGGCCTATTACGCCTAAAGTAGCCACCCCCTGGAAATACCCAGGACGGACAATGGCCAGGCAAGGCGGAGAAGGAGATTTGTTGAACATGATGACACCGATTTAGGCTCTTAATTGAAGTCTCTCTGGAAGTTGTGGGGAAGACTGATAACACAACGAGTCATAGTGCCCAAGAGACAAGGCGGTTAAGAAATGGCAATCGGTAGTTACGCTGAGAATCGACAAGGCGCTCGACCCAAGATGCTTGATGCCCACGCTACATACCCAACTGACTACTTATTATTAGTCTTAATGCGAGGAAGTGCTTGCATCAGGTTCCGGAGCCGGTCAGAGTTAAATTGGACCCCGAGGTTGCTTCAGGCTCTCACACATGTTGACACGACAAGGCGGAATCCCCATTGTTTCGAGATGGAAACAAGGCGAGCTTGGGACGTGGTACGGTCGGATACTTTTACCTCCATGTCCTCAAGGTGGTGCAATGCGAGCTTCTGCACGAGGAACGCAATGGAGCTGCCACGTAGCCAACCTCCATCCCCGATCGACCAGCCCATACTCGATATGGAGGGACGCGTACCTGCTTTAGGGTGTTCCTGGTCTGGACAGCAACTGGCGTCGTGTTTTTGGTTGCGTCGTCTGCATTGGATGAGGAGTCTGTCCACAGAAATCCACAACGAGCCCGCCAAGTGTGCCTTGTCGATCTCTGCAAAGCTGGCCTGACACGCCAAGGTCAAAAAAAGAATACTCTGACGTTTCTTACTAAATATATCAATATTCTTATTAAGAGAGCCAAGCAAGACTAAGCCTAAATTTTCACTTGGTAGTTTAGCCTGGGGCAATGGACAGTTATCAATTAGTTTGCACAACCGGCGAGGAGCAACCCGGCTGATCCGCGTCGAGGTGGTTATAACCCTTGGATTCAATTCCTGTGTTAGGTTGAAGTAACAAAGAATGCCGCATGAGGATTCAGAACATCGGCTAGACACCGTCTTCTCTGATGAACATGTTTAGACTTGTCGTGGCGTACCGTAGGGTGGGCTAGACTGATAAGAACGGCAGCTCAGGGTTCTGTCGTAATCTTGGGCAGCGGTGCTCTTTCTTTCTCCCCGGCAAGGGAGCCTATTCTAGACACACAACTGTTTTTTCTTCTATGCGAATTCTCAGGCCAGAATCGACCAACCGGCAAGCCATGTGCTAGTTGCTGATCCTGAAAGGGTATTTGTTTGTGTACTTTGGCGACAATCCCGGGGGAATTCAGCACCGGTAGTCGGCGAACGACCAAAAAGGCGGAGGGACAGTCGAGCCTTGGAGGATCGACGAGTTATCACCATTCTTCCAGATTAGACTGCCCAATCCAACTAGAAACATCCCTTTGCCGAGAACTAGTATTCGGTACTGGAAAACGGCAAATGACTCTTTTATGTAGGTATGCATTGAGATTGAAGCGAGAATTACAAACCTCTAGTACTGCTGTGGTGGGCGGTCCTCCGACTACCGGTGCCTAGTCCTCTCCCCGCAAGCACGCAATCTGCTTCCATGGGGTTCAATATGAGGGAAATGATTCCCGTGTACTTCTTTTCTCGTGATAATAAATATGGTTGGATAAGAATAACGGTCTATCTGAAGGTTGGCTAGAATTGGAGCCGGAGCTAGGACACTTCACTTATATCGCCGACCTACCAAGGCTACCATACAAGCACCATCAAGATGGCGGGGCTTCTATCACTCTGCATTGCCCTTCTGGCTATCGCGGGGAATGTACTTGACAGCAGCTACTCTACCAAGCGGCCAAATATTGTCATGATCATATCCGATGACCAGGATCGCCAGCTTGGTTCAATGGACTATATGCCAGCCCTGCACAGAGAGCTCATGAGCAAAGGCGTCGAGTTCACGAACCATTTTGCTACCGTCAGCAACTGCTGCCCATCACGAGCCAGCTTGCTCAGAGGTCAAGCTGCTCATTCGACCAACATTACTCATGTTCGGCCACCTGGGTAAGCGAGGCACCTGAATTGTCCATATATGAACTCTGCCAAAGTCCTTGTCGAACGGAGCTAATATGGGCTTGGTGATGACAGGGGAAACTATGACAAATGGCGACTCTCCGGAGAGGACAATAACTATCTTCCACACTGGGTCAAAACCGCTGGTTACAGGGCCGAATGTGAGATTGATCAGTATACTGTTACTAGTATAATGCTTGCTAACCCGCACTAATGTTATTAGATGTCGGAAAGTTTCTCAATGGATACAGCACAGCAAACTACCATATTGCGCCAAAGGGGTGGGATCATATAGACAGCTTGGTAAGTTGAATGTCGGTTCAGGTTACTGGAATCTAACCACCAGAATCTTAGCTGGAGCCGTACATCAACGATTTCAACAATGTTGTCATGTCACAAAACGGCGAGCGTCCTGTTCAGTACCACAACTTTCACAGTACAGACGTCACCAGGATCAAAGGGTGTGAACCTCTTTAACCCGTCTCGTCTGGGATCTCTTCGACTGGTAACTAACTCGTCACAGAATTGATCGTTTGAATCGCCTTTTGGACGACGAGGAGCCTTTCCTTCTTGTAATTGCGCCTTATGCACCGCATGTGGCCGGATCGGATCCACCAGCACCACTTGCCCGCCACGAGGACATGTTTCCTGGCTTAAAGGCTCCGCGGTTTGACAACTGGAACCCGTCGGATGAGATACAGAGACAAAAGAGCGTCTTTCTGAAAGACATGAAGCCGATGAATAGCTCATCGATTGACCAAGCTGATAATCTCTATCGTCGACGCATCCAGTCCATCCAGGGCGTGGATGAGATTATTGAAGATGTGGTCAAGACTCTCGAAGCAAAGGGGGAGCTCGACAATACATATGGTGAGCTACTGCATCAGCCAACTCTTGGACTCTTAAGGTGCTTGGGATAAGTGCTAATTAATTTCTGCTCGGGTAGTCCTCTTCACCACGGACAATGGGTATCACATTGGCGCACATAGACTTCCGGGCGGCAAGGCCTTGCCATACATTCAGGATACTAACCTCCCTCTTGTTGTTCGCGGACCTGGGATTCCTCACAACGTCACATCTAATATCGCTAGTGCCCATCTTGACTTTGCGCCAACCTTCCTGGATATCATGGGCCTGCCCAAGGAGCAATGGCCAGAGTTCCTTGACGGGAGGAGTCTTCTGCCCGAGTGGCTGGACCCAGTGCCCGAGGTCAAACCAGAGGTTGGCAGCGCCAAAGAAATCCTCAACATCGAGTTCTGGGGCGACAAGATTGTCGAGGTGCCTGACTATGCGGGCGTCAAGCTGAACAACAACAGCTACAAGTCACTACGTATTGTGTCAGAAGAAGCTTCATGGATGTTTGTGACATGGTGCACCAATGAGATTGAGCTTTACAACACCACGGTCGGTTTCCCCACAAGACGATGCATAAATAAAACAATCTTCCTAACCCCAAATATAGGCTGACCCATGGGAAATCCACAATCTCGCTCGTGGCAACGTCAAGCCAGAGCATCAGCGACTGCTCGACCGCCTTAACGCGATTCTCCTGGTGACAAAGTCATGTACGGGCGATAGCTGCCGTAACCCGTGGTCGGTTCTGCAACCTCCCAACTGTCCAGCGGGAAAGCCAGTCCGGTCACTCACGGCGGCCATGAACCCAAGGTATGACGGCTTCTTTGCGAGTCTGCCCAATGTCCGCTTCAATCACTGCATGCAGTACCAGAGCGTGGACAATGAGCGCCCGTTTTACCCTCCTGGAGCAGAGAAGGGGCTTGGTCAAGCCTTTCGTCTGCCGACAGACAATTGGGTCACGTCCGAGTTCAGTCCTGCCGGTGTTGAGGCGAACAAGGAGCCTGCTGGAGGTCTCGAGCAGCGAGATGCAACCATGGAGGAGCTGATGGCGCATACGCACACGCTCACTGATGATGAGTTGGGCAATGTTATCCCGAGAGATGAATAGAACGGCAGACGAGCCATTGCATCCAGCATGCAATACAAGCGAGGCCGGTATCAATTGCGCGTTGTGCCATTATATCATGCCTGTCTTAATACTGGCGGCATCCCCGCTGTCATGAGGCATGGGTCATACCGATAAGCGACGTCGCTAAAAGAGTAAAACTTCCTGATAGAGAAGCCTCCCGGTGCACGTCTGTTGCCACGTCCAAGTGCTTGTGAGTTGGAATAGGTTATCATTTCTCAAGTGGAAAAGCTAGGAAAATTGAAAATAGAGTCGAAAAACCTGCAATTGATCGAGCCATTGGATGTATAGAATGGAAGTGTACATTGCGGGAACTCTTGCTCTGACTACCCTAGGTCGTCTTGCTATTCGAATCGAAAAGGAGGCTCAAAACACTCCTAACAGCAGCCCTGTGAGACGGTTCCTCCAGGAACTCTACCCGATGTAATGTTTGCAGCCAGAGAGTTGTCCCTGATGAAACTACCCCGAGCTAAGTAAATATTAGTTCAAACATAAAGTACGCTGGTTGGCCCGGCCCAGGTATGAGTTTCTCCTAGTTGATTCGCATTGTTCCTACTTACACTCGACGATAGGCATTGCTATCCGGATCACAGGCGAGGTGGCCCCAGAACGTGTGGATATCGCACGCAAGGCCGACCATATCTTTATCTTCATGATCAAGAAGGCTGGAATCTACAATGAGTCAAGTGCCCCATGTGCTTAAACCAAAGCTGACACGCTTACTAACTACCTTGAAGATGTCTTACGCATATGCTGGTCTTGATACTGGCAAGGGTATGTTCATGTCACCGGCTCCGCTTGCATTTGGCTCTGCTGCATGAATTCTATTATGACTCGAGCCTAGGACGACGAATAGGCTTTGCTATGCAGAAATCGACGTTGTGCTAACTGCCGAGATAGCTGTGGGTATGATGGGCGATAATCGCTGCCATGGTAAGTTCAGCTATAGAGAATCAAGGGCTCTATTTTCTCGGAGTGTTTAGCAAACCGGGGTTCCCAAAGGCTACATTGTCATCATCCGCGTCGTAGTAACGACGGATTTCATGACAGCCCAGCCCTTCGAGCATTTCCTCGACTAGCTCAAAAGGTAGATGCTTTTTTGTCTTGTGCCTCGTGGTTGTGCCATTACCCTACCTTGGTCTCCGAGCGACTCAGCACGCTCAATTGTGTTGATGATATCCAATGATTCTTCTTGCGCCAGAATACAACTAACATCCCTTGTTAGATACGCACGGGAATCGTATGCCAAAGTAGATGGTGTCAGCCGTGTCGCGCTCGATATCACATCAAAGCCATCAGCTGAACAATTTGATTTTTTTACGATCTCTACCATCCCCTTTGCCGTAACATCTATTTTCTCGCTAAATGTGACTAGGAACCATCGAATTGGAATGATGGATTAGTAACGGATCTTTGTCGGAATAAACTGAATAGACAAGAGTTGGGAACTGGACGCTGATAGCGATGGAAAGATAAAAATGCCAAATATTTCAACATGATTCATTCCTAACATGCCTATTATGACTGCGAGTCTAATTAATAGTACTGGCTCTTTGCTAAAGAAAGCTGCGGTGCCAACCAGCCCTTACTACAAAGGATGGTTTTCTTGGGTCAGCTGAAGAACCGACCATGGTATTCTTGAATAGCGCCACGGTGCAGCCTGGAGCAGCTTGTGGGATCGAGGCAATGCGTTATAGAGGGCCTTATGGTGCATACGCACACACTAATGGGTCATGAGTTCGGCGAGGTCGTTCCCATGGATCCATGATTGTTCGGATTGGGTGTTTGATGTAAGTTAGTAGCCGAAGTACACACTACCCCCAAAGCTGCTCAACAAAGAAGCAACAATCTGATAGAGTCCAACTTTTGGTACTCACGCGCATTATAATTACTGTAACCAAACGGATTGAGGAATCCGAGTTGGAGCGACGGCGTCTGGTGAGCCGCGGGCGGGTGTCGGGTCGGTCTTGTCGATTGGAGTGGGCTTGGTTAACCTAGGACAAGAAGGAACCACTCCCGGCCGAGCACGCGATACAATTTGGAACTTGACTTCTTCATCATCTCGCAAAATTGACACGAGGCAACGGAGACACGCCAAATGCCTTGTTATTTCATTAATGGACCAATTGTCTCCCAGTGATGGTCTGAGCCGTGTTTCTGTCCAGCCTTAGAGGGCCCTCGAGTGCTCGCCAAGACAAATCGAAATGCCTCCTCCAAAGTCGGCCAGCACTTGCACGCAATGCCGCGCCCGCAAGGTACCCAACACCCAGCTCTTCGTTTGTTTATTGCGCCTTTCTCGAGATTCTTACGTCATAAGTTCAGGTCCGATGCGACGGCGGCCCCAATCCTTGCTCAAATTGTGAGCGCCTCAATTTTGCCTGCTCCTTCGCTACGTCGGAATCACCATCTCGACCGGAGCGTCGACGCGGCACTCGGGCCTGTCTCCAGTGCCGGACTCAAAAGTCCAAATGCTCCGGCGAGCTACCTGCCTGTGCTGCTTGTCGGTCCCGCGACAAGACTTGTGTTTACCCCGACCTCAAGAGACCATCTCGCTCGGCACCGGCACCTCCAATACCCAGCGCTACAACCACCCATGCTGGTGCCGCCGCGACTTCGCCAGCCCTTGGTCACCACGCCCAACCTCAACAGCCGTCTCCGTCCGATATTTCACCTCTAGATGGAACCTTCACGTCACCCTCACTTACTGCAGCGCCCGACGCCGCCTCAAGCCTTCCACCGGAGCCTTCACCGCAGCAGTCCACGTCTTGGAGAGGCTCCGTATCCAACACTGGCCTCAGCAACGGCACTCATTCACTGCCGCTCCCACCCATGCAGGACCGTCTGCATCTCATCATAGACTTCTTTCGTCATCTACACCCGCTCCCTCCTTACGCTTTTCTGAATGAGGTGTCCATCACTCAGCGTTGTCTCGAGGGGACCCTCGACGAGACACTGCTCCTCGCTCTTTGTGCAGTCTCCGCCCTCCACCTAAAGTACTCCAAGTACCATCCCCTCTCGACAGCTTCCTGGATTCAGCGAGCCGAGGACATTGTTTGGTCCCGCATCGAGCAGCCCACTATCTTTAGAACCCAGGCACTACTTCTCATCGTTCAGTATAGGATTGAAGCCGGGTCCTTTCAGCGAGCATATATGCTATTGGGTATTGCGGGAAGGGCAGCAAGCGCCCTGAGGCTCCAGTATGAAAGAATCGATCTTGGGCATCTAGCACAAGAGATTAGACGGCGTCTAATGTGGTGTATGATGCTGCTAAACTGCCACTTCTCTATTGGGCTACCGGAATCCGAGGTATGCTCCCCAGACTTCATCTATCTGAAGCTTCCTTGCAATGAAGACGACTTTCATGCCGAGTGCGATCTCAATGAAGACCTCGGAAATTCCCTTTCAACGCTGGACGGACCCCCCGAGAACGGGCTCTTCTCAACCTGCATTCGCGAGAGCATGATACGGCGAGATATTGTGCGGCTCATGCGACAAGTTCGTCTCTCATCGCAACCTATGCCACATCTCCCTGAGCTGGTGGATGAGTTTGCCAGCATGTTGCAGCAGCTTCAGATTCCGCTCTACAGCTCCCAGGAACTGGAGAGGTATTCGACCTCGCGATGGCTCGTCAGATATGTGTCAGTCCATCTATCCTGGCACCAGGCTCATTGCGATGCCTACAGACTCTTCCTTTCCGGTTACCGGGAAGCGGCCCCCGAAGTCGTCATCTCCTCATGCCCACCAGCCTATGTCGCCATGGCCGCCAAACTCTGCCTCCACCACGCCCAGGCCAATATCGCCATTCTGAACGACCTGGCGGAACTTGGGACATGCCCAGTGGCAACTCATAACGATGTCGCCATTTGCGGCTACCATGCCTGCCGCATCGTTCTATTTTTGAGTAGGTCTACACTTGCCTCCACGGACCTGAATATCACGCCAGACGCAGCATTTCATCAGGCGTCTTCGGTGCTTGCATTCTTCCAACGCCTATATAAAGACTCTGCCCTTTTGCAGTATCTCACCAAGGATCTGGAGAGTCTGATTCGATCTCATGCTGCAGGCGAGACCGACCATCGCCGGGATTCGTCTGAACAGGAGGAGGAGCAGCAGCCCCGATTCGCAGTCGCCGTTCAGCGGCACAAGAGTCTCGGAGTGCATAGCGTCCTTCGCCGAGCTGGGTTTGTTGATGACAGCGCCGAAGCTGCGGAACCGTCTGGCAGGGGGCGATCGCAAGACACCGACATGGCTATTCAAGCTGATGCGCTTGGCATCCCACAACCCTCGCCGCTCCGGATGACGACTCAGCAGCCATTGGCCAATACTATTCTAGATGAAAGCCACCTGGGATTTGACGCCTTGATGAGAGCAGCAATGGTGCCGAGCCCACTTGCCGGCAGCTTTGATGGCCCACAGTCAACCATTCCAAGCGAGCCCTTCACCCTCGGCCCATGGGAGGCATGGAATAATTGGTCCTGGCAGGGCACCTTTTCGCCGAGATCCGATGCGGATTATTTGTGACAAGGTCTGCACATCGTCATATGGTATCAAGCTGCACTCGTTCGCCGACTACCGAACCCCCACTTCCCCCGGCCCCATGATGAAGACGAACACAAGCCAAGCGATAGCTCTCCGATTCCGGCTTCCCATCTCATTGATGCTTCCTCAATAACTGCTTGGATCCAGTCTTGCTTCACTTCTTTTGTGAACCTACAAGACAATCTCATTGCAGTTGCCGTCCTCTCTGTACAGTAACAGCCGGTTGACCTCCAAACACCAGTCATGATGGATTCCACCCGCCCCCCAAACATCATCTTTATCATGGCGGATGACCATGCTGCCAAATCAATCTCTTGTTACGGAGCAGGAATCAATAGCACGCCCAATCTCGATCGAATCGCCAACGAGGGCATGCGTTTCGACCATTGCTACGTTACAAATAGCATCTGCACACCCTCGCGCGCTGCCATCCTATGCGGCACTCATAACCACGTCAATGGGGTCATGACGCTCGATTCAAAAATCAACAAGAGAATACCAAATGTGGCCAAACAGCTGAGATCAAGCCCTGCCGGCTACCAGACGGCCATGGTGGGGAAATGGCATCTCGGAGAAGGCGAAGATCACGAGCCAACCGGCTTCGACTACTGGAGTATTGTACCTGGCCAGGGCGAGTACTGGGACCCTCAATTCATTGAGCCTTCCGGCACCTCACGAGTCCCTGGATATGCAACGGACATCATTACGGACAAGTGCATCGACTGGATAGAGAAGCGAGACAAGTCCAAGCCGTTCTTCCTCATGTGCCATCACAAGGCACCCCATAGATCTTGGGAGTATGACCACAAGCACAAGGACCTTTATAAGGACCCAGTTCGCCTCCCTGATACCTTCACCGACGACTACAAGAACCGTGCCAATGCTGCCAAAGTTGCCAAGATGAGGGTGGCAGAGGACTTGACATACACGGACCTCGGTATCGTTCAACCCGAAGGTCCACGAACCCAGATTGGAGACAAGATGATTGACGTCTGGTGGTGGAATGACCGCAAAATCCCCGCCCCAGAAGACGTTACACAACTGAAGTTGATTTGCAAGGAGACGGCGGAGGTGTTTACGTTCCAAACGCAACAAGAGTTGGCCGAGTGGAAATTCCAACGATACATGCAACGCTATCTTCGGACTATTCAAAGCATTGATGACAATGTGGGGCGCATGCTCGACTGGCTGGATGAACAAGATCTCGCCAAAGACACGGTTGTCGTTTACACATCGGACCAGGGCTTCTTCCTTGGGGAACATGGCTGGTTTGATAAGCGATTCATGTACGAAGAGAGCTTCCAGATGCCGTTTATGATGCGGTATCCGCGCGAGATTGCGGCCAAGTCTGTCTGCAACGACATCATCTGCAACGTCGATTTTGCGCCAACATTCCTAGACTTTGCAAATGCGCGAATCCCGAGCTATATGCAAGGAGTTTCTTTTCGCTCTCTTGTTAAGGGAAAGACTCCAGCAGATTGGCAGCAGGTGGCTTACCATCGCTACTGGATGCACCGCGATATCATTCATGAAGCGTATGCACACTATGGCGTGCGTGACCAGCGCTATAAGCTAATCTACTGGTACAATGAGGGCTTTGGTCTCGAAGGTACACGTGAAGGCGGACAGGAGAAGGAGTGGGAGCTGTTTGATTGTCAGGAAGACCCGCTCGAGCTGTTCAATTGCTACCATGACCCCAAGTATGCCGATATTGTCCAGACTATGACCAAGATGTTGGAGGACAAGATGGCGGAAATTGGTGACGAGCCTGTACATACGAGACTAGCCAAGTAGATGGATGGATCTCGAGAGTAGCTGAGAATAGATTTGAATTGGAAATAGAGCCCGTTAGTTTACTCCTTTTTTTTTTTTTTTGACGTTTTGCATCTAGTGAGAGTCTTGGGCATAGTGTAAGTGGAACACATGTAAAAACATCTTAGTCACCTCTCTTGTTAAACATGAAGAAGGCATAGGCGATGCCGGGAACCCTCAGCCCATTCTATTTCCACGTCATAGCGTCCCATTCCGCAGTCTGGTTCCGCTCTCTTGAGACGGAGCTCGGGGGTTGCTTGTTGGACTGCCGAGTAGCGGAGTGCCAATAGCGTCGCCAGGATCCCCGATAACCGGACTTGACAAGGGCTCACCACGGAGCGGCAAACTTGACGCGTGACGGCCTCCTCAGCTACTAGACTTCTATCAAACAAGGTTTGTGGAGTTAGTCTGGGGTAGCGGGGGTTGCTAAACCACGGAGCTGGAGCAAGAATCCGGGGAAGGCGAGTCGTAACAGGAGGGATAGCCGAGGAATGGGCGTCGTAGTTGGTTGTCACTCACAGACTAGATGTTGGGATAAATAGACGACGCTATATCGATGCTGGATCTTCTCTGGCTCTATCAACTGGCATCATATCAACATCCTTCACTCAACTACTACCTACTTGAATCTATCCTCTCTACTCCAGTCACCATGACTACAGAAAAGGAGGGCGTTGTTGAAGCGGCGCACCTCGAGGAGCACCAGCCCTCGAGCAAGTTGGCAAGCAGCGAGCGAGATGCCGCCGCCGACGAAGCCCAGCGCATCGACACGACCATGACGGCCAGGACAGCCTTTGGCTACTACCGCAAGGCCGTGGCCTGGTCCATCGCCATGTCCATGTCGACCATCATGGAGTCGTATGGTCTGCTCCTGATGAACTCGTTCTTTGCCTTTCCCCAGTTCCAGCAGAGATACGGCGTCCAGCTGCCGAGCGGAGCCTACTCGGTCCCTGCGAGATGGCAGCTGGCCTTGACCATCGTGAGCAACATTGGCCTGATCATTGGTGTCTTTGCCAATGGATATTGCGCGGACCGATGGGGGCTCCGCAAGGTCATGATGACTTCGCATGTCTTTTTTGCCTCGTTTGTCTTTATCAACTTCTTTGCTCCCAGCGTCGAGGTTCTGGTTGTGGGCACGCTCCTGATGCAAGTCAAGCCTGGACTCGGTTCTTCTAATCAATCACTCACACTTGCTTCTGTAGATCGATCCCATGCGGCTTCTTTGCCGCGGCAACGCCCTCGTACGCCGCCGAAGTTGCTCCCCTGCGATTGAACGGCTACCTCACCGTCTACGTCAACCTCTGCTGGGTCATGGGCAAGATCATCGCCTTTGGCGTCCTCACAGCCATGCTCCCAAACCCGACACAGTGGTCATACCGCATCCCCTTTGCCATCCAGTGGGCCTGGCCGCCATTCATGATCATCGCCACCTACTTCGCCCCCGACTCTCCCT
Organism: Fusarium sp. JS1030; assembly: GCA_000966855.1. Taxonomy (NCBI): domain Eukaryota; kingdom Fungi; phylum Ascomycota; class Sordariomycetes; order Hypocreales; family Nectriaceae; genus Fusarium; species Fusarium sp. JS1030. Next base: position 419,749 of record JWIW01000087.1, on the reverse strand, counting down.
GGTGGCTGGTGCGAAAGGGCCGCTTCGACGAGGCCGAGAAGAACCTCCGCCGGCTGTGCTCTGCCCCCGACCATGTCATCAACCCTAAAAACACCATCGCCATGATGTCGCGGACCATCGAGACGGAGCGCGCCATGAACATCCAGGGCTCGTACCTTGACTGCTTCAAGGGGGAGAACCTGCGCCGCACAGAGATTGCCATGGTCAGCTGGGGCTGCCAGATCATGCCGGGCTTTGCCATCCAGAACTACATCACCTACTTTTTTACGCTTGCTGGTCTCTCGCCGAGTGACTCGTTCAATCTGTCTTTGGGTAAGACGAGGCGAATGAATATCTATGGCAAGACTGTTGCTGACCCCTGAACCAAACAGGAAACGCTGGCTTGGCATTTGTTGGAACCGTCTCGTCGTGGTTCATGATGTCTCGATTCGGCTGGAGAACGCTCTACCTCGGAGGCCTCATGGCCATGCTCCCGCTCATGAGCCTCGTTGGCTTCCTTGATCTCGCCACCGCCAACAAGGACACAATCCGCTGGGTCCAGTCAGCTCTCTTGCTGGTCTGGTTCTTCTGCTACGGTGGGTTGCTAGCCCATGTATGGTTGTGCTTCATCACGCTGACACTGAACTAGGTATCTCGATCGGCCCCATCCCCTACGGCATCGCGGCCAACGTGGGCGCCTCCAACCTCAGAGTCAAGACTATCTCGTTGGGCAGGAATACATACTACTTCCTCTCCATAATCAACGTCATCGTGGCCCCGTATCTGCTGAACCCCCAGGAGGCCAACCTTCAGGGCAAAGCCGCGTTTCCTGCTGCCGGCTTCACGGTTGTGCTCATCGTCTGGACATATTTTAGACTGCCCGAGGTGAAGGGTATGACGGCTGAGACTTTGGACCACCTGTTTTATAACAAGGTCTCTGCGAGAAAGTTTCTGGAGGCATCCAAGGAATATCAGTAGTTGCTACAGGTATACGTGAAAGGGAAAGGCATACACATAACTGTTTTGAGCCTTCTCGACCTTCCGGTCGTTGCAAAGTAATCTACCTGGAAACAGGAACATGGCATGCTTGGAACCGCTTAATTTAAACCAACTTGTGTCATGATACTTGCGCCAAAGGCCGGTCGTTTCAACTCCGAATTCCCACATACAGACTATGGTCACAGCCTCTAATGCACTTGGTGACTCGTCCAACCAAGCTTTGACGCCCATCGAGCCACGCTCAGCGCTGACTCGCTTCCCTTGATCCGTCTAGTCCAAACTCTTTTAAGCTTTCGAGGTAGAGGCACTCCGCGCTGCCGTCGAAGTTCCTGGCGCCGCCTTAGCCTTTCGCCGCGTGGGCTGATACACATCGTTGAAGTTCATGGCCACGCCGAGGAACCGCATGTCCACATCCGGCTGGTAGGCGAGGTCGCCCAGTAGGATCTGCAGTCGGGTCCGGAACGATGCGCCCAAGTGCCGCAGCCGCTCCTGCAGGGCAGGGAACTCGGACGGCACGGCCCCAGAACCAGCCATTGGCGTGTCGATGCCATCGTCGTTGTGGCGGGTCGTACTCCGTACGTCAGCCTCCTGCCGTCGCGTAAAGTCCGACACACTCCAACTGTACAGCCCGTCGACCGAGTCTCGGTAGTTGAGCATGAACCGCAGGATCTCTCCCAGCTGCATCATGTAGGTCGTCCGGTCATCCTCGTCAGTGTTGTGCGTCCTTCGCTTGGCGCCAAGCAAACCCTTGTGGGTGATGTCGTTGAGATAGCGTGTATGTGCCTTGATGAGGTCGTCCAAAGTACAGTCTTCTTTCTGAATTCGCTTCTGCAGCTCACCCCAGGAGGACTCAATGACTTCGAACAAGATGTAGTATTGTAGTTGACCGACAAAGTGAATCATCTCGGCGAGAACACCACGAGTTGACTTCCACGTCTGAGAAACAGCATCATCCGAGTTCTGGAGGACGCCACGGGCACCCGTCATGCACTTCCGCCACGTCGATAGTAAGGCAAACTCGACGCGCTTGATGCGCCAGAGGAAGTTGAAGACTTTGAGGTACTGCCGGTTGCCCCATTCTGTCACCACGACATCGACGGGAGCATCAATCTTGTACTCGAGTGTGAAGCAGTCCCATCCAATGTCGCCGTGGGACAGCTGAAGCATTCGGGCATCCAGGCGTCGCAGAACTTCGGGGGAGTCATACTGAGCATTCGACCCCCGAATGGCGTGCTCCAGTTGCGCTGTTAGTGTGTGTCTGTACTGTGCTCCAGCAGGACGATCCAGATTGGCAGCCAGCGATTCCATCAGGAGGGCGATGAAGTCTCCTTGCCCGAGGAGAATGTAGTTCTTCAGCGCTTGAAGATGTTCGAACAGGTGGAACTTGTTGGCCATTAAGTCGATGAGACGCTTCATGGTCGTCTTGTAAGCTTCATCAATCCAGGCCTCCAATGTAGCCGTGTCACCATATCGTAGCTCCTTGGAGGCACCTTTTGAGTAGTCTTCAACCCACATTGAGTCGCCACAGCTATGTCGGATGAAGTTGAGCGACTTGCCAATCAGGAAGACCTTCTGAGCAAAGTCCTGGGTGATAATACTGGGGATCATGTCTGTGGCAATCTCAAACTTGTCTTCCCAGACATTGCCTGCGCCCTTTGCTTTTGACGGGTCCTTGTTGGGAGACTGCTCTCTGACGAAGAATTCTTCAAAGGGGTCTGACAACTCTCCATCGTAGATCCAATGGCGCAGAATGTCGTAAAATGGTCGAGTGAAACTTGCCAGTAGCCGCTCCGCAAAAGCAGCTACGACAGGATCTCCATGGGATGACGAGAAGCTGTGAATCAGCGAGACGAGCTGGCCTCCCTTCTTTTTCTCAGATTCCTCGGCAATGAGACTCATCAGCCTGAGCCCCATGGTTGCCTCTCGAGTCCATACTACGCATCTTTTCAAAGTGACGCCTGCTTTTCCAATGCCTGCTCGTGGTGCTTCTTCGTCGAGAGAAGCCAAAGCCCTTCGAATCTGACCTTCCAGCGTGGCAATCAGGCTCAGGTATGATTTGAGCTCGCCACCTATTGCTGCCCTTAGGCTTTGGCCGAGCAGTCCTCTGGCAGGGGTTTTACAGAAACCATCAAGGCCACGATATAGCAGCGAGGGTTCTGCGAGGGTATGAAGCAGGGAAACAATCGGTAAAGGAAGAGTCGGGGGGAGTTTAAGCGTGTCTGATCTTGCGAAGGGTAATGTTGTAGAGGACAGTCCTTGGAGGGTAAAGGGAAGGTCTCTGAGAATGACAGACTCCGGAGGTTCGATTTCTGAGTAGTTGTTTGCCAACAATGTCGATTTCAGGGAAACATCTCTCTTTGGGGGCTCGGGCCGCTGTTCTCCCTCCTTGGTGGGTTTTTTGGCCTCTTTCGGTGGAAGTTTCTTTAAGCCCTCTGGCTGGAAGGCTTCCTTGAACTGCTCCTCCTCAAATTTGGACGCCTTGGTTGTGCGTTCGCGGCCTTGGCGTTTGATAGCATCGCGGTTGATGGCATCTCGGTAGTTGGGCGCCGACGGCTTCACAGGGCTCAGTGGGAGGGGCTCGCTCGGGTCAGGAGAATCAGCTAGTTGGTAGAGAAGGTAGAGGATCGCCCACTTGTGCTCAAGCACGGGCAGTGATAGTAGACGGGTGTAGAGGTTCGAGAATCGAAGGGCTTGGGTGGGGTTGCTCTGGATGAGCTTCCGCTTTATGAGGTCGGAGGCATGGTTGACGTCGGAAGAGATGGCGGGGGAAGACGGGCTAGAGATCACAATGGTCAGTAGACTGTAGGTAATCGGGATATCAAGACAAGAGACGTTACCTGTCGATTATAGACTTGACGATCTCAAAGCAAGTATCATGCCGTTCTTGCGCGACTTCTTCGGGGTCGTTGGGGTCGCTGGGCACGAGGTGGGTTATCAAGCTATCAATAGCATTGGTGATGCGGTCGGGAGCCATGACGGCATTGTCGCAAGCGACCGACGATGCTGAGGCTGTGACAGGGGCGAAAGACGGAGAGATTCGACTTGACAAGAGTCAAATACATGCAAAATTGGGTTTGCGCAGAGACAAGTTCTGCACAAGTTGAGAGCTTGTGTATTGGTGATATCAGGTTGACTCGCCAGACGCGCCAGACGCGACAGTGAGTGTGGTGGTGGTTGTTAGGCGGGTGAGGTGGTGCAGCAGCTCTCAGGTAGTGGGGACCCCTCATCCCACCCACAACAGCCGGTGAAACAGGTACCCGCTACCTCGCGCCCTGGAGGCTTGTCCGTCTCCCTCCAGGCCTCGCGGCAAAATTTCCAACTACCTTGGACTCCAAACCAACTATCGACCCTTCCTGGTTCACCTCTCGTCAACAGCGGAACTGGTCGCCCATCAATTTAGACGCCGCACAATGCCTTTCTCATCGAATTAATGCCTGCATCGTGATCGCGCCGCCGTCGCCGTTCGTTTTATCCAACTCATGCGTCTTTTCTCCCCGTCGCGCCGCGCTTTTTCGCCGCACGCGACGCTGTCGCCTGTTCGACGTCCCCATCTCCTATCAAGATGCCCGACATCGACCCCGCGGCTCTAAGCCGTCCATCCGTCAGCCTCTCGACACCTATTCTATCCACAAAGACCCTCGCTGGCTCTGCACCGGGCGCGCCCAAGGTTGCAAAGTCCAGTCAGATCATTCCTGCCCGGATTGACCTCGAACCGTTGTATACTGCGCTCAAGGCCGCCATCGGCAACGAGCAATGGGTGGTGTATAAGGAATCCACCACAGAGTTCTTGATCGGTAGGCATCGTGCGCATTGCTTTTACGGTGGCGCACGCTGATCCCCCATTCTTCAGGACGCTTAAACCAGGCCGAATATGCCGAGCGCATCGATCCTATCCTCGCGGGCCCTGGCGACAAGGAGCACCTCCACAACAACCTAGTCGCAGCCATCTACGGAAATGTTACCCGCGAGATGCCCGACCAAGGGCTGGCACCCTGGGTCAGCGCCAACGACAAACCTGCCGCGACCACGGGAAGTAAGCCAGTGTCAGGCGATGCTGCCGAGCGCAGGTTGAAGGGAGATGTTATGCAGTTGCCCGCGCGAGATCGAAGGCGAATCAAGGATTTGGCCCATAATGATGTTGGTATCCCCCCCCTATGGCTCAGGTAACGGCTGCTAACATGTGCGACAAGTGGGATCCTCATGAGAGTATATCAAATGTATTTGCAGATACCCATCGCAAGCCTTCCATGGTTACGGATGCTACCCCAACTGTTGGAGGTATTAACAATATGAGTAAGTATTTGTTCAGTGTATCCGTCTTATGCAATTCTCCTGACAAGGGCGCAAGACTTCGACTTGGAGATTCGAAAACGATATGCTCAGCCGTTAGCGGTTGAGTCCGGCGAGTTTCCCGATGTCAGTATGATTTCTGGCCGCATGCTACCGTTCTGCTACGAGGCAGGACTCGTCAGCGGCCACACAGGAGACGCTCCTCAGTTTATGTCGGTTGCTGTCGACACCTTTATTAAGGAGGTCTTGACGCAAGTGTTTAGTCGCACACGAAGTAATGGGCCTGGCGACTCTGGCAGTGCCGGATTTGGCGCAGGGACGACATGGATCCAGACAAACAAGTACAAACGACAGCTTGAATACGAAGAAGAAGCAGCCCAACGGGGCGAGGTCACCCGGGATAAGAGCGGTCTCCTGCCGATCGAGGCCAAGGCAGCAAGCGAGAGGGGTCCTCTGGGAATGTCCGATTTGCGATTGTCCCTGGAATTGGCCGACACGGGAATGGCTCAGTTCCCTGTTCTCATGACCCAAATACTATACGGATACCGAGAAGGCGAACTGGAGAACTGGGACGACTACACCTGGATTCACGATCAAAGACCGGATGGCTACGCAGAGGAGCATCATATGTCAGGCATGAATGGGGGCACGGTCCACGAGCTTCCGAACGGGCACCCTGATGCCATGGATATCGACACAGAGCCGTGGTGGGAGGGTGCAGAAACGCAGGACATGGATATGCTCGACAGCGTCCTGGACTCGTGCCTTGCTGTGGGATCTTGACCCAACTACAAGTTGACTCGGTCAAAGAGTCATTCAGCAAGCGCGGGCCTCTACTCGTTCAGTTGGAAAAGCCGAGCGTGGTGAATGGCGCAGGAAATAATTGCCTGGCTTGGATCAAGCGAAAGTATCAGAATAAATACCAGAAGGAAGGGCGAAAGGGACAGACAAGGCGTGCAAGGAGCCGGCGTTTGACAGGCACAGGCACGGATACGAACACAAGCACAAACCCGGCATCGAGCTTGGGTTCTTTTGGGGGGATTTAACGAATGCATTTGCATCGGACGGCTTCATCTTTTGGCGCAACGGGGTTCGGAAGGTTTTGTTTCTGGCCGCGACTGCGGCAGTGTGGTTTTTGGTGTCTTTGTACTTGTATGCTGCATGAGGGACGGCCAATCCTGAGCAGCGTGTTTGGATGATGGAGAAGGATCTGTGAGGGAGGGTCAAGACCGATGAGGAGGACCTTTGTACTTTATCATTGTCAGGAACGATACCCGAGCAAGCTCATGGGGAGGACGGGAGTTGCTCTGTACAATGATGGGCGGAGGGTTTGAGCCAACCATGCCTGTCAACTGATCGTTGGTTGAAGAGAAGTGTGGTTTGAGATGAATTCAAGACGAGTTAAGATGATGATATGGGTCCTGTTTGCAAGCATGGTGTCCTCCAGGTGATGGTGATGTGGGGGTTTGAGAAGAAGAGTGCCGGTGCTACTCTACGACAACTCTGTTGAGTACTTGAGCCAAAGCCCTTTTCAAGATGGATGGATGGATGGCTGCAGCGGCAGGCTGCCATCTCAACTGCCGGCAGAATGGGTAGCAAACAGGACGATAAAGGCGCCAGACAAGAGTCATGCAAATGCCAAAAGGGCAAATTCTATCTTTGTGGGTTTCGGATGGGCGATGTTGGTGGAGGGTCTCATTGCCTAGGACATCGGATGGTGCAGGTGCCTCTTAGCTAGGTGGCCGCCACAAGACGGAATGTTGGAGCTAGGGGGAGCCGGGGAGGTTACGCGGGGAGTAAGGACATGCGATTCAGGGCTGATCTAACAGCCCAAGTCGGAGCGATTCGATCAGTTGGGGGCCGGCCGTCCCAGGGGAAAGGATGCGCCGGGAGCTGGCCCCGTCAGTGAAGGAAACTTATGCGCTGTCCGCCTACAAGGTTGAGGCGTTGTCTCGAGACATGAATGCCACGCCACGCGGTGCCATGCGTCTCTCGAGAAAACGAAAAAAAGGCGGCAAGGGGCTAGTGAGCAACTGGCGCTTCGGGCACATACCAGAGAAAGGGGAGCGACCTTGAAGCGGCGTGGCTGCTGCTTTGGGAGATTCTGCTTCCGGGAATTACGGGCGTCGACTAGCTACAGTACTGTACATGACAGCGAGGCTAAGAACGGGTTTGGCCCCGGGGCAGAGCAGCAGCAGTACAGTAGCAGCAGGGTGATGAGGGGGAGCTGCGGGCAGCCAGTCGGGCAGTGGCCTGGTGTTGATCTATTCCGTCTGGGCGCCCAAGAGCCGGGCTCGCCATGTCATACTGCATCGTAGAAGCTGTCTTGTTACCAGTCACGGGCTCGCGTGCCATGGGATGCTTTCCTAGTCCGGGAGCTGCATCGAAGAGCAGCGGAACCGCCTGTGGAACAAGTGCCCGAGCAGCCCGAGCCCCCGGTTGGCCCGTGCGTGTCGTTCTAGAAAGCTTCCCTGGCGGCAGCCATCTCTAGGAAACTCTCGAGCTCAGTTTTTAGATTCCCAGCTCCAGCTCCCTCAAACTTCCTCACTTTTCCCCCACTTCTCCCCATTCCGTCAGGCAGTCCGTCCGTCAGTCAGTTAGCCAGGCCCGCCCCAAAGGTCGCTGCTTTAGGCCATCTCTCCTTCTTCATCGTCATCATCATCATCATCCTCCTCCTCTGCGTCTTTCTTTTTCTTCTTACCATCAATCAACAAACATTCTCATCCTCTCCCTCTTCTTCTCAGACCTCTCTTTCTTTGACGACAAGGCGGGGAAGGAAGAAAGAAAGTGTAGCAAGCAAGCAACTCAGCAAGCACCAAGCAAGCAGGCAAGCTCGACAACCCCACTCGCCTCGCAACTGCTTCCTGCTCGTCGATTCGGCCGTTTTGGGCCCATGTCATGACCCCTCCTCGTCTCTCTTGTTCGCCTCTTCATCCTTCTCTTCCAGCTCTAGGACCTCTCGAATTCTTGGCCTCTTCACCCCGCCGCTGGCCCTGGTCTCTTTAGCTGAACCCCGGCTCAGACACCTCTCTCCCTCCCTCGGCCTCAATCTCGCGCCCTTCTTTCCAGAACAATCACAGAATACCCTCGCCCACCTCGGTCAAATCCGAATTCCTAGGGTCCAGCTTACCAGGATTGACCGTGAGTTAACCCTGTTTTTCAACTGCATTATGCCGTCCCGCACGCCAGCTTTGATCGCATCCTCCTACGCCACCCGCCCTGCCTTGGTCTATCACGAATAGTCCAGATATCCCCTCCTCCAAGCACCAGGCTTCAGAGAGTTGCCTTGCAAGCGCCGGCAGCCAGCCAGCCTCTCTTCCTCGCCCCTCTTTCCCTAATCCTAATCGCCAAGAATCCCGCTTCTTCCACCCTCATCATTTCTTTGAGCCGCGCATAGACTCTACGACAGGGTCCTGATCTAGGCCCCGCCACAACACGTCACTTTCAAGCGCGGATTGCAGCCCGCGTCCAGCTTCATCTTTAGCGTCCAGGCCCCGGAGCTCCCTTTTCTGCACGACACCACCCCCTTGTTCTTTCATATGCCCATTGATCTTGAATACCAGCTTCGCTTCCAGCCTTTGTTGACCTTGTCTCAGCTTTACTGCTCTGAAGTTCGACTACAAGGGTGCCTAGGCAGCTAGCTGTAGGTCAACCACCATCATCCAGATCCTTGGTGCATTGCAGTTCTATCCCCGCTCTTAAATGAGTTGCTGTCTCCAGCGATTTGCGAAACTCACGCCCTCTCTGCGCCAGTGCCAGAGCTCTCAGACTGTCCTTTACTTGTCTTTCATGAAGCTTACCAAAGGATATACAGACACTCGACAATCAAGTGCTCATCGCTCGCCTCTCCGACCCAGTAATAAATTTGCGCCGACCTCCTCACTTCTCGGCTGGAAAGTCGACCGGCGTCGTCTTGCGCAAGACCTTGCGACAGCTATATAAATAACTATAACCGCAGCCACACACCATCGCATCATGGCTGGTCCCTTCTCTAGCCCCTTTGGGGAGAACAGCAACCCCTTTGGATCAGACAGAGGGCAAGGCTCGAGCAACGTGATGCACCGCGTTATTGAAGAGGACGAGAACGACCACATTACATCCCCCACAAATCCTAGATTTGGCACACCAAACTCTGCGTCCCTCTTTTCCGGCCCTTTCGGTGGCGGCGGCTTTGGCGGTGACGCTGCTCCCGATGCGCCGCCTACGTCCCGGAGCCCCCCGAATCCAGATAGCTATCCTGCTCAGTATAACTTCGGTCGTCGAACTTCTGTGTCAGCTGAGTCTTTGAAGCCCAGCGCCGACTCTTATGATAATTGGTCTCCCCCTTTCCATGAGAAGACAGCAGACCAGCTTGACCGTCTCAAGCGTGCCATTGAAGGCAACTTCCTTTTTAGCCATCTAGAGGATGAGCAAAGCGCTCAGATTCTTGGCGCCCTGGTGGAGAAGCCCATACCTGCTAAGGGAATCAAGGTATGTTATATGTGGTGGAACCTAGAAATCATCATACTGACAGGATCGCACAGGTAATTAGCCAGGGCGATGCTGGCGACTACTTCTATGTTGTTGAGAAGGGATCCTTTGACGTATACGTCAACCCCGCCGGCACCCTCCAGCCTGGACCAGATGGCATGGGAAACCAGGTCGGCAACATCCAAGCCGGTGGCTCATTTGGAGAACTTGCCCTCATGTACAATGCGCCCCGAGCCGCGACCGTCATCTCAGCCGAGTCTGGCTGCACCGTATGGGCCCTGGATCGTGTGACTTTCCGTCGCATCCTGATGGAATCGACGTTTGCTCGGAGACGTATGTACGAAAGCTTCCTCGAAGAGGTGCCACTTCTCGCAACCCTGACCCCCTATGAGCGGTCCAAGATTGCGGATGCTTTGGAGACCAAGAAGTTCGTGTCAGGAGACATCATCATCAATGAGGGAGATCCTGGTCACTCGTTCTACCTGCTGGAGAGTGGCCAGGCAGACGCTTTCAAGGGCCAACCTGAAAACAAAGTGCGCCACTATGTCAAGGGCGATTTCTTTGGTGAGCTTGCACTGCTCAATGACGCGCCGCGGGCAGCTAGTGTCATGGCCACGTCGGATGTCAAGGTGGCCAGCTTGGGCAAGAGCGCTTTCCAGCGACTGTTGGGACCTGTGGAGGGTATTCTTCGCCGGACCAAGTACGAGGGCGTCAAGTCTGGCGTTGAGGAGATGGACCCTCTGCATACTGGGTAAACGAGGAAACAAGATGGATGGGTGTGTACGAGGCCAGGATGGGAGATGAGGGAGCGCCGTGGATGAGCAGAAGAACCTCGAGTGTTTGGGGCGGTGTTTGGATGAATTGTAATCCCAATTTGCCTCGTGTGTTACTTGTGTACTTGGGAATGAACGATTTGCGCCCGAGTTCGGGGCGGCGAATGGAGGAAACGGGTTTGAGTCGGCGTTTTGCGAGGTTCTTCTCCCACCTTCGCTTTCCTGAGACAACATGGCTAGTGATCAGATACATTTGTTGATATCAGCATCACCACTATTCATGATTCACAGCCCAATGCTTGTTACCAAGATGACGAAGACATGCAGCTGGGTTTATTCAGGGGAGCTTGGTGGGTGATGAATCATTTTGTAATTATGCAGAATGCGTCCAATCCGACGACGATATTAAAGAAACCCACCAGTCTCATTACGCCTTTGACATGATGAGACAACTCGATAGTCTCGGTACATGTGCATGATAACCTTGCCCAACCACACTATCCCTGGTATATCTCGTGATAATGGTCTCCGACCCCGGACATCTCTGTGCAGACTACTTCACTGCCCCTACTGTGCTGGCGTCTCCTCGTTTCCCTGTGCTGCCCTTCGCGCCAACTCTTCGCGAATCTTTCTCCTCAGCTCCTCAACTGCGACTTCAGTCTCCAGTACCCTGCCCACACCAGCCCGCCATGTATCATCCATCGCCTTTATCTCGGCAGCCACAGCACCCTGGCGCTTCTGCCTCTCTAGATTCACGATATCGACCTCTCGCTTGGTGGCCGCAAGCTCGCGCTCCAGAGCCTGGAGTTCAGCCTCGAGGGTGTGGTTTCCCAGCAGCCAGGCATTCTTCCCCCAGCGATCCAGCAGCTCGAGGTTGGTGAGGCGCGAGGACAGATAGCTATGCGCGACGGCTGCTACAGGGAGAGCGGTGGCGGGAGGGGCGCTCGGCGAGGGGGCTTCGTAGCGAGAGAGGTCGAGGGGCGTTAGAGGGGTTGAGGTGGAAATGCGGGAGAGCTCGGCGGATATCGCTGGTGAGAAGGAAGGTTCGGGATTTGAGGCTGGCTGAGGGGGTTGGGAGGATGCTTCGGCGGCGATGAGGGCGCGCGCCGCCGCGAGAGCTTCGGGTGAGGGTTCAGGGTCGATGTCTGAGGTGATTGTTAGTAGGGACACGCATTAATGAAGAGTGATGGGGCGCCCACATGGGAGAGATTCGTGATATGCTGGAGCGACGGGCATGGTGATGATATATGTCGTGGTGTTGGCGATGAGAGTGGTGTTTTCGAGGGCTGTATCAGCCAGATCTTGCAGGACGAGTGGTTCAACTGAAAACAAAAGTCCGATTTTTCAATATATTTTCTTCTTGACAGATTTGGTTCGTTTCAGGGGAAAGATTCGCCGTGTCGTCTCGCCGTAGAAAGCTTTCAAAGTTTGACCGTGTATGATCGCAGCCTCGCGAACAGCAACACTGGGGACAATTTTGACGTTGGCCAGCGCACAGACCATGCGGCAGCCTCACGGTCTTTCTCAGCCTTGGCGGATCGTGGGTGTGGCTTGCGACAGACCAAAGCGCGGGGTTGGAACCTCCCTCCCCCGGCCCCCCTGTAGTTTTAGGGGTGCTACAGCGGGTCATGGGTGATGTTGATGCAGGTGCTTGCTTCCATGCTCCACTGGCTAGCGGGCACCCGATTATGTACGGCGATAGCGATAAGGGGGAACGACGTCGATGGCTTCAGGTGCATACGAGGGGTCGAAGATAGCATGGCTTGGTTGATAGATGGCATGGCGGTATCTCCGTATCAGTTATTGATACGATACATAGGCCACAGAAGGCGTTTACAGATAAGACATGTAAAACACACCAGGTCTAGACATGGTCTGAAGTTGTCACCACTTCGCAAATCTCCTAAACAATTCAAGTTACAGTACGCACTCTCCATCACAACAATGGACAACGGCCTTCTTTCCGGCCCTGCGTACATTCCATCACGGGAGGGTGCTCCAAGACTCAAAAGTCTAGTTCTCTCTCTCTCCCTCTCTCTGGAGCTCGAGGCATCACAAAAGTGGCACTGGGCGCTTGCCATTCGCGGCACTAGCAGGCCATGTAAGATGGTGCGCAAGCGAGGGATCAACAAGTGCGCCACGGCTGCCGGTTGGGAAGTTTGAGAGGGCGGGGTAGCATCGCTGCGACAGGAGGCATGGAAGGGGGAGGAGGATAGCAAGACGACATTGGGTGATGAGCATAGACACGACAGCCCCTTTGTCTATTCGCTCCATAGGTTTCCCGTCATGTCTACATCTGGCTGCCATTTGCCAAACGCGGACTCGTGATGGTCTCTGGCTTTGGTGCCCGCCTGCTACGTACGGAGAGTTAGCGACCTCCTGGGCTAGACATGACCTGAGCCTCCGTCGTCGCCAGTCAGGAACAGTTGACATGTAGGTGGTTTGACGCGGTGTCAGCGACAGCAGCCCGTCATCATCACAGGAGACCATAGTTAGAATGATGCTTAATATTGGCTGAGCCCATCTAGGCTTATTTCCAGCCTTGTCATCCGCTTTGTTAATAAGCTAAGGTGGTAGTAATACAGTAATACATCTGGCCGCCTGGGCAAAAACAATCGCAGGTGGTCCATAACCATGATCCACATCGAGAACCGTAAAAGTCACGAGGGTCCGTCAACTCCATTCATATCCCTTTCCCATAGTCCCCATCCGTTTGATCCGAGTATCATTCCCGGCAGCCGAGGAGGCATATCTTGTTTCTGTTGTTTCATTTGTTTCATTCCGTGTCGTTTCGTGCTGGCATTAAAAGACCAAACCTTCCTCGCGATTCCTTGTACATTTGGACCCTCAAAATATCTGCTGCAGCTCTATGGCAGCGAGCAGGTGACTACCGACCTCTTGTGGAAGGTGCGGCAAGTCGATTAGGAAGAGGATCGACCGCTCTCGGAGGAGTCAGTCTTGGCGAGGTCCTCATGTTCCTCGTCCTCCGGGCCGTGAACGGACTCCTCGAAGACGGGCTCAGGCTCGTTGACCTCGAACTTGGTCTTGAAGTCCGAGACATGGTGCGAGAAGTTGCTGCTGTTGGAACGGCGGCGGGCATTGGTAAAGGTGAAATCCTCATCAGCGATGTCGTCGTTGACGGTTCCCCTGCAAGTCGTATTAGTATGTTGCCAAACTGCGAGAGTTGATCTAGGGTCACATACCAGTTACCTCGGCCGGAGCCGTCCTTCTTCACCTTCTTGGGGTCAACGTCGGCATAGCCGCTCTTGGCAAAGAAGCGAGGGAGATGCTCGGAAGGCAGGGCAGTGCCTTCAGCAAGGCCCTTGTGGTCACGGTCGTTGGCCTTGTGAGAACGAGTCACTATGAGAGATAATGTCAGCACGGTGCTGCAGTGAGGGAAATGGGCGACGAGCTGACTTGTGAGTGTATATGGGAGAGATGTGTAGTAGGAGAGCGGGATGGAGGAAATGTGGCTGATGCGACAACTGATGGCAAAGTGAAGTTCAGGATCAGGATGATGGATGATGGAAAGAGGGGTTCAGATGCTTGAGATCAAAGGGGGATCGGATGGCTTTTAAAAGGATTGGACGCTGGTCAAACGTCACCAGACGGCAACCCCCAGGGAGTCCCGGGGAGCGACTTCAATTGGGTGCGGGGTGCCGGGGAGTATGGGCGGCGGCGGGAGGTGAGGAAGGTACTCCGTGTATACAGCGCCGGGAGACGGAGCAGGGGAAATGAGGGAGGGCAGTGGCGGCAGGCGGCATGAGAGTGACCAAACTTACTTTTGATGGATGAGAAGAGGGTGCGGAACTAGTTGGAGGCGACGTGTGTATTTGTGTCGTTGAAGGTGTGTGTGTGAGAGCTGAGTTGCGATAGTTGAGACGATGTTGTTGTTGTTCAGCTAGGCAGTCCTATTTAAAGTAGACGGGCACGTGCTGGATGAGAAGAGGTCGATATTCGTCTTGCGGTCAATTGGGGCAGTGATTCAGTCAATTCCCCAAACAGGTGTTTGTCGGAGAAGATGTGATGGTTGCTAGGTGCGCCTGAGATTGATAGATGGCAGAGAGATTGCCCTCGACGGTTCGCAGTGTGTGGTATAGATCGTGTTTGAGTGTGTGTGTCTAGAGACAGATGGATGCTCGATGATGGGATAGAGCGAGATGCAATCCAGGGACCGTCTGGGAAGGCAGCTTTATATCCCGAGAGTCACGCGAGAGCTGGTGCTTGATGGCATCACCTCGTGCCCAATCAGGTCATTGCACGGCCCATGTTTCCTCCCCTCCCCTCCAAACGGGAAGCAGCACAGGGGAAGCTCCCCCAACAACTAGCTACCCAGCTACAGTACCCTGCCTAGAGGCGAGTGCCGGACCCCCCAGGCATTGCGAATACGGAGGGCGGAGAGAGTCATGGCATCCATGGCACGGGGCGGGCCCAGCAGCTTCACGTAACAAGAAGCAGCTCCAGCTCCATCATGATGATGATCCATCATGGGCCCAGCCAGCCTTGACTTGCGATAACTGTCTGGCGGGGGTGCCATCTAGTGGCCCAGCGGGCGGGTCTCGCGGCGACCTCCCAGCCCCACAGTGTCCCATCCCGCCCGTCTATCGCGTGACCTGACGCAAGCAGCCGCCGGCCGAACTCTGTGGCTCTCACGACTGAAGCTCTCGAAGCACGTTACAGCTGCGGGGGAGAAAGCATCTCACAACGCGAGGAATGCTCAACGACCAATTCCCAACGTTTCGAGACAATATCGAGGGATTGGGCGGTTCTGGATGCAAATTGTACAATCCGCAGTCAACCCGTGACTCTCCTCGTGTCATATCTGTCGTCGATGGGCTCAATTGCATCTCGCCTCCCCTTGACTGCTAGATTGTCTTCAGCAGGGGGTTGGAGGGGTCCTGGTAACGCTACCCAAGGTCCAAGCTACGGTGCCGATAGCATCCTCCCCGGCGGGTAATGACAGACTTGGCTCTATCAAGACAGAGTACGCAGCAGAGACGCGGTGCTATCCTCCCTCTCCGTCATGTTCCATCCAGATTCGTCTGGTGGCCCGCGTGCGCACCTACACGCCACCCGTCTCAGGAATCCTTGTCCTCAATGGCAACCGTGAATTGGCTCAGCCCAGCAAGCACGCAAGGGGTTCATAGCTCCATAGCTATGTACCAACTTGTTCCAAGCGGTGCGTGCGCTCGCACAGCAAGTTACGCGTGAGCGACAGCTCGGTGCGTCCATGACCAGGTGACCTCGTGGTGAGCAGAACAACTGACGTCGGTGTGTTTTCTCAAGTCCAGCCAGAGCAAGGGTCCCGTCTCACTCCCTGCCTGCAGCTTGGAACTTTTAGGCTGCTTCGGCGGTCGGCGGCGGGCGGTCCGTTGAACCACGAGCAACAGCCAAAGGGGGGCCGCTAAATTGCGGGGATCCGGGGTACGCAGGTACCGGCGTCGCCCCAAGACACTGCCGCAGATGACGATGGCAATGGTGACGGGCGAGCAGGTGGAAGCTCTGAGGGGTTCAAACATATGCTTCTCGAGTTCAAAGGATCAATTGAGATCGAGTTACGGCTTGTCATGTTCTCAGATCCAGAGTTAATGACCATCTCAAGATATTGGCTGATAATTACTTCTCAGCGTCGCATTGGCCATTCTATGAGCCGCATCTACCGGGGGGCAACACCCAATCTTCAATTCTGGTACCGACAAGCTTCGCTTTGACACCAGGCAGTGGAGACAGAGCACGCAAACCTCGGATCTCATAACAACGGAAACCCAATTCCAAACCCCCAAGTCCGCAACATCGGCCTCAAGTCCCAAGTCCGATACCGCTCTCGGAGTTCGTGGTCCCGGCCGCTCTTGCCTACCTCTTCCAGGGTGTTGCTGGGTGGGCCTAGACAAAGCGGGTACCCGCATACTGACTCAGCGGCCACGCGCCTGTCGGGTCGTCAGGCGCAGCGCTGCACATGACCTCATCGCATCGGCCCATCGCCGGACGACGGCTCCTAAACTCAAGACAGCAGACTCACCAAGTCCATGGCGTGTCTCAGGGGAATTGGATTGCCGTAATTGTCCAATTGCGTGCTTCAATTGATATCGAAACATCCTAAACACACACATCTCGACTCTCCAGAGCCTCATCGGCAAGCGCTTGTTGTTGGTGTTCAGCTCCCTGCCCCCGCGATCCCACAAGCCACTTATGGCGCTTCTTGGCCGTGTCCACTCTCAGCAGCCCCAACAGAACAGCAACAGGTATCCGCTTTCTTCCAGAAGTTTCAAGAGCTGGGCAACGGTCTCGTGATCATTCTCTTGCCCCATCCTTGTCCGAAAGCTCGCAATGACTCTTCTTCGTTCCAAGAGGACAAGTGTTCGCAACTCGTTGGACCTGCTCTACACTTTCGTTATTATTCGGAGTCATGTTTAGAGTTGCCTTAGTTCCGGCCTCACATCGGTGCCCCTACCCCCCATAATCATCATCATCATGACTTTCCTTTCATCTAGATGCTTCGAGGGTTGTCAAAGTGTTTCGATCATTTCCAGCCTGATGGGTCCAGCAAAAGCCACGAATACATCAGTTACCAGAGGCGATTCATCCGTGCAGTCCTATCAGCCAAACTCGGCTTACACCCAAGATGACGAGATCTCCCATGATCATGGCTAATATCAGAGCTTAAACGTTATTCATGGCGACATGACACTCATCCATCCATCTCCATCCGAAGCCCCGTCAACTCTAATGGGCGACGACAGAGCCCAAACAATAGCCAAGGTGAACAAGGGTTCACAAGAGATGAGCCATAATCATGACCCTTCCGCTTGTGTCTTGGGCACTACTGGACATGATGATCACAAATCCACAACATGCGTCAAATTTCATGTCGAATTACTAGCTTAATTTTGCTGCTCATTTTGACCTGGCCGATATGGACTCTAATTCCTCCCCTGTGCCTCTTCCGGCAAAGAAAACTCATCGACCTACGCCTGGAATGTACACTTGCTGCTTCACCCCCTCCCAAGAAAATGCTCACCCTGCCTAATCAAACATGTGCCTCCCGTCATCACCAGGAGGCCGACATCTCCTAACGGCGGCCCATCTTGGAAAACTCGTTCTGGTACCGCAGCTTGAAACCGTTGCAGAGAGCTCGCATGTCAGGGTAGTCATAATTCATAAGCTGAAAACCCTGCGGTATCACGCGAACCGGCAACCCAATCACCTTGGACGTCCTGCTGGCCTTGAAGCACAACCAGAAGTGTCCAGGATGCTTGTTATCAATGCAGAAAGCGTACGCTGACCGGTTCGGGTTGGCGTCGATGTACGTCGTGAGCCATTTCTCTGAGGTTCTTGGTTAGCATCATGCCCTTTGTTGGACCCAGTCGGTGTGTATAACTTACCCGTCTCTCCCCGAGATCGGCTCTGGTACTTGTCGTGCCGCATCATCTCCTCCACCTTGCGCACCATGGCCTTGACGTGCTCCACGATCAACTCGTCCAGATCAGTGTACGTGTACTTGCGCCCCACGCGTAGCAATTTGCCCAGAGAGAACTCCGTCTCCTTCTGCATCTCTAGAACATCGATGTGCTGGTAAACACCGTCTGCAACCTTCCACGTCACAGCCAGATGGTCGTTACCCTTGGATGAAGGTCGGATAATAACCTCACCGTTGGGCTGTGATCCTAGGTACTCCTCGGCCTGGATTCCGTTGAACGGCTTGAAGTTGGGGTGCTTGACAACACGTTGGGTCCGTCCGGTGGTCTTGTCCTTCTCTCGCAGCTCCTCCTTGTCCGCCGCCTCGAGGTTGTAATCCCACCCGTCGCGGCCATAGTTAATTGGTCGCTTGTATGGAACCCGCATAGCGTCTTCCCGCATTGACATCTTGGCCATAAAATCCTTGTAATTGATGTCCAGGATCTTAGCTTGTGCTGTCTGTCCAATGGCGAGAACCTCCTTGATGGAAGCGCGGTGGCTAACTTCGTGGGCCTCGATTCTGCCCTCGATACCACAGTCAAGCTTGACAATGGCAAAGTCATCCTTGACGAGCCGCACGTTGACGGGTACGATCATGCCATCACACAACGTCAACTTGGTCTCGCCCGTAAACATAGTGAAGATCTCCGAGGGCGTCAGCATGGCAAAGTTCCTCCGCAGCTCTTCGTACGGAGCCTGGAGTTCAGCACGGATAGTCTCCAGAGTAGCTCTCTTGCGCTGGCTGTAGTTTCGTTCCAGCTGCTCCGCATACTCCTCCAGAACAAGCTCGTTGACCTTGTCCTGCTCATCCTGCTTAAAGAGTTTGCGAACAATTGCACCGGGGCCGTTTTCGTCCGTCTCAGCCTTGACGTCTTCCTCATCCAGCTCCAGGGCATCGGCCGCCATTTTGCGACCCAATTCGTAGTCCTCGGGATGTACACGCGTGTTGTCTAAGGGGTCTGAAGATGGGTTTGTAGCTTCATATTCGATGAAGAGGAAACTTGCGCAGTTGTTCCAGACTCTTGGACCTACAACTGGTAGCTTGCCGCTATCAGGATCACCCACGAGTTCATCTCTGGTGTTGACGGCGCCGCCATTCGCGTTGATGGCCTTGATGACGCTGGTCGCTTTGCGAGGTCCCAGACCAGACACGTAGGGCAGAAGATTAGCCGTGTAACTATCAGTCATGGCCTCGTTGATATCAACACCACAGAGATTGACCATGTCAACCATGGCCGAATCGAGGTACTTGGCCAGCTTCTCCGGAGGAAGTAGGTTTTGGCATGGGTGGTAAGAGAGAGAGGCGACATCCTTGCCGAGGGCGGCGTACTCCTTCATGGGATTTTGCATGTAACGCGCCAGAGCCACACAGTACCTTGTAACTGGGTTGAGACTCGGGTGCTCAGCAATGGCTCGGGGGCTATCCTTATACAGGCGTGCCACCTCGTCGTTAACCACTACCACCTCCAATGGTTCAGTCCGGTAGTCGTTCGTCTCAGGATCCTCGAACTCGGGGCCCATGAGACCCTTCTCACTGACCAGAGTTTCCAAGTCGCGTATGAGTTTGTTGCTATCAGCAGACCAGCCACTCACACCGATCACATCAGGTCGACGGCGGTTGACAACCTCCACGAATTCCTCGCGTTGGCGTTCATCTCGGGCAAGGTTACCGAACTTTCCTTGCTCAATCACTCGTCCATCCTCTTCCACCCAGGCCCAACAGACGGGCTCCCGAGCGGGATCACCCATACCGTTGGAGAGGACCAGAACTCGTGGTGTGGTACCCAGAATCATGCCCTTTGGCTTGTATGGTGCCTGGTCCAGTCGCTTGGCGTACTCTTCTCGACACATCTTGAGCACCTCGTCCTGGCAGAAAGTTCGGATGACTTCTTTGACGTTCTTTGCAATGATCTTCTCTAGCTTGGGATACGCAAGGTCAAGCACCTTTTTGCGCTCCTCTCGCCACTGCTCGGCTCGGTCGCTGAAATTTTCGGACTCGAATTCCTGGTAAAGCTGCTTGCGGAAATCGTATCTAGCAGGCATATCCAGCTTGATATCAACCAGGCCTTCCTCCTCAGCCTTCATCATCTTCAGGAAGAGCTCGGGCTGATGCACCAGATCGGCAATGGCCTGGTTTTGTAGGTACTTTATCTCATAGTAAGGGTGGGTATCGTCGATCCTGCGTAATCCCTTGTCAGTTCGCCGACAGCTGATCTCCGCAGCCTGGTAATACGAGTTCCGGAAATGCTTGCGCATTCTTGGACTGGCAAAGAGTTCCTCCGAGTACATCTGTCGTGCTGCGTTCATGACTTGGTCGCCAGTGTTGAAATTATCATCAATCAAGCTATCGGCCAGATCCATGGGATATTGAGCATCGTCGTCGGGCGTGATTTTCTTTCCTTGTCTCAAAGCATTCTTGGCGAGTTGGTCTGCAGTGATGCCATAAGCCCGGACAAAGTGGTAGGCCTTGCCCTGGCGGACTCGTTCAAGCAGATTCGATTTTGAGCCCGGTCGTTTCGTCAGTGACAAGTTCCCAGCCATAGCTGCAAGGTCCTTCAGCTGAGGTCCATATTGGAATTGCAAGTAATCTTGCAGATCTTGTAACTCCTCCATTGTTGTAGCCTCAGGGATCATCTCCTCAACAATTGAGTCGTGGATTTCCAAGCCTTGCAGGTTCTGGAATGTCTTCTCGAGAGAATTCCTCTTGTCCACGAAAGAGCGAAACTTGATATCCAGTTCCAAGATTTTCCAAAGGTCGTCTTGGTTCAGCAGCTTCTCGGCACTGATGACATATTCCGGAGCGTCGGGATCATCGCGGTTCGAGTTGCGTGTTTTTCGAGTATGGAGCAGATAGTCTTTCCGATGTTGAAAGACGTAAGGCACCTCCACCTCGTCAACGATGAAGAACTCAAGAACTTTGCCAACAGCTTTGCCGAATGGGCTCTGTAGGTCGGGAGCCAATCCTTTTTTAGGCCACAGTTGGTTGGTGATCCATCGTGCCTCTTCTTTGAACTGCTCGGCAGAGAGCTGCAAGTTCTTGAAAGTCTTTCGGTCGAGTTGGAACCGTTCGGGCTCGTCGGTGAAACGAATCTCGTTATCCGCGTCGGTCAAAAGCTTCTCTTTGAGTTGCGAAGGCTCAAACACATCCTTGAGCTCGATGGCTTGCTCCTCTCTTTCGCGGTCCTCTTCCTCCTCTTCCATCTGTAGCGCCCAGTCGTAGTCTTCACCATTACCAAAGATGGCTTCCATGTCGTCCAGAGCGTCCTTGTCTAGGTCGGTAGTATCGATCACGTTGCCAATTGCCCGGTCTCTGGGTCTCGCGACTTCAGCATCTTCGCGCTGCTGTTCCAATTCATCTGGATCTTCAGGGAAATCTTCCTCGATGAAATCGTCGAACTCGTCGGCCTGTCCTCGGTACGATCTGCCGTACGGTCGTTGCTCGGCCACATCCTCGTCCTCATCTGAAAATATTTCTTCTAGACCTCGGCGTTCGGTTCCGCGATTTTCATCGCGATGGCCGCGCTTGAGACGCTTAAACTTAGACTGGGTTGTGGGTTAGTGATGCCACCAGGGAGAAGGGGTTCAGGTTGCGCGGGTCAGAACTTACCTGAGACTGGGGCTTGGGTCGCTCGCCGAATTGTTCATCAATGAGTTCCAGATCATCCTCATCCAACTGCTCCTCTTCTTCGCGGTCGCGGTGTTCTCGCTTTCTCTTGACTATGGGGCGCACATCGGCATCGGACTCGCCGCCTTCGTCTTCGTCTTCATCCTCGTCAACAATGAAGCCCTCGCGAATCTAGAAATTTAGCGCATAAGACACTGCATATTCATTCACCAAATCACTATCAGGGACCAACCTTGCGTGCTTCCTCTTCGTCGTCGTCGTCCTCTTCCTCCTCACTAGAATCGTCCAAGGCAGGTCTCCGTCTACGACCCTCGGCGTTATCCTCGTCAAGAGATTCGTCTTCTTCCTCATCGTCCAGCTCGGCCTCCCCAGAGATCAAATCGCGCATGCTGTTGCTCATGTTGGCGACTTGCGATGCTGCCGCGCAGGCAACAAAGCTTTCTTTGTCGTCTTCAGGAGTCGATTACGCAAATTCTGAGGGGAAATTTTGGTCGCTGGCTTCTTCCTCGATTCACGGGATTCGCGATTTCAGAGAAGAGAGAATGAAAGAGGGGAGAGTTTGATGGATGAGCTTCTCGGAAGCTGTCGTGTATTTGGTTATTTTTTGGAACTGCTTTGCAGACCATTACACGTGCAGCCTTGTCGCGCGACGGGCAGGGGTGATCCGGAAGGGATGATGTTCCGGACCCGTTCATTGTATTACATAATCACTTCCTGTTGTATTCTAGGTTCATGAGAATAGAACAGAGAAACACCAAACGTTCTGTGGAAATAAGGATATCGAATTTACTGACCACACTCTCGTGTGAAACAATTTCTGTCTTTTCAGTTTCTTCCTGACGGAGAGAGTCGTGGCTGACGATGCGCAATGTGGACAGGGGCCGATCCATATGAATAGTCGTCAGTGCTTGCAGGTCTGTCTGACTTGCTTTCTGCTTTTCGAGGATAAGAATTGATGCTTCTCGGTCCGGGGCGATGCCTTCTACTTACGTACCAATTTCATGAGCCCGTCTTATACCATGAGGACGGCAACTACGGGTGTAGCCCAGACGGAGCCGCAGAGGGGGGGTTAGCAATGGATGTCTTATGAATCTAATCTAATGTAGGGACTAAATGATCACACATGTCCCATGTTACCTTGTCGCAATCCTGAGTCGATACTTGGACCTAGCTCGAGGCGTGGAGTGTCTCAAATCCCTGGATTCGACCCTCCCAGCCAGTCTCCATCTCCAATCGCCAGCCAGGGGCATCGCCTCCTGGGCTTGGGCTTGGGCCTCAACCAGCCGCTATAATTACTCCGTGTTATATGCCTTTGCTCCGTGTGTCCCCTTACAGCGAGCGGCCCACCAGATCTGAAGTACATAATTTGGAGACGGTTCCTGCTTTAAAAGAAGGGTCTCGATTGCATCACAGCTCTTTTTGCCCCTTTTTCACACCGGTTTGCCGCTCAGCGTCGTCCTTTGGTCGACCTCCAACTACTGTAGCGCCTCCAACTCGCCGCTGCGAGGCTCCAGCCACTCCCGTCACGTTATCGTCTGGCCGAACCCCGCCCTCCGCTGTCCGCGCCTAACCAGGAGCCGTGATAGACGACCGTCCCGTGCAATCTTCAGCAGCAACGCTTTGACCAGACGGTCCTATTAAGTCGACGTTCGGCCTGGCTGACGGACGTCCTTGGCTCCTTTCTCTGCATCCCTTCAAAGACATTTTGTCTCGTCTGCAGCACCGTTGTGCACATTGCGCAGCGACCCGCCGCACTGTTGCTCTGACACCGTCTCAACGCTTCCGGATCGCTTCACCGAACATCAAATCCAGGCCAGGAATCTCGACCACACGCTCGGCACGCCTGTGATCGATCACCCTTCAGTCTTTCTCACTGCGCAGATCGACCACTTGTGTCTTTCGGCACGTCTCCTGTTCGCAAGCTCCCAAGGAGCTGACGTCTTGACCCGTCCTCGCCGCCGATCTTCCATCGCGGGGAGCACCGGCCAGGCACTGGCTGGTCTGATCCTGAACTAAACTTCAGGCCTCGCTACCTCTAAACTTCTCCCATTTCTCTACACCCACCAAACGCGCGATCCCGCACACGACCACCATCATGGCCGATCCTTTCGCTCCGCGCTCTATGAAGCGCAAAAATGTCAAAGGCCTTGCCCTCAAAGCTGCCGCCCCTCGACCCCCACCAACTGCCGAAAACAACCAACACAGTTTCAACTCGGAAAGCCAAGATGCCGGTAAGGACGAGCAGTTGGAAATCGGAATCGAATACAAGTTGGATCTGCGACCTGAGGATCTTGAGGTCCTCAAGGAGTTAGGATCGGGTAATGGCGGTACCGTTAGCAAAGTCAAGCACCTCACAACGGGCACCGTCATGGCTCGCAAGGTTGGTCAACATTCCGGTGTTTTAGACTACAGTTTACTAACTGATGGCCAGGTTATCCATGTTGAAGCCAAGCGAGAGATACGGAAGCGGATCGTGCGAGAACTCCAGATTATGCATGGATGTCACTCCGACTACATCGTGACATTTTATGGTGCCTTTTTGACCCCCAATAACGATGTCATCATGTGCATGGAGTATATGGATGTTGGGTAAGTTTGTCCCCGGATTTGTTCGCTCGCGGTCCGGCAGCTGACTTTCGAAAAAAGTGCGCTCGACCGAGTCTCAAGAGTTTTTGGCCCTGTTCGTGTTGATGTGCTGGGAAAGATCGCCGAAGCTACTCTAGGTGGCTTGACGTACCTCTACACAAAGCACCACATCATGCACCGCGATATCAAGCCCTCCAACATCTTGGTCAACTCGCGGGGTTCGATCAAGCTCTGCGATTTTGGCGTCTCAGGCGAGCTCGTTAACTCGATCGCTGACACCTTCGTCGGAACCTCGACCTACATGGCCCCTGAAAGAATTCAGGGCGAGAAGTACACGGTCAAGTCGGATGTCTGGAGTTTTGGTCTCAGCATCATGGAGCTCGCCATCGGCAAGTTCCCCTTCGCGGCGAGCGAGCAGCTGTCAGACGGCGACTGCGCCCCTGCCGGTATCCTAGATTTGCTCCAGCAAATCGTCCACGAGCCGGCCCCTAGGCTGCCAAAGAGCGATGCTTTCCCCAGTATTCTTGAGGATATGATCCAGAAGTGTCTGTTCAAGGAGCCTGAGCGTCGGCCCACTCCACAGGAGCTATTTGTAAGAATTCTATTAATGGCATCCGTTTAACCCTCACTGACAGCCACCAGGACCGTGATCCTTTCGTTCAGGCAGCCAAGAGAACCCCAGTCGACCTTAGGGATTGGGCTGTGGGCCTCATGGAGCGTGACAACCGGAAGTCTCATCTTGCGCCACAGCTTTCTCCCTCAACGCAAGATCTCTTGCGCTCAAGTGATTCCCCTACTCAGATCCAGACCCAGCATGAGAACCAAGGGAATCATACTCCCACATCCGGTGAGATCCCCATCGGTGGTGCAGGAATTATCTCTCCTCGGGACCAGTACGGCTCAAGCCAAAGTCGGTCCCCTCCTCGCAACGGGTACAGCACGGGCCGTACACCAGCTTCGGCGCATCCTGGGCTGGGACCCAGGGTCATCACGACAAACTCCATCCCCAAGGTTTCGGGCTACCCTGAGAGTGCAGGTCCTGTGAGCGCGAACGCGGCGACGTTCAGTCTGCCTGTTCGGCCAGCTCCTCCTGGTGGTCCTCTTCCGCCTCCCCCGCCTCGAAAGGAGACCCCTGACGAGCTACGGAGAGAGAACCGGAGATTTGGACTGCCGCCGAATCCAGGCTACGGTGTATAGGATGTCACGGTCTCCGAGATATTCTCAAAAGTTCTACACACTGACATCCACTTCCCCGCACATATTGGAACAGCGGCTCAGCCCCCCTGATACTCGTTTAGCATACTTCGGCGCATTCCATTGTTTTGAGCTATTCGGCGTGGTCTGTCCGACGGCCATGACCCACCAATCTCTACATAACTCGTCTGGAACCAAAGACTCGATCTAGTTCTCTTGAAGGGAAAACGGTCTCTTTAGTTCAGTTCTGGGGCTCATCTACTGTATCTAGCCGTGTAGGGGGGAGGGCCTCGTACAGAAATCTGGCCCGTGTTGGAAAGCTAGATGAATTAAACCAGCGTTTGAGTAGCGATGTTGGTGGATGTCGTGTCAGGTGAAAATGGTATCGTTCTTTTTTTGTTGGGCTTCCTAGGTGATACATGTCCAACAATGAAAACTTGGTGAGATGCTATGGGTAAATTTACTCTGAATTTATTTCCCGTCCAACAAAGCCGTGCTCGAGGATGTCAACCAGCTCATCCAGCGTGGTGATGACCAAGTCTGTGTGGTCATGGTCCACCAGCTCCCTATTCACGTCATTTACCAGCAACACGGTGGCGGCGCCAGCCTTTCTGCCAGCCGTCATGTCGTCAATGGAGTCGCCCACCATGATGAGGCCGCTGGCGTCGCCCTCGCCCGCCTCATCCTGCAGGCCCCAGTTCTTGGCAATGTGCAGGATTCCGGCGGGGTCGGGCTTGGGAGGGCGAAAGTCACGAGTGATGACGGGATGGAAGCGTGAGCCCTCGAGGAACTTTTCGAGGAGGTTCTGGACGGGCACCTCGAAGTTGCGGGTGCAGATGGCCTTGGGGATGGCCTTGGCGTCGAGATAAGCCATGAGGGTCATGAGGCCGGGCTGAGGGGTTTGCGACTTCATGGCCTCACGCTCGATGGCGCGGATGGACTCGAGGGCGGCTCCTTGCTGGTCGTCTGGGAGGGTGTCGATGTGCTCGAGAATGTCTATCGTCTTGGAGATGCCAAGGACTTGTCTCATCTCTCGAAACATGTAGGTTTGAGGTTGACTATGTTCCTGATTAGCGGCTCGTCTCCAGCAAGGTGCATGAACGCCATAATTATGCAGTACATCAGAAACACGACGACATGCAAGGGGATCCCCATCTCAATAAAAGCCCATATCACGGCGTCGTGAAAGATGCCGTCATCTCAGAATAGCTCTCCCCCCCCAAACCCGACGTTTCAGTGTAGGGTAGTGAAGTCGACCCGGGAATGGCTGAGAAAAAGCTCCGAAGCGCATAGATAGACGAGCACGGGGAGGCGCCGATCTTACCAAAGTGTGCCGTCCATATCAAAGACCACGCCCCGGAGGGCGGGAGTATCGGTAGGTAGGCCATGGGAACCCTTTTTCAGCGGCACAAAACGCTTGGGGGATGACGATGCCATGATGGAAAAGACGCGGCGTAGCATAGAGCCGAGATGGTGGAGGAGCACAGAGAGCGTAGAAGAGCAGAGATTCACAGGAAGGGTAAGTGAGTCACAACCTGCGTTGTTTCCTTGGTGGTTGCTGTTGATTCCGATGGTAATTCACCGGCCCCAATTGTCACAGAGAATCGAAATGAGTGCTTGATGGATAAGTAGATCCGATTTGATTTGGACGATGAGTGCATTGACTGAGAGATGACGCTCTTACCTTACTTGCGAGTGGGGACACACAGAATCCGGGGCTAGTTTGCTGGATCACAAGCCACGCTCTTAATTCGACTGCTTTACTTGCTGATACCACGAATAGTGGCCGAGATAGAAATTCGGCATCTCGCTTGTAAGCCGTTCGATTTCTTGACACATTTCTCCTTTATGAACGAGTGAGATGTGCGACGGCTTGGCAATTGCGACGATACCTAGCGTCTGAGCACAAGAGTTGGGGCATTCAGCCTATATAACAGCATACACACTAGGTAATTACCTAGAGAAAATCCATCGCTCAACTCCTTACCGTGTAGAAAATCCCCAGTCAGGATAGACGACCAGATACATCCCTTTCAAAGCATTCTCAAGGTTTTCAAGCTGTTACCCTCTCATGACGGCCCCCTCATTATCCTCGCTATGTGGCCGAGGCATTGACTCTTCAATATCCTGCCAGTCAAGCCATTGACCATCCAAGTTCAAGACTGAAAAGACATCCCCATCCATGTCAACCTTGAAGATCACTTTTCCTGATGCGCCCCTTTTCTGCTCATATCGCCAATATGATTCCCTGGGTTCGTCGTAATACCATCCTATCCTTGACAAGTCTTCAGCGCTGACGTATTCGATGTCCAAGACTTGGTTATCCTTGAACAGGACGAGAGAGACGTATTGAGAGCCCGGAGCATGGGGCATGAAGACCAATCGAGTCCCCTGGGAGTGCGGTGCAACCAGCTGGCTGGCTTCGAAGTCCTCTTTCAATCCCGAAGGTGTGTTCTGGATCGGCTCCAAAACCAGTTCGGCACCCAGCCACTGAGAGTACTTTGACTCCGACCACATTTGAGGCCTTGGCTTAGCAAGGCGATATAATACGCCCGCCCGGTGGACGAACTCAGAGGAGCATGCAAGGTTGTTCAAGGCACACATGATCATTTTCCTCAAAAACGCCTCGATAAAGACATCAGATGCTGTTGCGCCGGACGGCAGGCCGACGTGAGACATGTAGGAATTGCACATGTCTAAGTTTTCCATCATGGTGCTTGCCTGTACATTCCCAGACTGGACTTCTTTTGAGTCAGCGATGAAACGTCTCAAATCCTCATGAATGCATCTCATAGCTAGATTGAGCGAGTCGTTGAAACTCGTCGTATCCGAGGGTAGGAATTCGACCTGGCACCTTGGAACGACTTTTCTCTGGCATTGGGAGACAGCCTCTCGCTCGACCTGCCGTAGGAACCGATCCAAGGAAAGCATGCTATCGCCGGGACTTTGGGCCGATTTGCCATAGAGAAACGAGCCCAGATACTCGCCGAGCTTGGCATCGCATTTTTCAATCTGAGATTGATAACTCGAATGCAAACTCTCGTAAGCCTGCTTCTTGATTATATCGGTGGTGTATTTGCTGAATTCTTTGTGGGACTCATAAATTGAGGTCGACTTCAAGCTCTGGATTGATCCATGCGAGTCGCTTCTCACATGTCCTTGAGATAAGGCGTGCTTTTTCAGAAGGTCCTTTCTTTCGAATGCTCGTTCTTTGCATTGCATTCGGTAAGGCATCATGTGTTTCCACATGGATGAGGCTCGTTGCAACTTGTGCCGAAAGTCGAGGCGTTCCTGTTCTTCCCTTTCAAACAACCCAAGATTTGCCTGGGAAGGCTCAGCGAAGTTTGCGACCTCTCGTCGCCTGTGGCGATTAGAAACACGATAATCATTGCTGCTGCGATTTGGCTTTTGATCATCTGAATCTGAGTCGTCCGAGTCGCCCCCGAAGCCACCACCTCCTCTATTCTTGCGATGATAGCCCCTCAAATTCGAGTACACAGTTCGTTGGGGGTTCAAAGGGGGAGGCGCTGCTCTCACACATGTGTTTGATCTACTAGAGACATGACCAGCAACTTGGCGAAACCTGGGTTGTGGTAGATTGGCTCCAGATTCCGTTGATGAGGGTATCTCTCCTCCTGGGTCGCAGGCTGTCGGGGTTTTTGTTTTGACTGGCTTCAAACTTGTGATCTGCTCGTTTTTCCGGGAACTGGATGGAGTTGCGGTTTCGGAGTCTCCCGGCTGGACTGGTTTGCTGCTTTCTGGGATCATGGCGATCGTGACTGTGCGTTGCGAGGTGTTGAATATGGGGAACCGGGGTGTATTTGCCTGATCTGTTTGTTCTCGGCCTCTGGATCACAATTTGCTTAGCAGCAGGTCTAAATAAGAAATACCACAGACGTAGTTCGCCTCGTCTAGCCTGCCACCTGACTTGATCCCCTTGCTGTGCCTCGTGTCTGCAAGGCGTCCTGACTTCACTCACAACTTTGGCACTGCCTCTATTGCTACGTTGTCGACGGCCCGCTGGACACCCACTCAATACCGCCGAGGCAGACACACCCCTAGTATCCCACCCAGCGTTTTTCTATATCTCTTTAAAGTTCACCTAAATAAGAGACAAGGCACAACAGAGTAAAATTCCCCGTAGGTTGAGTATGCAATTGGGGATCAGTCGATGCCCTTTCAAGGGTAGCAGCTCGCGTCGTGGAACACTGGATGGGTATGAGATTATGAGAGACATTCTGACACCTAAATAATACCCCTAATGCCCCTTTCCAAGTTAAAGAAAAACAGAAAGAAACTGAATGAGATACAATGAATAATCACATGCTCTTATTACTTTGGTCAATCAATGATAACATTGCGAGTGCAATCATCATCCATAGCCCAACTATTGACAGCATGGCTTAGTGTTCTCTCATCCTGCACGACATGGCAGAGGCCAGTGAGTCTTTGGGAATAACCACTCGTAGGCCATACTAGTAAAATTGTTGCACTGTTCTTGTAGATTCTTCCTCGAGGATTGTTTGTTGGATTTGTCGGGTTTGGATGGTTCAAAATCCAGGACTTGGCAATATCTTGACCCAAGTCCTTGCTGTCTGAATCGCGGGCATCGGGGATGTCCTCACTTCTGAGCTAGCCAACGATCTACAACGGTCTGATGTTCAGGCGTGATAACTGATGTTGGTTTCGGAGGGTTGGTAGGCGGGGGAAGAGGGTTCGTCCCGCCTTCGATAGGCCGGACCGTACAGGCCTGATGATACGACCACTTGGATTCTTTCGACTCGTCGTGTATCATCACCTCGGCAGTACCTATTGGTTGGGACATTTTTATTCGAGACGGTTTTATGCTTTTTGAAACAAGAAAGACAGCGTAGGTGTAGGAACGTTGATGTTACAAAATGGGTGATGGTGGAAGGGTTGAAATGCGACACCGAGTACACTCTAGCCATACCCGACCTTGATATACTGTATTGATACAAAGCCGCAGCTAAAAATCTCGCATACAAGTCCCATGGCCAAGCCTCAAAAATCAAATAGATGTGCACTTGGCCGCTATTGACTGACCATACCGCCAGACTGGGAAGGGCATTTCGCGTGACTGGAGTCAGCCTCACACCTGCAAGGCGTCCTGGGCAATGGCTGTGTCTTTGCATACACCCAATGAACAAAACGCACGTAAATGGCCCAACGAGGCCCCGTCATAACACCATGAACCATCTCCAGCAGCCAAAATCTGAGCGCAGTCAATCCAGCACTTGAATCTTTGCGCATGTCATCATGTCTCAAAGACCATCAGCCGAGGAGGCGAGCTCCTCGATAACGCAGCAGGCCTCACCGTCGCAGAGCCTGCCGGGTGACAGAGACGAGGCCCCGCCGTCGACACACGAGATACAGCAAAAGCCCTGGAAGTTTATCGGATACAAGGGATACTCGGCCTTTCTCGCATCTGAGGATGACTTTTTCATACTACGAAGATTTGACGAGCTCAACCGTCGAGTTGCTCTAGCACGACAAGATGAAATTATGCAGCTGGAGGAGGAGCTCACAGAGCTTGATGAAACATACAGCAAGAGAGACATGCAAGACTTTGATAATGGGACACTGCGAGGTGATTTAGAAGATCGCAAGGCATTGCTAGAGCTAATAGATGGGAAATTGTATCGCTATAGTAAGCACAGTCCCGTCCCGTTGAATAGCCCTGGCACTCAATGAACACAGATGAATTTTTGCTCCAGCAGTCTAATTTGCGGAGTCTATCCAAGGCACCGCGTCGAGATGTTAAAAGCATTCGGACCTGGCATAAGAATTTTGGCGGTGCTGCAATATCACCAAGGGAGCAGGAATACTTGGACCACGAGGACGACCTGGTTTGCATAGTCCAAAGAGACAAGACGCCTCTGCGTCGCCTAATCGACCGATCGTTGACCATGCGCAGCTTGCCTATATGGGAGCTCAAAAATAAGGAGAAGCCATTCTATTACGGTGATGAGGTCTCCTATTACTCAGACAAGCGCATCGACCGCTTTGCTTCTGCGGTAATTGTCACCGTTGGTGTCGTCATGCTCATCACGCCTATATGGGTTCTTCAAGCAATGGGCACCTTGCGAGCCAAATTAGGAGTCATCACTGCGTTTGTATTCGTCTTTCTTCTGGTCTTGTCCTCGGCCATGGTTGCGAAGCCCTTTGAAGCTCTTGGGGCAACAGCGGCGTAAGTGCTAGTTGAGAACCCTGGGTATTCACTCATCGAAGCTATTCTAACACCTCTTAGGTACGCAGCAGTTCTTATGGTGTTTATCCAACTTGGGATAGAGGATTGACGGCATTGAAAAGTTTGGGATAAAGTGGCTCTAAAGGGTGGCCTAGCTTGCTCGACCAAGCACAACCATCAACTCGTACTCATCCAATCCAGCTTCGGCTCCCTGGCTTTTCTGGACTGTTGTGAATATTCCTGGCGAGCCTTCCTTTCCAGTTTGAAAGCAAGGCTCAAATACTTCCCAGTCACCTACAGGCCCCAGCCAAACAACAACCTTCACGTCAAGATCCTGCTCAGCGACGGCCCAGATATACTCCAAGACTAGTCTGGGCTGACGGGGATAAACAAACATCAGAGCCGCTACGTCGGGACCATGTAGCCTTGAAACCACGTCCCATGTTCCACGAACAGTGTAGATAGCTTGCTCTGGTAGATATTTGTTGACAGGTTCTTTCCCACCCAACTGCTGTACTTCAACACCCTCTACGTTGAAGCTAGCTGCATTCTGAGGTTCTGATTCAACGTGGGAGAGCAGTAGAGCCTCGAGAATCCCTGAGCCGCTTCCGATAGAGAGTACGGTGGATATTTGGCTTGCAGGAGCACCGTCAGAGAAGACCCGAGTCAATGTTTGAAGCAGCTTGGAGGAGAGACTGAGGCAGCAGTTCGGGTGGCGGATGGGCGCTTCGTCTCGGCCGAGCTGAGGAAGGTCCATGACCACAAAATGAGGATACAAGTTTGGCTGAAGAGAGCGCTTGCTAGAACGGGAAATGGTGAATTGGTTGAAGTGGATTGGCTCCAATTCCAACCTTGTCATTGTGGGCGCACCTGCCTGTAGGTTAGTCACTCGCCGCGACAGCCCGACTTAGACAAAACCAACATTATCGACCTGCCTGTTAAACTTTGCATTGGTATAAAAAACAAATGAAGTCTCTTTATTTCCAATTCGCACAAAACTCGGCTCTTTTGCGGGATAAAAGAATCTTTTTTAGTCATGAAGCTTGTCAAGATCGATTATGAGCATGTCCTCGCGGACTGCAAGGATGGGCGAAGCACCAAATACAACACTTGCTTTCACCCTGTCGAACAGATTCCGGTTGACCAACGGCATAACCACCTCTTGCGTCCATCTGAATCGCCCTATTCTTTTGAGCGATGGCTTCCTTTGATTCTGAGAACGCGACACCTCAATCCAGAAAAG
Organism: Fusarium sp. JS1030; assembly: GCA_000966855.1. Classification (NCBI taxonomy): domain Eukaryota; kingdom Fungi; phylum Ascomycota; class Sordariomycetes; order Hypocreales; family Nectriaceae; genus Fusarium; species Fusarium sp. JS1030. The sequence continues at coordinate 386,927 of JWIW01000087.1, read as the reverse complement.
GCACAAATCGTCAAACTCATGCCGGCGCAAGCCAAGCTCCTTATAGAAGCTTCAGGCAGCTCCATAATCACTGGTGAGCCCAGTCGGGCATACCAAGAGGACATCAGAGAGGAAGTGCTCCCGACATTCTCATCTCTCAAGTTTCCTCCCGAAGGCCTCTTCATGCGCTTGGATAGGTGCTCGCCCAAGGACGGGCGACAGACAGTTCCAGGCAGGCTGTCACTACATTCAACAGACGACATCATCCTCCGCTTGACGACATCACAGAGAGCGCGGAATGATATGCTCAAGAGTCTCGAAGCCGGTGCTTCTACTATTGATGCGACTTTTCTCCCCTTCAACGACCGCATGGAGAGCAGGCGGGAATACCGGGCGTACTGTGCACCAGAGACTGGAGTCATCACGGCAGTGAGTCAGTACTGTTGGCACAAACCTTGGATCATGGCTGGTAGGCAGCCTGAGAGTTCAACCCTAGAAGTGGCCGCGAGGGTCTGGCACGAGATCCAAGGGATCCATCGAGAAATCCTCCAAGATTTGAGCCTAGAATCAGAGCTGGACAAGTTGCTATTGAGTCAAGGTTTCTCTTTTGATGTCTTCTACGATGAAGAAAAGGAGTCGTCACAGCTGGTCGAGTTGAACGTGTTTGGTGCGAGGAGCGGATGCGGATCGTGTCTATTCAGCTGGATCGAGGACTTTGATGTGCTCTACGGCGACGGCGTGGAGGTTGAATTTCGTGTCACTTGGTGAAGGAGTGTCAGAATCGAGAAACTCTAAATATCCATAGTCCAAGACAAATCGATGTCGCAATTTGTACTTGTGAGCCTCTTGGCCGTGGGACGAGTCTTGTGACCAGCCACGGGGTGCAACGGCTGGACGTGAATGTACCGCCGTTCAACGTCAAGCTTCAAGGCGCTAACTGACGGGCCCAGCCGCTAAGCCACTTGGACCTCCAGGGGGTCACTTGGCAGGGCCACAGGGAACCTCAACCCAATCTCCACTTGGAGCTCAGGTCCGGGGCTCGAGCAGCGTCATTCTTGGAATTGGCTTGCGCCCGCTGCAACCTCCAAACATCATTCTTCCCTTGTACAACAACAATCACCTCAACGTCAGCGCCCTCTTGCGCCGTTTCAATCCAGCCAGCGCCGTCGCCCCCTAAACTCCATCATCACCACCTCGTGATGGCTGCAATTTAGCCCATCAGACTCGAAGAATTGAAAGAATGAAGCGCCCTGAAAAACTCACATACGAAGAGGACGACGACGCGAAGCAACCATGAGCTCCGCCACCAGCTCTTCCACCGCCGCATGGCCGCCCAAACGCCCTTCTCAGCGAATGGTGCGCAAACCAGCCCCTTTTATCTGCAAAAAGTGGCGGAACCATACATCTGGATCAAGGCTAATGCAGTGGACTAGAAACTGAGAAACGGAACCTTCATAATCCCTAGAACTGGCGAACGATCGAGACAAGAATTCTCGCTACGCACCTCGACCAACCCAACCCCCAACAACAACAACAACCCTAGCAATGCATCGGCATACCGGTCCTTCGATACCGCCGAATCAACTGGGGATCGCCTCCGCATCATCGCTCACAACATCAAGGTCGCCTTCACCCTAGCATGGGCATGGCTACAGACAGAGGAGGGCCATGGAGTGCTCAAGTGCACCCTGGCCTATGTCCTCGGTAGCATGGGCACCTTCTTCACACCTCTATCCAATTTTCTGGGCAACAGAGATGGCAAGCATGTCACAGCGACCATTACTGTTTATTTTCACGCGGCTCGGACCTTTGGGTCTATGCTCGAAGCTTCCGTGATAGCTATCGTCGCCGTCTTCTACGCAGAACTGATATCGCTACTGTCAATGGGCATAGCCATTGCCATGAGGACCCAGTTTGGTTTGACGGGCACTGCTCACGCACTCATTCTAATTATTTGTATTGGAGGAGGTCTGGGCTTTGTCGGTTGGGTTAAGCAGAGACTCAACAATCCTCTAGTCAACGTCGGTTCGACCTTGACTTCGATTGCCATCATCTCCGTCATTACCAAAGAAGAGGGTGTACAAGGCGGCTATTTTTCTGATGACAAGATTGTTCAGGTTTTGAAGATGCTTGTTATTGGCATTACCTGCACTCTTGCTGTCAATGTACTGGTCTGGCAAGTCTCGGCGAGACGAGTACTTCGAAAGTCTATCATGACCGCAGCCGCGTCTTTGGGTGACAAGCTGTCTTCGATTACCAAGGGATTTCTCAGTGGCACCGAAGATGACCTATGGTCGGCCGAGTACAAGCGGGTGTCGACAAAGTACAACGGTGCTTACGCGAAGATGAACTCGACACTCCGAGAAGCCAAGTTCGAGCATTACTTTCTGGGTCATGAATCCATCTATCCGCTTGATAGGCGCCTTACAAGGTCAGTCGAAGCATTGTCCCAGGCTATCGGAGGATTGCGAAGTGCGCTCGAGAACCAATTTGCCCTGCTCAGAGAGGTTCCGACTCTGGAAAACCAATCGTCCATTCTTTCACCGACATCTACCGGACTTTCGCCTACCCTGACTCGTGCTCTATCTGCATTCTTGGATGACGCGACTGCAAGGTTGGCTGTTATCGATGAGTCTGGCGAAAGTGAAGAAGAACGACTTGGTAACTCAAGAAACAAGTCGGATACAGCACTCGAAACGGCGCCTACCTTTCAAGAGCCTTCTGATATCTTTGCTCTCTTCATCGATATGCTTGGTCCATCAATCAAGTCGTTGGCTCACACCTTGTCCGAGATTCTCCGTGAGCCTGCGTTTGGCAAGGACCCCAACAAGGACATCGCGGTCAATGAGCAATTGAGGGAAAGTTTACGAGATGCCCTGCACCTCTACAACGCTGCTAGAGCAGAATCTCTGCAGGAACTCTACCGCGCTATCGAAATGGGGCGAACTCGATCAGAGAAGATCCAGGCCGATATTGAGGAAGTGGCCGCTGCTTGCGGGCACTTCTCATTCAGTTTACAAGCCGTTGCCGAAGAGACCGACGCCTACCTGGATGTGCTCGAAGACTTGAAGTATAGTACCGAGACTGGGGCACGATCCTGGAACTGGCTCAAAATTTGGAAATACTTCAAGTCGTTCAGAGCCTCTAGCAAAAACCCGATCGGTGACCCAGAACGAGAAACTCTTCTTCCGAAGCCACCGGTTAAGAGGCTTCGAAAGTCTCAAGTACCAAAGGGTATCCCCGACACAATGGTAACGCGACGTGATACTTTTAACTGGGACGCCGCTCCTCAGTCTAGTAGGATCAAGAGGAGGTTCGCTCAGAAGTTGCTCAAAATCTCGCGGTTCTTCGTCAGGGATGACATTCTGTTTGGTCTCAAGGTTGGCATTGGCGCTCTGCTGTGGGCCATGCTCGCCTTTATCCCCTCTACACGTCCCATCTATCAGCGATGGAGAGGTGAATGGGGTCTTTTGTCGTTTATGATTGTTGCTGCCATGACAACTGGCGCGGCAAACACAACCGGAACGGCCAGGTTCAAAGGGACGCTCATTGGTGCTGCATGTGCCGTGACTTGTTGGACTGTCAGTCAGGGGAACGCTATAGCACTGATATTTCTCGGCGGCTTAGTGGCACTGGCCAATTTTTACGTGATCTTGGCCATCAAGAAGGCTCCCCTTGGTCGAATCGCCCTCCTGGCGTATAACGTGAGCACCCTGTATGCTTACAGTATATCACAATCTGTGGATGATGATGACGATGATGAAGGAGGTTCGAACCCCTTGATCATCGACATTGCCTACCATCGAGTCGTCTCCGTCACTTTGGGCATCCTCTGGGGTATCGTTGTTTGTCGGATCCTTTGGCCCATCTCAGGTCGGAAAAAGTTCCGCGAAGGACTTTCTGTCCTGTATCTGCAGATGGGCCTTATCTGGAAGCGTGGCCCGCTCAGCGTGTCTCTCCACAGCAATAATACGCTGGACTACATGCGTGAGGGCGAACAGGCTGCTCTTCAGCGGTATGGTAAGTGCTCTCTTTGCCTCAACTCAAAACTCTGTCCGCATGTATTAACTGTGCCACAGCGTTCAAACTGGAAAGTCTGCGTGCTTCCGCGAAATCGGAATTTGAACTTCGAGGCCCCTTTCCTGACGCAGCTTATGGCCGCATTATGCGCTCGACGAAGAACATGCTCAATGGCTTCTACGCCATGCGTTTGATCACGTCGAAACGAAACAGCCTCTCGGAGGGCGAGCGAGCTCTCCTCGAGTTCACAGCATCAGAGAGAGTTCTCCTCTGCGAACGCATCTGCCACGTCTTTCAGGTCATCGCATCATGCCTCATGTTGGAGTATCCGCTGACGGATGCTATCCCCACTGTCGAAAATAACAAGGATCGTCTGTTGGGGAGGATCTACCAGTTCCGAAAAGAACACATGGGGGCGGATCTCATGGGTGACGAATCCCCCATCAAACTAGAGGAGAGTGATTATGCACTGCTGTATGCGTACACGCTGGTGACATTGCAGGTGGCGGCCGAGTTGAACAAGGTGAGAGCGGAGATTGAGGGTCTGTATGGCGTCTTGCACGAGGAGGCCTTGTTGTTGCAGTGATTCAAAATAAGAGATTCCAGCCTCACCAGTCGATCGTTTTGCATACATACCTGGGGATATTGGATTTTGTCGTTTACAGCTGGCGGCATTCGGCGTGTTTATGTGGAGACTCGAGATACATACGATAAAGATACAGATACAGGATTATAGGATGATTATGGAATATGTTCTTCAACTTCCATTGTGAAGATTCTTGAGCTATATGGATTATCTATTTCATACCTGTCATGACCCAGAATTCAATCAGACCCTTGACGCCTCCCTCCTTTTGAAACTATGGCCTCATCTTGAACCTACCCCCTTTAGAAAGCACACTCCCTCAACTTGCCCAGCCGACCAACTTCATACTCGACCCATCGACCAACGCCCTTCCGTCCTGGCACGAGCACGCTGCCAGGATTCATGACATGGCATCCCTCGTACGTGACGCAGAATGGTGGTGCTGTTGTATCGAGGAGCACCATCGCTGTAGGCAACGGGTAGATATGAAGGGCGGAGGCGTAGTCCCAGTGAACAGGGCGAATGGACTGCCGGAACGGCGCGAGGTAGCCCTGGTCTAGGAGTGTCTTGACGAGTTTCTGTGCGGCGTGGACGTCATGGGGGACGAGGGGCGACGCGGGAGATGCAGCGGAAGTGGTTGTCGGGTCATCATGGTGTGCGGCGTCGAGATCCATGGGCTCTGAGGGCTGAGTGTCTTGAGGGGGGTTAGAGAATGACTCCCCGGAAGGCTGCTGTGTCTCATTGGCACTGGCGTCGTTGGTCTTGGGCTTGAGGCGGACCGAGGTACGTCGTAACCGGGCAGAGACATCGTCTCGGAAGAGAACGAGCTCGTGATTGGGGCCAAAGAGACTGATGCGGCTGGGATTAGACGTCCAGATGGCAGCACCGTCTGACTGGCCTCCTGCCTCGGCATTGGCCGTTGCAAAGGCACGGCGGATGCGGGATGTGAACATGTCTGGGACGGATTTCCTCGGCAGGGGCACCGAGGCACCGGCCGTGAAGGCGGAGACCCAGCCATCGTTGTCACCGGGGACGAAGACGAAGGTAGAGGACTGGAGGAGCGTGGGATAATCGGATAGAGCTGATGCAAGGGCGTCAAAGTATTCCTTGTATTCAATACTCCCGCCGCTGCCACCGCGTGCAAGCACGGCGTGCTGTGTAAAGTTTCCCATCAACACAAAAGTTAAGGGAGTTGAGCCCTCTGGTTCAGAGGCGTATGTGGAGAGGATCTTGCGAAGAGCCTGGAGAGTTCGCGGCTGGTCAAGGTTCAGCTCGCCTATGATGACTGCTCGGCCGCGAGACAGAGTATCTTCTTCCTCAGCTCGAGCATGGAGGAGGCGACTCTCAAGTCTGCGCATCTTGGTGCCGCACGCGCGCTCACTACCAACGCCGAGGAAGTCAATCCAGCCGAAGCCGCCTCCGATGGTCTGTTCCTGACCACCATCGGGGCCACTTATACCGAGAGTTGCCTTGCGTCGTTCGCAGGGAGGTTGTCCGATGAAGAAACCCTGGAATCGGCCACCTAGAGTACCTCCAACGCCACTGCTGCCGCTTAGACCTTTGCCTACAGACTCATCTTCTTCCTCGTAGACACCATCCACTAGGACGATCATGCCAGGGCAGAACCAGGCAGAATCCTCAGGAATTGCCACAGCCTGGGAGAGATCAAGGGCAATAGTACCCGTCAAATCGCTAATAGCAAGCTCCCCAGTAGGAAGTACAACTAAGAGACCTAGCAACATGTGGTTGCTGCCATGACGACCCAGGAGATTGGCAATTGGTGTAAGTTTTAGGGACTGCTGGTTGGAGGAGAGAGAGCGGGAGAGAGTACGTTTGCGGGAAGATGAGACGGCAGAAGTTTGGAAGGATTCGTTGCGAAGGAGGCGTTGGTGAATGACGTTGTATCGATTGCGGAAGACTGTGGTTTTATGTGATGCCGCTGGTAGCAATGAAGGCGAAGACGTGTCCCTGAATAAGAGTTAGTCTGATATTGCTTTGAAATTCAAGAACAAGACTGACCTTTCGAAATGCTTCTTGGCGACATTGTATATCAATCTTGGTTGTTCATAAGCATTGATGATCTTGAGCCATGCCCGAGGATCATTATTTGCTTCCTCTTCCTGCTCCTCCTCTACACCCAGTCCCGACATTCCAAAGCTCTTGTTGCTGTCTTCCCTCGTGAGCTCTGCCGGCCGCAGTCCCAATCTCGTGTTCAAGGCGTCGTTGTCTTTGAAATCGAGCATGCTGTCTCCTCGGGGCAGTCCTCTGGCTGGTCCTGTAATTCTGCCGCCACTCATGTTCCCCTCGAGCGTCTTGAGAATCTCCTGCAGCTCCTTGCTCGCCCCTTCAACAATGACGCCTCCATTTCGGTTCTTCCAGCTACGCGCCACCTCTTCGAGCACCCGCTCGGCCAAGCCCTCTTCCCGCCATCCTGAACCGCAATGCCTGCCGATGAAAGCCGCGAGTTCTTGAAGGGCGGATGATGTGAGGGTGAGCGAATGCTTCTTTGTGAAAGTGCGGAATGCGAGCGGTCGTAATGTCGGTGGAGGGAGGATGATGGGTAGAATAGCAGCTTTGGGGGCGTTGACTGCGAAGGGCTTTAGAGGATGGACCGGAGTGCCAAAGGCAGGAGACGACGAGGGGATGGCGGAGGAAGGAGGGACAGCTGGTCGCTGCTTGCGAAATATGGGAGCTGGTGTGTGGTCCATTTTCGGATTATGGATTCGGCATTATTGTGTACAATCTGGGTATTCTTCAATTCAGCGATGTTGTCGTGACGATTTTCCAACCGCTCCCTATCAATTTGGCTGCAGTCTATCGAGGGGTCGCGTCTTTTAGGTGGAACTCGACCCGCGTCGACGCGTTTAATTGATTTACACAAGTGCATAAATCTTGTACATGCATATTTCGCGTCAAGCCTACTTTCAGTTCTCAACCAGTGACCTCATCCATCGTGGGGCTCAAGTTTAGAGCTCGGAGCTCCAGAATCTCAATTGGAAGAGTTGGCAAGCTACAACGAATTCCCATTGACAGCGCAATGCTGGGAACGACTTTTCGATTCGTCGCTCGACAGAGAGCGGTTCCCTTCCGGGCAATCTCAAGCCTCTCGAGCAATCCCAAAATCGTCAGTCCACACCACGATTCTCGGTTATCCTCTTAACGGGCAAGACGGTTACTGACCTGGACCAAGAAAGTCCTGAACAATCCTAGCTCTCCCTTCACACATATTCTCAGCTATCTCGAAACTGAGCCTCCGTCCGAGCGTCTAGCCATTGGAACCACCTCTCAAGTCCCTCCTACGCCCCAGTCCTTCAACGAAAACCACGATTTCGTCAAGATCCTCAATGAGGTGGTGTCAGAGTACGGTCATGAGGATGAGGACCTGATCAGCCAAGCACGTGCATTCGCCAGCCCTGGAGGATTCAATCTTGGCTCGGGTGGCTCCTTTTTCTCTCCGAAGCGACCTGAGCGTGGTAGGTCCCGGAAGCAGGGTGCCGGAGGTGGCGCCGGAGGGTCCGGCGCAGGTGGTGCAAGTGCTCAAGGAGGAGCCGGCGGCGCCGGGCGGGGAGGATGGGTGCATCTCAGCGACCGACGGAACCCTCCGGATTATGGAAGGATAGCCTGGCCGGAGGATATTCTCGGGAGCGTGGAGGTTGATGATTCGGGAACAATCATTGGCAAGGTGCAGCCCAGCGGGACATACCGCATACTTACAAATGATGGAATGTAAGTGAGATTCACGGCTGTGGCATTAATATGTTGCTAATGAGACGAATAGCTTGGGACTCAGCCCGTTCTTGCAGGGAAAGCTGATTGAAAGGTTAAAGCAGGAGGAGGTCAAGCAACGAAGTGGTTAAGCCGGCTGGAGGGGGGAGTATCTGTGCCTACTGAGGGCTCAGTCAAAATAGTTTTTTGGGTGGAGAGTCAGTGTCTCGAGAGGGTTGAAACTGTTCCTGAATGAGATGTATCATAGTTGTAAAATATCATTGTATGAGCATATGGTCTATGTTACGGGTCGGAAAATGGGCGGGACTGGTAGTACGATTTCCACAACGTCCGGCTAATACATTGGGTCTGGTAGCCACAGCATGGCCTCATGCCAAGTCTCGGACGGGTTGCCCGAGGTGTAGAAGCTGTCACGGCTTGTGCGAGCAGAGTTGTTGGGGTATTGCCCATCAGCTGTCAGTGAATCAAGTGTGTGAAGGGAAAGACGGTGGGAAGCGCAGGCTCAAGCGGTCTTGAGTGATGGATTGGTTGTGTGAGGTCAGAGGTGCATATGAACCATGGGCTGATGAACACGACTGCCAACGAGGCACGGATGGTTTCACTGGGGGAAGTTTCTGGGGGGACGGGATGAAGCGATGGGAGAAGGCCCAACAAATGGGTGTGCCTGTAAGCTGTCAGTCGATAGGGCCGCTGTGCCTGATTTCTGAGTTGGGGGGTCAGTTGTCAAGCTGAGGCCTATTCTCGACGAATAGATTGTATGCAATTCGAGTTGCAGGAGAGGAGGGAAAAAGGATATCAGGTCAACTCGATTAGAAACAAGCATTCCATGCGTATCCACATGTCATGCTGTGGTGCATACACACACACACGCTGACTGTCCCAGCCTGTCTTTCTAGTGAGACCCAACCCCTCCACTGGGCTCTTGGTGGGCTGGGCTGTGCCCGGACCCTCCCCCTCCATCCCGTCCGATTCTGGAGAGACAGGCAGAATCGTCAGTGATAGTTAGCTTACAGTGGGCGAGTTACTTTTAGCAGAGCGCACCACCACCACCACCACCAGCTCCCACCAACACAAAGCTGGTGCACTAATAATTCGCACCAACAACCCACCACCTCCCGCCCATCTTCTTGTCCTTGATTCTTCGTCTTCTTGTTGCTACTCCTCCTCTGCATTCTCCTTGTCACACTGAGCCGCTCTATTTTTTATCGTGACTATTTTTGCGACAATTCCCCGGTTCCCGCTCTCAGCAGTCGGTAGCTGCGGGCACCACCACCCGCGGCCGCTCACCATCGAGATCCAGCCCTCCGAACCCCCGCCATCCCGTCCCGTCCCTCTTGTTTCTGGCCTGGGTCGCTCGCTTCGCCTTGGTCAAGGCTCCCCTCTCCTCCGCTGCCTCCTCCTCCTCCCTCCTCCCTCTCCAGCGTCATCATGGCTCCTCGAGGCTTCGAGGACGAGGAGCTGACCATCTCCCTGTCCTCATCCCACGTTCGCCGACCCCAGCAGCAGCAGCAGCAGCAACAACAACAACAGTCACAACCGCAGCATGGCGATGCTCCCCAGCCCGGCTCCCGCCCCGCCGATGCGCCGCTCAAAGAGAAGATCAAGACGGAGCAGCGCATCGGCGCCTACAAGGTCATCCGGACACTAGGAGAGGGCTCTTTTGGAAAGGTCAAGCTCGCCATCCATAATGGCACCGGCCAGCAGGTTGCCCTCAAGATTATCGCCAGGAAGAAGCTCATCAGCCGCGACATGGCTGGACGCGTTGAACGGGAGATCGAATACCTCCAGCTCCTACGCCATCCCCACATCATCAAGCTGTATGTTGCAGTCCCAGGGCATGCATGTGATCCTCCAACTCATTGCTAATTCCTGGCCTATAGCTACACCGTCATCAAGACCCCCAACGAGATTATCATGGTCCTCGAGTATGCAGGCGGCGAGCTGTTCGACTACATCGTCCAGCATGGTCGGATGAAGGAGGCCGAGGCCCGTCGCTTCTTCCAGCAGATGCTGTGTGCCGTCGAGTACTGTCATCGTCACAAAATCGTCCACCGTGACTTGAAGCCCGAGAACTTACTTCTCGACGAGAACCTCAACGTCAAGATTGCCGATTTCGGTCTCAGCAACATCATGACGGACGGCAATTTCCTCAAGACAAGTTGTGGTAGCCCCAACTATGCAGCTCCCGAAGTTATCGGCGGGAAGCTTTATGCTGGTCCTGAAGTAGATGTATGGAGTTGCGGCGTCATTCTCTATGTCCTACTAGTTGGCCGACTTCCCTTTGACGACGAGCACATCCCCAGCCTGTTCGCCAAGATTGCCAAGGGCACGTACAGCATACCCCAATGGATGCCGACAGGTGCCGCCAACCTGATCAAGAAGATGTTGGTGGTCAACCCCGTACATCGAGCAACAATCGAGGATATCCGTGCTGATCCCTGGTTCACCACCGAACTCCCTACCTACCTTCAGCTTCCCGTGGAAGAATTCTTCAACACCGGTGTGGATCCGAACAAGGCCATTCGAAAGAACGACATTGCACCCAACGCCCCTGAGAAGGTCCAGGAGAGGCTGCACAATGAGGTCACGGAGAAGATTAGCAAGACCATGGGTTACGGAAAGAGTGACGTCGAAGAGGCTTTGCAGGCCAGTGAGCCATCGGCCATCAAGGACGCCTACATGATTGTCAGGGAGAACAAGATGATGCAAGTAAATCGTGAGTACCCTTGCGCACCCGAGCCCAAACTCGTGACGTATTGAAACTAATCTAGAACACCCTGAAGCATTGCTAGCAGAGCCCGAGGGATCCAGTCCCATGCTCAGCATGTCTTCAGCCCGGTCAGCGACTTCGCAGACCACCACCACCCCTCGCCCCTACGTGAGCAAGATTGGTATCTTGCCTTCAAGCTTGCCAGCCTACCACAAGGATTATATGGAGCGGGAGAAGGTTGGCACCCTCAACAACTCACCACCCAAGGTTTTGATCAACGATGAGCTCCCCTTGGCCAGAACGGATGCCGAAAAGGAAGAAACCTCTCGGCGTCTTAGGCCCCATTCGAGAAGCCAGATCCGCCTCGATGAAGCCAACACAAGACCTCAAGGCATGACGCCCATCAATCCTCCTAAGAAGACGAAACCGGTGCGGTGGCAGTTTGGAATCCGATCGCGTAACTCGCCATGGGAAGCCCTCCTGTGCATTCACAAAGCGCTACACAAGCTGGGAGCGACATATATCCCCGACGAAGACTACGAGTCGCGGCACGCGGAGGAGTGCGCTGAGGCGTCGCGTGACGGCAGCTTTGCCGATTCCTATGATGGCAGCCGGGGTTCGACTTCAAGCATTGATCCCAAGAAGCGATATAGGCTGCCTGCCGACCCATGGCACATTAACGTGCGCTGGGATACATCGAGTGAGCTTCCATTCTTTACACCTGTAGGATCATGGTGCTAACAGAGACTAGCTATCAAGAAAAAGGCGCAGAACTCGGCTGACGGACCTGATGGACGCCACAACCAAGACCCGTTTGTGGCTCTGCATCTGGACATCCAGATCTACGAAATGGAGCATGGCGTGTACCTTGTCGATTTCAAGTGTTCTGGATACGAAACCGCCCAGGGCCGGTTACTCGAGGAGAAGGATGTGACCAGTCCATTCCCATTCCTAGACATGGCTGCCAAGTTGATCATGCAGCTGGCTGAGGCGGACTAAGATAAGCCAAGCATGATATGATACCACGATCATTTCACGTTTCTCGCATATGCCCCTGCACGCCCTTGCTTGCGTGCATAATCTGACACTCTATCACCCGGAACCAGGCGCTCCAATTGCGCATTCGAAGGAAGATATTCCAATCCAGGGGTCGTTTCGAGGCGGTGGCGGAGCGGATGCTGTGGGATCGATAGGACCAGCAACCGGAGCCGTAGCCGGGCAGATGGACCTCGGGCACAAAGACCTCGGAGTTTAATCGGAGCTACAGACGAAGGATGGAAAGGAGAAGTAGGACATTTTGTTCGCATCTGGCCCTGCTCTTGCACACAGATTGTGGTGGAAATGGAGCGACGTCCTTTCACACTTTGACTACATATGCAAATCACTCACCATGGTTGATATGAGGCTGCAATAAATACCATCTCGATGGTTTATGTTGAAAGAGAGCGCAGAGTGGATATGTATTAGATAGACCTGAAGGACAGGAGGAACGCTGTCGATTTTGCCAGCGAGATTGATGATTCGTATCTGATGATGAATTCAACCCCAAATCACAAGCTTGCATGTGCAGAGACTGGGGCTTATTCCCCAGTAGATTATCTTTCAAGATGTGCCTTTTTGATTCTACATCTGATGCACCGTGATATATGACATGACCCATGATGAGCGTAAATGTAACAGCAAAATTAGAAAAGAAAAAACCGTTCCGCGGTATGATATCAAATGCCAAAAGATGGCTAAAAACGCACACAGTCGCCGCTCTCCATGATGGTGCAAGAAAGCTTGCCCCTTTTTTGCTCAACAATTCTTCACAATCCCTCCTCTTTGTGTAGTGATTTCTCTCATCCTCTTATCATTAAGTCTCCAGTTTATTTAAACTGATCCTCGGTCACACCCTTGCCCATAGCAGCGGTCGAGCTGATACCGCCAGTGACCATCTTTTGCAGCTCATCGACGTAGGTAGCGCCGCTCCACTTCTGGTGCTTGACGACGTCCACCTTGGTGTCCATTTCGGGCTCCTGGACAAGCTCGCCGTAGGCACGCATACCGACGGTGCTGTAAGCCTTGGCGAATTGGTCGCTGATGAGGGCTGTGGTGTGCAGACCGGCCAGAGTAATGAACTGCCAGCAGTATCCCAGCTTGGCGAGACGGCGGATGTAAGTCTCCTGCTCATCGCGGGGCATAGCAGTCTTCCAGTTGAAGGAGGGGGAGAGGTTGTAAGCGAGCCTGAGAGAGTCATGTTAGATTGGGTTTGGGGAATAAGGTGAGACGGAGACAACTTACTTCTTCTCAGGCCAGACGGCGTGGACGCCATCGGCAAACTCCTTAGCCTGAGCGAAGTCGGGGAGCTTAGACTCCATCCAGATGGCATCGCAGTAAGGGGCATAGGCAATAGCGCGGTTCACAGCGCAGTCACAGCCACCCTTAAGGCGGTAGTAACCCTCCCGGGTCCGAGGGGCGTCCCAGTCGAAGAAAATATCACGGCCAACAATTTGGCGGGCGATGGCGCGGGCTTCAGTGTTGCTCTTGCCCTTAGCCTTAGCGGCGTAGTCACGCTTGAGGCCGGCCTTGTCAGAGAAGGAACCGGCGTCAATGGCGGCGGCGACAGCGTCGTCGAAGCGGCTGAGGTTGGCCTGAGCCAACCAATCGTCCTCGATGCGCTGGAGCTCGGCGCCGTTCTTGCCAGTCTGCTCGGCGGCAATCATGAGGTCGTTGAGGGGCTTGAGGGAGGGGTTGGTGGAGCCAATGATGAAAGCATGGTCGCGGGGGTCGATGGTGGTGGTGATGAGGGTGGCAGCCTCGGCGTCGGTACGGGCGATAGCCAGAAGGTCAGAGCCTATGATTTTCACATGTCAGACCAGAGCTCGGGAAATTCCCATGTGATGTTGGGGAAATCTGGGGTAAAATAGAAACTTACCCATGATGTCAGCCTGCGCTCGAATGGCAACCAGGCGGTTAATGTGCTCCTGAATGGGGACGAGGACCTTGCCGGCCATGTGGCCGCACTTCTTGGTACCAGGGGCCTGGTCCTCAATGTGGATGCCGGCGGCTCCCTTCTCGATGAAGAGCTTGGTCAACTTCATGACAGCAGTGAGACCACCGTGACCGGTGTCTGCATCGGCGACAATGGGGCGGAGGTAGTCGATGTTGAGGAAGTTGGCACGCTGCGCCTTTGGGACGCTGAGGCGCTCCTGGCGCTGCTTGCGGTCGTGGAAGAGCTGGGCCATGAAGAGGTGGCCGACCTTGTTGGGAACGGTGGTCTAAATTTCGTATTAGCCAGCCAATTCCATGAGTGCGATTGAGCGGAAATTAGGTTGTATCGCGTCGGCAAGGTGGTGATGATTTTTGTGGTGTTGAGGGGTGTGAGACTCACGTAAGGGTAGTCAGCCAGATCGGGACCAGGCTCGTCAGAGGCGGAGGCGGTGGATGAGGATTGCCAGCCAGAGACGTAGACGGTGTCGAGGTACTTGGCCATCTGAGTGACCATGGTGGGTTCTAAGCAGCCGTAGGTGTAGCTAGCATCTCGGGTCTGTCGCATTGTGAGTCAGTGTTTTTGGTTCGGCGTTGAAACTCATTCGCATGTAAGTTGATGCTCACCTCGAAGCGGTGCTCAAGGATCTTCCACAGCTTCTTTGCCTGAGCGTTGCTGGCGTAATCGATGGGGAGGTATCCGCGCTTAGAGACGATCTGCTCGGCGGTAAAGGGACGCTTGGTGTGTCGCCATCGAGAGTCGGACCACCATGCCTTGACGGCCTCAACCTCCTTCTGGAAGAGCTCGTCCTCGACGTCCGGGTTCACGGAGGGGTTTGCCATGTTGTTGGCCGCCATTGTGACTGTGTACGGTTGTGTTGAAGGATGGAAAGGTTTATAGGATGGGAGTGAGGAGGTCGCGTGCGTGTAAGTGAAGAGTCACAGAGGAAGAGAGGGTATCACAACACTAGATGAAGAGGCAAGGATGAGAATGGAAGAAGATTGGAACTTTCAAGATCAACTCGGGAGAGGGCGAGGGCGATAATAAGTACAATCGCGGACGGGAACCCCAAGCGGTTGAGTCACTGGCAAACTTGGGCCTTGGGACCTTGGATCTCCTGTGCCCCGTCAGTCCAGTCTCGATGGTCATTGTTCTCCGCACCCGGGCTTCAGCGGGGCGCAAGCCGCACACCAGGGTCTCCACAGTGATTGGAGAGGCCTGTTTTGGAGACGAGAGTCAGCCATGATCGAGGCTTGAGCTTTTGCCGTGGTTGTTTGCTGGGAAAAGAGGGTGAAGAGCTGGGGGAGTGGAAGTTGTAAGTGGAGGGTGGAGGTTGTGGTGGGGAGGGAAAGAGGCTAGCGGACCCGCCATCCACATGGAGAAGGGGCGGACCACGAGAGCGGCAGGGAAAGAAGGGCCTTGCTTGGTCCAAAATCACAAGGCCAGAACAAATCCGTCAATCAGCCTAGGCTCAGAGCTTTCACCTTTTGCCATTGGATTTTCTCTGTGTAAACTTTGAGGCCGGACGAACGGCCAGAGTCATGTTCCATCATGGACATGAATCTGCAACTCTACAAGAAGTACAAGAGTGAGCAAGTTCAGTCCCGAACGTAGATACGACCAAGTCCGTGGTTCAGCTTCAACCAGCTGCGGCTCAAGAACAGTGGCCCTCGCTCGGATTCCCACCGAGCAGGAACCCAAAACAGAACCCACTTGATCTTCTTTGTTGCACCTCGGAAGTAAAAAAAGTCACCAGGGGAAATGTCAAGAATTATCCTGTCGTCACAAGCCACCGCAGCTGTCTGACCCCGGGGGCGTCTAACCGGGGCGCGGGCATGGTCCGTGATACAACTGGGGTAGAGGTCCGAGTACGTACCTCCGGACAGTCACCGAGGACCTCCAAAGGATACCTCAGCTGCCGGGGCATCACAGAGCGAGGCGTGCTTGTGCTAAGAAACGGCAGAAGAGGTGAAGCCTTCGTAAACCATGACGGAGCCTTGTCAGAAACGTCTCGACGAATCAAGGCCCGCAGCGTGATCGCGATGGGCAATTGGCTTGCAGCAACTGTACAGCACTGTACAGCACTGTACATGCAGCCGCACCACAGAAAACGGAGCTCGGTATCTGTCCATCGTCCCCTGAAAACCGTCAAAAACAGCCCGACGAATGAACCTGCATGACGTCTTTGCTGTCATTTCTGCTACACTGAGCGTACCTTCGGCTCAAAGGCTGACTGAGACGTTGCAAGAAGCCAATGGCGGATCCGGGGATCCGCTGGCCAGAGCGTTTTGCCGCCCCTTGACCGAGATGCCGAACCGCCGTCGCGGACAGAACAGAGAGCCTCTTCCAATTGCCTTTGCCTCTAGTCACAAACCTGACAAGCCGGGGATAATGTCTATTTTCAAGGTTGCTGATCTAACTGAACGTTGCAGCCACTCAACTCTGCCGAGTCTCTCGTGCCGTGAAGCTGTCTCATGACCTACAATTGCATCGCTTTCATCAATCGCTCCAAATTTATTCGGCCTAGAGCGTCTCCTGAGTTTCAAAGACCAACGCCAGGTGCGAGATTACTGTCCCAGCATGTGTGCTTTTCGGCAAACGCACCAAAGGGATCCTGGGACTACCCCAAATCTCTGATACGGTACTTGAACATTTACCACACCTAACCAGATCCATGCTAGATGGAGTACATAATCGTCTCGAAATCTGGGGTACTCTTCCGCTCTTGCTCACCTTGAATTCACCTCGAACCTTTTCCACCCCTCCACCGGCTGTGACCTCATCCATCGCCCTCTAAGCCTGATTCAGTGGCTTTTGGAGAGCACCGCGGCTCAAAGGATCACAACCAACAACATGCCCTCCCCCTTGACTAGAGAATTGCAATCCCCCAGTCCATAGCTGTACAGAATTCAGTCGAAATAAACTCATCAAAATTACCCAGGCTTCAATCTCAATCTCACTCTCTGTACAACTCTTACGCGCATGCAATCAACCTATCTCGGCCTTCCTCCGTCTTGCTCGCCTCTCCCGCACCCGCCCCCCGGCGGGACGGAACTTGGCCGAGTCCCGCCCTCACCGGAGCAGCGGAGGTCTTTGGCATGTGAACCCGCCTACCGCTCGCTCATTCACCGAGAAACGGCAATCAACTTCCTGTCTCTATGCTTTTTCGGCTCTCCGAGCTCACTGCTCCGAATCTCGCAACCCTTGTGCCTCGGAGCACAAGCTCTCCCGGGCATTGAATTCCAGCCAGGTGCATTGCATTGCATCTTCTATTTCCGGCTTCTCTCCCCTGCTTTAGAACCTGCGCTCTGGTTATCCTGACTCCTAGTTCCCCAGAAAAGGCAACCACGGCATGAAACCCAAGATCCACCCCACGCCTGGTATCGTGAAGCCCCAACTTTACCTCGGCCATCCATTCCACTGCCGAACCCCCGTATCCTCTTGATATTGCCTTGCATCATACGCTTGAGGCTTACTTGGTAAGCTACTTGTCACGATGTATTCTCCTGCTTTAATCTCACGTGCCCTCTTCACCGTCCAATTCTTCGGCCACTTCCCGAGCTTCACATCACCTTCATATTCGTCCCTCGTCTCGTCATTCCAGAAACATTGTTACACAAGTCATGCATAATCCATCACATGTAGATACACCGCGGCTTCATCAAGAATCGTCATTGTCCGTTAGTTTCTCAACAGCTTAGCCTACGCCAGCTCAAATACGTACTGCTGTAAGTGGCATTTGCGTTTCAATTGACTCAATACTACATTCTATCAAGGTTCAGATCCATTCATACAAGCCTCGACAGCCCAGAACAATCCATTTCAAGGCAAGGGTAGCTGTGGTCGTGTCCCCTCAGCCTCAGAGCATCTTCGTTCATCAGCTGATGGCACATCATCCCCAGAACGTTGTCCTATCCCACGTATTGACGTTGTCTTTGATCAGAACATCCCGTTTCTCGCTTTTTGATGCCGATTGGGGTACTCCTTTCAACCATCGGCTCACCCCACCTTGACATCCCATAATGTTTATGTTTCCATACACATCGTTGTCACCTTCGCCTTGATGAACACGAGACATAAAATCCTGCCTTGGTAGATCATAAACCACAGAAAAACATCCGGCGGATAATGAGAACTTCCTCTTGTTGGATTCGCCGGTCCTGTCGTATCCGCCTCGCCGCGAGCTTACTAGCTCCCTCTCAGCGCCATGGTTCACGGTGCCAACAGATCAGCGAGTGCCTTCTCGTTATTTTGCTCAATCGCCTTGATCAATGTTGGGTACGGTGTCAACGCTCCAAGTGCTCTTCGCATGTGCGCGTTGACAATCTGGAGACCATAAATGTAACTTGCGTTGACCCATGCGAATCTATGGTCATAGTGAGCATGCTGTCAGTGATTGAGTTTCAATGTCTGAACATACCCTTCTTTGTTAACGCCCTTGAACCCAAGACCTTGGTTGCCATACTCGGCATCCACTCGATGGGGGTCAACTGGCTGCGTCACATCATACTTTTCTACCACGACACCGTGGAAGTCCACGAATGCCTTGGTAACCATGAAGAGCCACTTATACGCAATGCGCTCCGCCTCCTCGGTAAAACTGTACCGGATCAATCCCGTCCAAGCCAGCATCTGCTGCGGCGGCCAGCCATACGGGAAGTCCCACTGTCGGTTAGGTCGCTCTAGGCCGACAGCACCACGCGACTCCTCGGTTCCTGAGACAAGACCACCATATGCCTCAAACTTGGGAAGACCCTTGCGAACCATCTCGGCTGCCTGTTTCGGGGTCGCGATACCAGCCCAGAGAGCCCAGAAGGTTGTACAAGTCTCGTATGTACAACGCTCACGTTTCACTGTGTCATAGTCAAAGAACATGCCCTCCTCTTCGTTCCACATCAGCTTGTCTACTGTCAGCTTGCGTC
Source organism: Fusarium sp. JS1030 (assembly GCA_000966855.1). Classification (NCBI taxonomy): domain Eukaryota; kingdom Fungi; phylum Ascomycota; class Sordariomycetes; order Hypocreales; family Nectriaceae; genus Fusarium; species Fusarium sp. JS1030. Next base: position 368,013 of record JWIW01000087.1, on the reverse strand, counting down.
GCTTGGCCCGTCGATCCCAAGCCGCCGACGAAAGGACCTCGCCAGGCTGGTAGGGAGTGTTGGCACAGAATTCTGCGGGCATCACCAGCTTGTCATTGAACACGCTGCGAATAGTGCGCGCAATATCGGTTTCGTACTTGAAGAGCAATGAGTTGAGGTCAATGGTGGCTATATTAGCACACACACCCTCAAGTCGGTACGACGTATCATGGCCCGACTCTCGCACTGCGCGATCGTGCATGAAGTATTCATCGAGGTCGGGCTCCTTGACTTCTCCATGGTTGTACGCGCGCACAAATTCCTTGAAAGTCATATTGTGCTTCTTGATGTATGGGTCGAGGATATGCACGAAGTGGGTAGCCTCAGTCTCGGGAGGCACTCCCATTCCCTCCGGCCGATATCTTGAGAGACCAGTGGTGGGATCCAGTCGAGGCTCTGACACCCACACACTGTGATATTCCTTGATGGCCGCAAGAATTGATCGTCGAAGGAATTCCTTAGCATCCGGCTCGTGCTTGATCTTCTCGTACACTCGTAGGGCCATGTCAGTCAGGAAGGGCGGCTGCGACCGACAAAGGTAGTATGATCGAGTGGCGTTGAGAATTTTGCCATAGTGCTCAATGCAAAAGCAGAAGTTGATGACCATCGACTTGGCCAAGTCAACTCGGTCGTTAATGAGGAGACCCAGAGCCGCCATGTAACTGTCCCATCCGTACAACTCGTTGAAACGCCCACCAGGGACGACAAACGGCAAGCCTTTGAGAGACCATCCATCGGTGGCCTTTGGGTCTTCTACTTCCTCCACATCCACAGCCAGGAGGCCAGGTGCGTCGTTCATGTCGCGAACCAACTCCGGGGTGATCTTCTCGGGCAGAAGCTGGACATCCAGACGCAGGTCCGGGTTCTCCTTGGCAACCCTTGTGTAGAATTCATACTGTCTCGGGGCTCCGTATGGAATGTAGATACGCGGACGAGGGTCGTCGGTCCAATCCTTGGGGTCTCGGGCGGCAATATCAAGGGTGGATGCATCAATGCGTCTGGTCAAGCCCTCCCAGAAGTGGTCTCGAATCATGCGAGATAAGCGATCGACCGGGTTTTCATTAAGCCGCCCTTCGTCGAGAACGATTTGCTTTCGTCCATACTCTTTGGCCAGAGTCAACTCCTGGAGGAGGTTGGACAGCATGTATGTTCCACGAACGTCGAACCGGTTGTGGCCAGCTGAGGCAGCGGTGCGAAGCGAAATGACCTTGGGGCCATTGTCCTCGATTGTGATTTGCATGTTTCCATCGGTATCCTCCTGGAGCTGGAGACTTTCCAGGGTCGAGTCTACTTGGATAAGAAAGCGCCGGCTCTGTTGGGTGTGCTCATCTGGGGGCGGAACGTCAGCGTCAAAAGCTCACTGTGCAGTGCTGATCGGGGCTGCTGACCATGACTACCACGCCGGAAAGGCTCTCGAAGTCCAACTCTCTCGAATTGTCGCATCAGACTATTCTGATTCCACCGAGTCAGTGGGTGCCGTTACCCTGGGGCTCCTCTCAAGACTCACCTGCGAGTATGTGCGAGTGCGAGGACCAGCACGGTTCGTGTGCCGCTCCTCGGTGTAGTATGTACGGGCATCATCAAAGACGCCCTGGTCATCGGAACCGCGAGAGCGGTGGCTCGGTGTGGTCATGGCGATGAATTGATTGAAGTTGTCGTCAAAGGCACAAAGCGGGGTTGGCTTGACAAGGTACGGGGGGGCAATGGTCTCGAGAAGAGAAGCTTCCTGGATTATATGGCACCGACCAATTGCGCTGACCTCAGATGAGAGAAGAGCAAGGGGACACGAGTCAGCCAGGGACGTAAATAGGGACAAGTCACGAGGACGCAAAAAACAAAACAACCGAAGCTGGTGGTGAAGGAATTGTAGGGATGACGACAGGGTATGGGGGGCTTTTGGGAGAGGAGACAAGTTGAGGAGGGAAGTGGGAAGTGGCGGAGAGCTTGGGCCTTGAGGAATGGAGCCAGTCTCCCGTCCGGGTGACGAGACAGTGACAGAAGGCTCCAGGTGTTAACAACGGCCCCGGGCTCGGTCTCGTTGACCGAGCTTCCTAACAGAGAGAGCGGTGAGGGCTACGACAGGGAAGTTGAGGCGGGCAGGCGTCAATGGGGATGCAGATTGATGCAGAGTCGTTCGGTGAGCAGAGCAAAAATTCAGCTGCAACGTTGTTGGTTTGCGGCGACTGTTTCACTTGCTCCCAGATCCCCTCTGCTTTTTTTGGTGTTTGATGTGACGATATCGCGCAGCAGGGGTACTCCACCCCAGGGGCCAAACGAAGAACCGCCCCACATCTCCCACCCTACGCCGCCTACCACAGCGCTGTAGCCCGCTGTAACCCACTGCTGTGTTACCCCCGGGACAGCCGCCCCCATGCAAACCCCACCGTGCCATCCCGCGCCCAGCTTAGCACACGCACCCATCCACCTCAGCCCTTTGGCAATCCCAGGATGCCGGACACATAGATAACTATTGGGTTGGTAAACCATCAAACCACCCATGTTCGCAGCCGCTCGACTGCCGTGCGTCTCGATGCCATCCTTCCCCCGAGCCGCGCTGTCTCGCATGCCAAGCCTGTATCCAGGCTCAGGGGTTGGGCTCGTGCTTCGATCCATGGCAAGAGATATAAACTGGGGAACTGACATGAGCTGACACGGCCAACATGTCAGGTTCGCATGGACGTTTGAGCATGACGCCAAGGTACCCGGCATCTTCAGGAGGTAACTCGGCCTACATAATGTGTGTTTCTGCTTGAATGACAATTGTGTGTCGTCTCCGAAAGGCAGCTCCGTGAGGGCCCTGTACAAACTACTTGAAGTGATGGAACTATTACCTACCGAGTTAGTAAGTGACCCTGTTGAGGCCCGTTCTTTTCCAACCATTATGCCATATCACAGCAGTTCGGCGTCAGTATGTCCAGATTTCTCAGTGCCCAAAGTGAGTCGTGTTGTAGCCACTGAGATTGAAAAGATGTCTCAGATGAGACATGCCGTTGTCAGACAACATACAGGCATGTCTGGTTGAATGACACGAGGTGGAAATAATCCCGAGGCATTGAGATCTGTTACTCCAGCATTGCCATGAGCAACCCAACCGGTCTAGCAGTCTAGACGTCGAGTTAGCCATAGCCACATACGCCACGGCCACGATAGTTGTATGCCCTTCACCACCACGTAAAACATTCTTCAATTCAAAAAACCTCTAAAGTGTGGGGTGGGTAGTTCAATGCATGCGTAGTGCTGCCAACTGCTAGCAATTTCGGTCCGTTGTGTCTCCTTCTCGTCGGGGTATCCGTCCTGGCCTCTCCCATCCTGTCCTTTGCTATCCGTGAGCCATCCCAACCCTAATATTCATCCCTTGACGCCAATCAAATGCATATCCCAGGCCCGATCCGATGGGCATATCGCCTTAAATCAGAACCACCGTAACGAACGACTACTCGTTGCTCTCGCCCTGACTGCGGCGTGCCACTATTCTGCTTCGCCTCCTTCCCACCACTTCGGGATCCCAAGTCCCTGCGAATATGTCCTCACATTCGTCTTCATCCTCTGAATCGAACTCGATCTCGTCGTCACTGTACCTGTCTGCCTCGGCCGTTTCCTCAACATCCTCGTCGATGGCGTCCTCCCAGCTTCGGTACGTGACAACTCGTTCCACTTCCAAGATGAACTTGCCAACTTTGTACTTCTGCCCCTGCTCCTTTGCATCGACGTATTTCCAGCCGAGCTTGCTCGAACACGACCCACAAGTAATGTCTGCCACTACATGCCAACCTGTTACGAGCTGTCGGTTCTCGCTTTTTCCAACTCGAATATTGCTCAGCGTCTGATCCGCCGGTGGTGCAGGTGGAGCAACAAGGTATGCGCGACCGTATCGGCCGGTGAAGCCTTTAGAGATGATCTGGGAAGCAAAGGCCAGGTCGGCCGAGCATGTCGAGCAGCGGAGCGTGTTCGGAGCGGAACGAGAAAGTCGACGGCTCTTCTCAGGCTTTGTCAAGGGCTCATGGCTCGGAGGCGAGCTCGCCGGCGTCGTCGCCGCGGACGAAGCGGCCGATTCGGTAGCAGAACTCGAAGAGGCAGAGTGGCGACGAGAGAATGGGAGCTTGATGCTGGGCAGCAGGAAGGCGGGAAAGATTGGCTTGGTAGCCGAGATGCCACTCTCGCGAACCATCTCGGCGGTCTTGACTTGGCGGCTCTGTGCGATGCCAGATGGACGTCTTGCGAGGGGTAAAATATCCTCAAGTGTGACCGTTTGTTGAACTTAGTATCGGTGGATCAAGGGTCCGATAAGGTGTGGTTAGAGCGATCACAAATCCACTATCGACGTCGGGCACTCCACAAGTGGCGTACAGTCCCTGTAAGATGTGAAAGCCGGCCAAGAAGTCGAGACAGGATATGCAGATAGAACAGGATTCTTGTTACGGTGAGTCTGTGAAACGGTACGTGAGGAAAAGGCGAGTCGTGACCGTGATCTCCGGCGACAGAAGCAGCAGGGCGGTCATTTGGTCACCTCTGCGGCTCAGCCGGGCAGCGATCACCGGACCTGTCTCATCAATCAGCCAAGGGCCTTTTAAAAGGGAGGCGGTGGAGGGGCAAAAACGGCTGACGACGGGTCCAAGTACATCGGTACTTGGCTCGTGTGGAGACCCTTTTCTTGCCCCGACGGGAACATGCAGATGGTGACGCTCTCTTCAAAGCCAACAGGCTCAGGCTCCGAGAGCCAGCATTAGTTTCCGATCCCGTAATGTCAAACCCAAAGCAAGCCTTTTTCTCCCGGCAGCTCCAGAATGAAGAATAACCGAACGAGAACTATGTGGAACGCTGCTACGGAGTACAGTAGATCTGTTCTTTGTGTCAGAACGCAAGTAGATCTGAGATTATCTCGTGCTCTCAAGGCGCCACCAGATAGAGCAGCGTGTGTTAGTACAGCCGCTAGAGCGCTTACCACAGGCCAGCTGGGTATCACATCAATTTACAAGGTTGAACAAATTTAAGAGGGAAACAGCTCTCGATAATAATATAGAGAACGGCCATCCTAGAGTTTTACTTTGTTTCTCATTCTCGTCATAATACAAATATAGTTATTCATATGATGGAGCAACTTAAGCCTTGGGCTCCTCCGCAACATAGTGTAGGTAGGCTCCCAGCAGCTTGATGCCCTCAATATAGTTCCGCTTGTCAAGCTTCTCGTTGATGGAATGCGCGCCATCCGTTGAGCTGCCCATGGGGAGGAGCAGCACATTCTTGCCGGTAGCCTCCTCGAAGGTCAGGGTAACAGGGATACTGGCAAACATTATTAGCAGTCGAGACATTTTTGCTGAATAAGGCAACTTACCTTCCACCCTCACGAGTAAAGTCGGGCTGAACGCCCCAAACACGCTCAACAGCCTTGGCGGCAGCGGTGAAGTTCCAGTGCTTGGGAGACGCCACCCACCACTTGCCAGTGTGTTGAGCATACACCTTCAGAGTGTTCTTGCTCTTGAGCTTGGCAAACTGGTCCTCCACATACTTGTACACGCACTCGTTGGTCTTGTCAATGTCCATGTCGGGGACGGTTCGGATCGAAAACTTTCCAATAACCTTGGCAGGAATGACGGTCTTGGCTCCAGGGGCGGAGAAGGCACCCTCTACACCGTGCAGAGAGAGGGATGGGTATCGCCAACGGCCCATCAGGGTGCTCTTCTTATCCTCGAAGATGGTTGTCTTGCTACCAAGCGACTCGAAGATGTTATCCATGGTAAACGAGATCCCTTCGTAGAGACCCTCCTCATCGGCCGTGACAGCGGCAACCTGCTCCATAATACCGGGGATCTGGATCTTGCCGTCCGTGTTAACCAGCGATCCGAGGACTCTGACGAGATCAGTCATAGGCTCTTGGGCTGTACCGCCAAAGACACCGCTGTGAAGATCGGCACCAGGGCCAGAGATCTCGACCGAGTAGTAGTTGCAGCCACGGAGACCATAAGTCAGACAAGGCTTCTCAGTGCCGAGCCAGTAGTTGTCCGAAATGCAGACAGCCTCAGCATCAGCAAAGTACTTCTTAGCCTCCTCCTTGATAAGGTCGTCCAGACCTTCGGAGCCATACTCCTCCATGCCCTCAAAGCACATGAGCAAGTTGACGGGGAAATCGACACCCGCCTTCTGGTGGGCCTCAATAGCGTTCAACCAACCCAGCACAGGACCCTTGTCATCTGTAGATCCGCGACCGAACATACGACCCTTCTCGTCGACGGTGAGCTCGAAGGGTTCAGTAGCCCAGCCGTCACTCTTCTCAGCAGGCTGGACATCATAGTGACCGTAGACGAGAATGGTCCGCTTGTTCTTATCGCTTCCGTATCGTGCAAGGACAACGGGAGGAAGCTCGAGGTGCTCCTTGTGGGGCTGCTTTCCAAGAGGGCGAAGCTCTACTGAAGCCCCCAGGTTCTTGAGCTCCTGAGCGAGGAACTCTCCCATGCGAACGACATCGGGGCGACGAGCATCTTCGGCAGAGATAGAGGGGATGGCCACAGCCTTGCGCAGGCGCTCGATGAAGTCGTCGGCGGAGCTGTCGACCTGCTTGAAGAAACCGTCAAGCTGGGGAGCCATCTTCTTTGCTTGGTGGGCACGAATAGAGTCTGTGAGGTATGTTCGAGAAGAGAATTTGGGGCTTGTGGAGGAAATTCGGGCGAAGCGTGCCGATATAAAGGGCCTTTTGGGGAGTGCTGTTACTCGGGAACAACACACAGATGCCCTGTTGAGGAGGAAGGTGCGGGGCATTACGCCGGACCTGCTCTATCGGGGCTGACAGTGATGCAAGACAGCTTCGTACTCACCTTATGGCGGGGCAGCTTAGAGCGAGCAATGAGAGAGCAACCAAAGAAAGCGGCTAGCAGCGGCAGCCAATAAAGATAAGCCGCGTGATGATTAGTCACTGAATCAAACAGAGTTGGATTGCACAGAGAGCACGAGGTGCAAGCCAGTTGTGCGTCACATGCCTGAAGTGAACACGCTGAGTCATCTGCCCCGGAGAATGTTTTATCCCTCTCCATGCCAGAACCATCTGCAACCTGGCAGCCTTTGCGCTTACTAAACCAAGGGGCGAGGCGCTTTTCTCCCCATCGAAGACTCTTCCTCTCCCCACCCTCGTCGTCCCTCATACATCGTCGCCTGCTCTCACCATCGACAACTCCCGATTTTCGACATCAGGGCGGCATCACGACTGCACTCCCTCTCTCCCACTCGTGGGCGACCTTCCTTTTCTTACTCGGCGACCACTAAGTGCACTTCGGTTTACTTGGTGACGCGCGGCTCCCTGACGCGATCTCGCTCTTCACGCGAGCACGACCATCCGCTTCCTCGTTACTCGAGATACCCTCGTATTCCGTGTCGCTGGCCTGCTCTCGAAAGGGTGTAGATGCTAGGACGACTGGCTAACTTTCAAGGTCGCTGGTTCAGTGGTTTGACAAACGTGGTGACTGGAAAGTGAGGTGGAGTTTCAGGGCTGTCTCTTCTGGCTGCATTTTCTTTGGCCAGCTGTACTCCTTTATTCATTGCACCCTTTTTTTGACCCTTATTGCCACTATTGTTCCCTCCAAGTACAATCAAAATTGATTATTTCCGTTCATCTTGAGAGTTGAAAGAGGCACGGTTGTGCAAGAAAGAAAACGAACAGAGAAACAAACAAAGAGAATACCCTCTTTGCAAACACAAACAAACAATCAATACTCACATAGTGCTTTGTGCGGCCAAACAACTCGACTTTGGGAAAAGGGAAAATTTCTCGACCTGCGATATTTGAACCTCGACAACCTCTTGCTACATTTGTGCTGTGCAGTCTTCATATCTTGTAGGAAACACACAGCACACATCGACCACCATGACGTCCTCAGTTTTCTTCAAGTTCAAGTCCCAAAAGGAGCCCACTAGAGTCGATTTCGATGGCACTGGTATCTCAGTCTTTGAGCTCAAACGTGAAATCATCACCAAGAGTGGTCTCGGCGACGGTACTGATTTCGACCTCCACATCTACACCGATGATAATAGCGAGGGTAAGTCGACGTCCCAGATGTTGAGCAAGAGCATTACTGACTGTCTCGTAGAATATGACGATGATACCACCATCATCCCCAGATCAACCACGGTAATTGCTCGACGCCAGCCGGCGCTCAAGCCCGGTGCAGGACGCGCTGCCCGTTATGTATCCGGCAAAATGCCTGTAACGGCCAAGAACGCCGGTCGCAAAGAACAAGCGGCAAAGGCCTCATCTTCTAAGCCCAGCTCGGATGCAATCAGCCAAATGAACAATGCCATGACAGAAGAGGAGAAGATGGCGGCCATGTTCGCAGCCCAAACTGAGCAATGGTCGGCTCAACAGGAAGAGATGTCACAGTAAGTTCCAGCCACAAAGCAAATGCATGTCAATCACTAACACTGCCGTAGCCAAACACCCGTCTTCAAGCCTGGTTCAAAGAGACCAGCCAATGTGCCCGACCATGATCCCCCCAATGGCTACATCTGCTATCGATGTGGTAACAAGGGTCACTGGATCCAGCTATGTCCCACTAACGACGACCCTCAGTTTGACAACCGCCCTCGCGTCAAGCGAACGACAGGAATTCCTCGTTCTTTTCTGCAAAAGGTCGACAAGTCTGTAGTTCTGGCGCAGACTGATGGCGATGAGTCCAAGCGTCCCTCTGGCATCATGGTTAACGCTGAAGGAGATTTTGTCATTGCCGAGCCAGACAAGGCGTCTTGGGAACAGTTCCAGGCCAAGGCCAAGTCTTCATCTACCGCTAAGGGACCATTAGCTGAAGACAAGGAGATTCAAGAAAAGGGCTTGGAGTGTTCGATCGACAAGAAGATGTTCATAGAGCCAATGAAGACTCCCTGCTGCCAGAAGACCTTTTGTAATGATTGCATCACCAATGCTCTCATCGAAAGCGACTTCGTCTGTCCTGCATGCCAGTCAGAAGGCGTACTGATTGATGACCTTCAGCCAGATGAGGAAACGTCAAAGAAGATTCAAGACTATCTGAAAGAGAAGGAGACAGCCAAGAGTCCTCCTCCTGCGTCGCCCAAGGCATCTGAAGCCAAGGTTGACGCTGAGGGGGAAGGGAAGCCCGCAGAGGAGGCTGACAAGTCGGCACAGAACCCTGAAGCTGAGGCCGCCGACAAGCCTAAGGATTCGCCGGCCAAAGAGAAGTCCAAGTCTCCAGTTTCGCAGCCAGCAACCATCAAGTCCCCACCGACGGGGCCCAAGAGTCTCGTCTCCGCCTCAAGGGACGCGGACAAACAAGTAGACGGCAGCAAGCCTGCAGACTCCAACTCCAAGAAGCGACCCGCAGACGATATCCTCGACAACCCCAGAATCCCCAAGGGGCCTAAGGCGATGCAGAACCAGCAGAACCAGCAGAACATGATGCCCAACATGATGAACGGCATGGGGATGAATATGGGCATGAACAATATGATGTTCAACGGCATGCCTATGATGCCTAACATGATGGGGCTGCCCAACATGGGCAACATGAACATGAACATGGGTATGATGGGCATGCCTAACATGATGAACATGCCTGGTTTCCCTAACATGAACGGCGGGTTCGGAGGTATGAACGGTTGGGACATGGGAATGAATGGTATGAACGGCATGAATGGCATGAATGGCAACATGGGTGGGATGAATGGAGTCATGAACGGTTTCCAAAACGGAGGCAACTTTCCAAATGGCGCAGCCGATGAGGACGCCTACTTCCGCAAGCCAGTCAACCCCCATCGACACCAAAACAAGCAGCGAAGAGTCCGACCCAGTGACTACCGTGAGCTCTGAGCCAGTTCTCGACTCGACTATGACTATGATTTCCACTAGCGATTGCTTTCTTTTTCCTCATTACGATCTCGGCCATCGAGGGACGCCATCAGGACCTTGATTCCATGCTCTACAGGGCTGTCATCTTCAGGATTGGGTTTAGGGAGCCGCGGGTTGCTTTTACATGTTGCATGCTTCCTGTCAGGTCGGACGGAACGGCGTTTGGAGAATATGGATGCTTTAGGGGTTTCCACGACCACTTTCATGTCAACGGCGGGCGGGGTGGTTGGGTTAGGTGCATTATTTTACCATACTTTGCGCCTCGTAAGGCGCTGTAGACTTACTTACAGGCGATGAGCGACTTCTCGAACAAGGAGAAGCCAAGCTAACAAATAAATAAACAAAGCTTTCAAAGAATATGTTGGGTATTTCTTCTCGTTGTGACTAGATGCACATTCGTGCATGTGTAATTGTATTCTTGTAAACCGCCAATCCCCAAAACACCTCCGCGCCCCGTCTTTGCTCCTGTATGCGCTACATGACCGCTCTTTTTGTCTCGTCCTATCCATCTCGTAGTCGTATTGCCTTCTCTTGTGTCTATGTAAACTTGTTTACTCCGGAGGAACATAAGGGGTGACGAGCATCTCGCTAAACTTCTCGAGCTTCTCCTTTCCTCGGACCTCCTCAACGAGCAGGGGCATCTTGACGACATTGAAGTCCTCGCCGTAGAGCTCCTCGTACTGATCCAGGTACTTGCGCTGCATCTTGCGGCGGGCATTGCACTGCTCACATTCGCTAGCGCTCTTGGGGAACAGCAGCTGGTTGACGACGATGGAGTGGGTGTCGATGCCGTAGCCGGCAAGCTCCTGGATCATACGCTCCGTCTCGTACAGACTAAGGAACTCTGCGATACAGACACAGACAAAGGTGGTGAGCTCGGCGTCCTTGAACTGGGTGTTGACCTCGGAGATGGTCTCGCGCAGCGACTCGAGTTTCTCGACCATGTCGTTGAGGTTCTGGCCGTTGGGGAGCTGGCCGCCGGAGCCGAGGAAGCTGTTGACGAGGGGTCCGTACTGCGAGGACAGCTGGGAGACTTTTGCGAGGGCCTTTTCGAGGACAGAGGGGAACTGGAGGAAGCGCAGGGTGTGGCCGGTGGGGGCCGTGTCGAAGATGATGGTCTCGTAGGAGAGGGACTTGACCTGCTTGAGGACCTCGGCAAATGACATGGCCTCGTCGATACCGGGGATCTAGGTATTGGTCAGTAAAGAGCGTAACGAGTAAATATTTGGCCAACTGGTCCAAGGATTGACCGTGGCTCAACATACCGCAAATGCGAGGTCCTGCATCATGCCTCCAAGTCCACCCGCGGCAGCATTGACGTCATCAGCGTCGCCCTGACCTGCCAGCATGTCCTGTATGCTACCGTTGGGATCAATCTCCATGGCGCTCAGGTTGTCGAAGCCGTTGACGAGGCGAGCCTCCTTGCCAAACTTCTGGGAAAAGGCATCCGAGAGGTTGTGGGCAGGGTCGGTGGAGATGAGGAGGACGGAGCGGCGGACGCGGGCGAGCTGGATGGCGAGGGAACACGAGGTGGTAGTCTTTCCGACACCTCCCTTGCCGCCGACAAAGATCCAGCGGAGGCTGCGCTGGTCGAGGAGAGACTGGAGGGACGGCTCGAGGGCGTCGTCGGCGGAGATGACGGCGGCGGACATTTTGCGAAGAGGGCGGTCGGAGGAGGGTCTTGGTGATGGGGAGAGTATGCTGTGTAGATTCCGACCTAGGTGAGTATCAGGGAGAAGTGAGGGATGTTAAATCTGTTGGTGTGGCTGTAGTTGTCGTGAATCAAGATTTCAGCATCTTCTAGAAGCTCTCGATCCAATGGTGGAGTGGGCAAAGCTGGGCGGTCGAGGTTGGAGGGGTAGATCTTGACATAATAGGGAATACAGGGCAGAGGTATGATGCTGGGTCTCATGACTAATTTATTTTGTCACCTGAGCCGCCCCCTGCTTGCTGGCACTAAACACTTACTCGCCACCTCCAGCTGAGGAGGAGGCTGTTGATCTAGGACTCTCAAAAGGTTACAAGAATACTCTACATACACCCAAGGTTCTATCAGGAGAGTTGGGCAAGATTTAATGCAACATTTTCCATAGATTGAAGTAAGCTTCTGACTATTTTATAACCATCTGCTTCATTTATGAATATAAAATATCACCTAGCAATTTAGCCCAGGGTAAGGCATGCCGATTCGCACAACTGCCACAGGCTTCCCATCGCCTGACTCTTGTACAAACTCACGATGTTCGGCAATTGATATTCAGCTACCGTAACTAGGACTGGCTTTCATTCAGTCCTACTATGCCGGGAGCTAGTTCTCATCTAATCTCACAAGCTCATTCGTTATCGCTCCGGCGCCGCCCACGTTGATAGGCTCCGCCGTAAGCCCCGGGAAGCGGCGTCAAGCGTCCGGAGCAGCACGTCAAGTTCCTGAACCACTGAGTCCTAGCTAACAAGTCAATGCATGAAATAAACAGCTGGCCTACCTTGGCAAACACCAATCACCAGTGCAAAAAGTCCATAAAAGCCAGCCAGCCAGCCCGGGCACTCTTGGTGGACTGGGCATCAGCCGCCTAACTGACTGACTGACTTCTGTGATTAACTGGGCTGTGCGCCTCCAACGCTCGCTTCCGGGAATCCTGCCTGCCTCACCTCACATCACCTGAACTCTTCTGCTCACCCTCCCCTGTCCTGCTCCGCGTAATCCTCTCTTCCTCTTACTCAGCTCATAAACTTGACAAAAAGCAAAGGAAGAGACGGGCTCGTATCTTTGCAGCGCACACTCGCCTCTGCCTATCTGCTGTACACTCTGAAGCTCTCACTCTCACCCTCACTGAGTGCGCATCTTCCCCTCCCCCACCTTTGACGTCAACCTCACCGACCTCGGGTCGCGCCACCACCACCACCTCAACACCACCTTTTTGCCCCATCACCCACCAAAATCTACCGTCACGATGGCCTCACCTTCAGCCAAGGACCCCATCACCTGCCACGTGCTCGACACCCAGGCAGGTCGCCCCGCTCGCGGCATCCGCGTCCGTCTCGAAGGTCCCGTCCCTCGCCCGACCAACACGCACTCGCACACCCAGCCACAGCCCAAGACGTTCGAGTCCATCACTGACGATGATGGCCGCATTCTCGTCTGGCTGCCTTACAGCTCTGAAGACTCTGCCGGCGAGGTACCCGTGTACACGCTGCTCGACGTGCTCGACGAGCGCAAGGGCCAGGGACCCACGCGCTGGACGCTGCGCTTCGACACCGGTGCCTACTTTGGCGAGGACAAGACCTTCTTCCCCGAGGTGGTGGTTTCGTTCCGCGTCGAGGAGGACCAGACGTACCATGTGCCCCTGCTGCTGAGCCCGTACAGCTACACCACCTATCGCGGAAGCTAAGAGACACAGCTGCGACAGCAATTGTCATAAACCATGGCAGGCCAAAGATTTGAGAGCATGGTGTTGAACCAGCGCTGAGTTAGTAGAGCGACTTAGAAGAATAGCACATGGGGCCAGCTGGGAACAGAGATGATGACAATCATGAAAATAGCATTGAAGCTAGTTATTAATTCTTTAACGAATGTCCAATATCAGTTGCTACCAAGCCAACAGGCCGAACAAGTGACATTCTCTCCTTCTTCCCTGCCAGAGGGAGGGTCTGTAATTCCCGAGTTTTTGCCCTCCTATGTTCTAGACCCCCAAAACCCCCAAGTAAAACCCCCGATCCGATATCCCATATTTCAAATAAACGCCGCGCTATTCACAAACGAGAAGTAGTTGAAGCAGTGCATCTTTGGTGATGCGGTCATTCCAAGTCGTCAAGTTCGGCCGTGTACGTCGTTGCAGCAGTCGTCGCAATGCCCAGCTTAGCCGTTTGCTGAGGCTTCAGCCGAAGCATGTCTAGTTCTTCCGCCACTTCCTCATGAATCCTTTCTTGGAGCGATGTGAGGGTACGTCGGGCGAAGTAGGTGGCGTCTCGTCTTCGTCCCTCCTCGTGTTCCTCGACACGAGACTATCGGTTTCGTCTTTGGAGAGTCGGATGCTGGACATGGATGGGCGAATGCTGGACATGGAAGGGTTGGTGTGCTTGATGCTGTCGTTGTCTCCATTGTCGGAGTGTACCAGAGACAGGACGCTGTACAGTGCCTCGGACTGGGGGGTGATGCGTCCATGGTTGAGTGTGCGTCGCTTCTTTCTCAGAAAGGACCGCCGGGTTCGCACCATTGCCCGGTCGGGATCGATGTCTTCTTGGCTGATGCAGGCGTTTGGTGAGAGATCTGCGTCAGGGTGTGGAAGAGTAGTGTTGCGGACTGAACATGTTGTTAGTATCTGTTGTCCGGTTCATGCTGTAAAGCGTGAGGGGAACTCACCATCGTTGAATGGCTCGGGGAACCCTGTGTCTCGGGGTTCCCTTGGAGACTTCTTGGTCGTAGTAATGGTGGGAGTGGAGGCCATGATTTCGATCTGGGGTACGGATTTAGACTCTGTGGCCATTGATAAAAGCGTCGATTGAACGGTATTTTGGTGTTGAAGAAGAAGAAGAAGAATCGCAGCCAGAGGCTCTGGTCAGGGAGTCGAGGGCGCCGCTCAGCTTTGATGAGGCACTCTCGAGTCTCGACTCTGCCAAATCGGGCAAGTATGAAATGGGCGTGAGCCTGTGTAAGCGCGATACCGTTTTCAGTCGCCCAGTGAAGCACCAAAGCCTCAGTGGTTACGGAGTCGGCCGCAAGACAAAAGAGAGAGAAAGAGAAGGTCACTCGACGTGAGCAAGAGGAGGCAGATTTGGGGTCAAGCAATCAATAAGAGGCACCAAGATTTTCTGCTTGAAATTAAACAGGCGGCGCCAGGGGACGGACGGAGAGTGTGAGCTTTGGACTTTTTGCTGGGGTGGGTGAGGAGGAGATTTGACGATGAGCGACGGGGGTTTGCAAAAGGAGCCAGCAAAGGGACGAGCGACAGGGTTATATTGGGACGATGAGTTGCATCCGATCAGCAGCCCACGGAGCCGCTTGGCGAGGGCGCTTGGTCGGATCTTCGGGAAGTCAAGATGTCTGTCCGCGGAGCAGGAATGGCGAGTGTGAGCAGAGCGATACAGTACGAGCCAGTCAATGAGGCTTGGCCTTCGCTGTTCGGCACCGCGGCCAAGACGAGTCACCCCAAAGTTTGGGCTGTCTTGTCTGTTTGCGCCGCTTCGCCTGCGCCCCCAGCACGAGCACGAGCACCAGCACCCAGCACCAGCACCCAGCACCCAGCACAGAAAGGTCCAGAAACCACGCGGAAGACGACAAGGGTGCAGTGGCTAGAGTGAGAGTGGGTAGCATGACGAGGGGTGGAGTGGAGTGGTCCCAGGGCAGCTAAAATCCGAAAATCCAAGAGATGCAAGAACTGAACAACGAGATTGTTGTTGCAACTCACCTTTGGGTACCCCTATGTACCACGCGCTAGCAAGTCCGTAACACACCTGATAGTCGCCCTGATCCCTACCAGATACACACTATACTCTGCTGCAGACGCCCAACAAGCCGAGCTGAGGATGGACGGCGCGCGCTAGAAAGAGTAAACAATGATGGGAATTTGTCCGTCGAGTCCTGCAATTTGCACCGAGCAAAGCCGGCGTTGGAAAATGGGACCCTTGGATTCTGCTTAGGTACGTAGGTTTGCACAGCGCGCCCCCGTAAGGCTAAAGCGGCGTCTGGGGTAGGCCTGGCTCGCAGAGGCTCAGTGGCTGAAATTGAGGCTCGGCCCAGTGCCTTTTGCAGTGAACCGCAAGCTGGATGGACCCTCGGCAGCCCCTCGCCGGATGGAGCCTGCGCCGGCGTCGTCAGCCCGGGGGGGTGTACACCCGTTCTTCTCTGAGGTCGTCTCGTCTCGCCAAGCGAGACTTGTTTGTTGGGCGCGAAAAGTCAGCAACCGCGAATGAGCGACCGTTATCGAGGCTTGTCCTCTGCGCCCCTCGACGAGAGCTGGGCGAGCTGTCGTAATCGTAACGGTCAGAGGTACAGTAGAGTCAGCGAAACACACATGCCATGCCTCTAGGCAAACAAGCAAAGAGTTCAAATTGCCGCCTTGTCCCGGGCGGCTTTTTGTGTGTGTTGTGATATTTATAATACCATGGTCGTCAGCGTCACAAGGCACAGCGCAACACAACACAGCACAGCACACCGCAATGGCGGCCGAGGACGCACCGGCTGTTCTTTGAGTTTGTGCGTGTATGCGTGTCTCGTCGGCCACGTCCATTGCAGGCAGAGAGAAAGAGACATGCATACATAGGCTCAGCTTGAGTTCAGTCATGGCCAGCCATCAACAACAGAATGCCCGGCCTAGTGGTTCCCCAACAGTCTGGGATTGGGCTGGAGAAATACCCCGACTGGGTCCCAGCCAGCCAGCCAGGCCCAAGCCCGGTTCTCAGGTCGTCCGTCGTAGCGGGCCAGATGATGATCATTTCCCGCCGGGGCCCCTGGACACATGACGACAAGTCGGTAGTGTCTCGCAGACGCCAGTGTTAGTGGCCGGCCAAGGTGCCGGACTGCTCTTCTGCTGGCGACGTGCAAAATCCCCATTGTCCAGGTCTTGGATGTGATCATGTCGGTGGGTGCCATTCGGCGATGCGGGGCTGTTAAGACGGAAAACCGGCTTCAGTTGTTCTACAATTGTTTCGGTCTCCAGTTGACGGCTCCGGCCGGGGTCGCCGATGGATGCAGTGTATCTCAACTGGTCACGTGCATCCTGTCAGCTAGGCAGGGACTTTGGTTGTTGTTGGCTGTTGCCCAATCCTGTGAAGATCATTGCTCCACGACTATCAAAATAATCAGGCATGAATTAATAATTAATCCATATTGCTGCTACTGCCCCTAATAACATCCTCCCAAACACTGAAAACTTTTGACTTTCCGGCCGCTTGGGCCAGGATTTTCACTAATACCGGCTGCTGAGGAGTTGGCTACCTCCCAATTTCGTCTCCAGCGTCTCTCATTCCGACCCCTGGTCAACCCAGATCGACCTTGTCCACAATCAACAGATCTACAACAAGTCGCGAGAATCCTCAAGTTGGCATGGCAAAAACTGGACCATGGACCATGGACCTATGTTTCTAGCAATCTGCGCTACCTCGGCTGGAAAGTATCTCCAGAAACCCACTCGTTCTTGGCTGCATGGGCGGTCAAGAGCTTCGTCACCAAACCGACGTGCCTATTCCAGAAGGTCAAGCAGACATGCCGAGATCATATCCCGTCCTGATTGGCTGTCCGGATGATTCATGGCGTTGAGACGACGTGATGACAGTTTCTATCCGGGTCTGCCAATGGCTTGGCTGCTTGGTTCTTGATGAGGGGTTGGTCGAGGGTGTCATCCAAGACTTGGAGCGATCCAGGTCGTTCCATGTCTTGATGTTTCAAACTCTCTTGACTTTGCCATTTCTCGGACGAGCCAATTCATGTCCTGCAACGCACCACCACGCATCTACGAAGCTACGGGTTGATTGGTCGCCGCGTAGTCTCGAGATTGTGGCGGAGGCCACACACCGATTACACGCACTTGTAAGCAGACAGCATAATACGAAACACCCCCAGCCATCAAGCTTTCGTAGGCGCTTATGCGGCTTTGTTTTGCCGTCTGGGCCCGGCACGCGGCGCGGCAGAACGGGGAGCCGCTGGAAGCAGCAAAAGATCATCTCGCTCCTTCAGTGTCATGATGGTCGACAGATTGACATCGGCAATCCCGCCTCTAGTCGATCTCTGTGGAGAAGGATCCAGCAAACTATGATGGATGCCGAGCCGATCATGGCCCTATCGGCCCTTACTAGCTCTTTGGCTTAGGTTTCATATTGCCCAACAGCTGGCCATGATCAGCGCAGGCGACAAGACAACCGAAAACCTAATGGGTTTTGCTCTGCTGCGTTGAATTTGCAATCTTTTTTGCCTCTTGAACTGGCTTGCCAAGAAGAAACCATGCTGATGGATGAATGCACAGACCATTGGGCACTTACGTCACTTTCCCAGCTTCTTTGCGGTATGGGACTTGGGAAGATATCCAGATTACAGATCAGCATAATCATTCTATAACCAATCCTAGAATCCTCTTGACGAAAGTCTATATTCGAGCTGTAAAGAGCAAGTATCTGAAACACGTCTTGGTACTTCAACAAAGCTTCCTCAAATGGAAAATTGGACAGAAGCTCAATGCCCGTTTCGGTGACCAACACCTGCTGCTCCAGCTTCATGCCCTAAGTGCCGCCGATGGAGCTCTCGATACAGAGGACCATGCCTGGTTCGATGACGCTCTCTTAGCCCGCGTTAGGGAATTCACCACGGTGGTAGAGATACGGATACTCGCCCGTCAGTCCACACCGATGCGCCGAGAGGAAGTACCGGCTGGCCCAGTATTGCTCCGGTATGTCCCACGCCTGCTCGGCGTATTCACGGAAAGTCAGACCTGGCTTCAAGATGCCCATGTTGTGGTGCATCTGCTCGTATGCAGCCTTGTACAATTATCGGTGCTCGTCGCTGGGAGGGTCAGGCCCGGTGTGAAATGTTCGAGAGACGTCAGAGTAGAAGCCGTGGCAGCCAACTACG
This sequence comes from Fusarium sp. JS1030, assembly GCA_000966855.1. Lineage (NCBI taxonomy): Eukaryota > Fungi > Ascomycota > Sordariomycetes > Hypocreales > Nectriaceae > Fusarium > Fusarium sp. JS1030. The sequence continues at coordinate 349,570 of JWIW01000087.1, read as the reverse complement.
CCTGTGTCAAGAGCAACAAGCTCGTTTTCTTTTATCACATAGCTTACTGACTCTTGAAACCAGGGATTCGTACGTGGGCCGGCGCTGAGTAGATGAGTCTCGACATGGTCGTAATTCTGCTCAATGACAGATTCGTGCATGACGGACCACAACTCGTTCTTCGTGAGACCTGGACGGACCGCATCGCGGAAGTTACCAACTGCGACTTCAATGGCTTGCAGCGATGCCGTGATACGCTTCATTTTCTCGGGGGATTTGACGGTCCTCGCCATCTCAATGGCCTTCTGGGCATCGACAATGTTGAGTCCATGGTCCCTCAAGCCGACCGCGACGTTGGCGTTCATACGCTCAAGACCAAGCGTTGTACCGCGTTTCCCAACGAGCTCAGTTATCAGCTCGGCCATCTCTGCCGCCCAAGCCCTTTCCTTTTCCTCATCTAAGGCTCCAGAACCGGTAAAGGTTACTGACTTTGTTGGACGTACTTCGTCCACGGCCTCATAACCCCTGGCCAGGTGAAGACAGCCCGGAAACTCAAACAAGATGAAACGGTCTGCGGTGAGAACCGAATACCAAGTTGGAGGACCCCGCATGGTGAAAACCTGCATGTTGCGGGTGCCAGTTGCATAGCGAATATTGATTGAGTCTGAGAGTATCGCAGCGTCCAGGCCATACTTGGCCATCTAGTCTCGGAGGCGGCCCGGTCGATGCAGACGCACTGCCTTCAAGTCAATTCCCTCATTCTCAGGAGCTCTGTCTAGGAGTGCCACCTCAGAGAGGTCTGTCCTCTCAGCATGCGAGCCCAAATTTGCCATGTTGAGATAAAGTAACGAGAGTGGTGCGTGAAGTGAGTTGCAAGCTGTGAGGGTATAGAAACTTGCTGAATCCGGATGGAGGCCCGTCAAACGACATTGTACAGATTCTTAGCATGAAGTCTTCCTATCATCACTGCTTCCTATTTAACTATACACGTCCGCTGTTGAGAACGAACTGCAATAAATACCCCTCTCGAGGCATCGTCACTTTTTTCAAGTGAGGAAGTTCTCACTTCTGGGATGGGCACATGGTGTCTCTCATAAACATTACCTCAAGAGAGAGTTTTAACATCTCGTCCTATCCTACTATACGGGGCACGGTTGTCATCACGGTTACTTTCGCCGACAATAGGTATAGTTCACTGCTGACCGCACAGTCTAACTACATGTCCTAGCCAAACCCTACTGAATCTAGCATCATCTTGTTGATCGGAGATAACACAGTTGCGCTACCGGCTTATGCAGTGCCCAGGAATGGGTATTGACTAGATTGGATTGGTTGTCCCTGCTAGCCTCTAGGGGTCGGTGTTGAGGGCGAACAACACAAACGGGGACAAGTGCGGAACACTCCATACACAGCAAGATGTGGTATTCGGAATCAGTGACTAACTGTCTGGTCTATAAAGACTTGGAGAATAAAAGGACCAGCGTTCCCTGTTTGGCTGAGCCCTTGCTGTACCAAGTTGAATACTACAAAATCGAGGTTGGTGGGCTTTCAGGTAACTTCTACTCCTAAGGCCCAAAGGAAGGGAACTGGAGAAAGTCGAGAGGATGGATAATAGTCAGTCTCTTCTGAAACTTGATCCAAGGGCCAATGATTTTCTGTTCATTCCTGTTCATTCCTAATCATTTTGTCATTGTGGTGTTCCTCCTGTCGGGCCGTCGCGGCCTTTGTGGGCGACAATCTGAGCCTCATCCTCACACCGAAAAGGCGCAGTGGCAGAGTGGTCTAATGCGATAGACTAGAAATCTATTCTCTTCGGAGGCGTCTGTTCGAATCAGGCCTGCGTCGGTGTTTTTCTTTTTGCTCTTCTGGCCAGTTGATCCTGTTCATAACCGGTTACGTTTGTTTTTACAGGTTACTGCCAGAGACCGTTGTGAGTCCTGACAGTTACGGACGGGATGCAGACCTGCAGTACAAGTGCGGGTAGACTAAATAAGGTATTTCAGACATGCAACACCTGCGCCCCACTGCCGTAGAAAGAAGACGACAACCTGCTTTTTCAAACTTGACTCGGTCTATTCAATTTTGATAATTTATTATAGGCCTACTATCCATTCCGTCCAGCTCTTCCTCACCTCAGACAAAGGAAGGAATGGATTCGGATAAAAACAAGCCCGAGAGCCCGGCGCGCACTGCCCACCCCGTGTCACTGCACAGCCACTCGGCCGAAAGTAGAATGTACCAACGTACAACACGTAACGCTTCACGAGCCACACCTTACGGACGGGCGACAGTTTCCAAACCAAACCATCAGCTTTCCCTTCCCCTGGGACAACGACATCGCATCCTCTCCCGCCTCGACCCAACCTCCCCCCCAGACGGCATCATCGCGCATCGCGCATCCTCCATCGCCGACTCTGCCCACAATGGCCGACGATTCGCGTGGCATCGACCACACCGATTCCATCAACTCCCACGACGAAGGCCCGAAGCAGCCGGACAAGAAGAAGAGCCGCCGACCTGCGAGTGAGTGCCATGGATGCGCCGGAAATGCGGCGCAAACGAGCGACGAACTCATACTGATACCTCGGCGATAGACACTGCGTTTCGACAGCAGCGTTTGAAGGCCTGGCAGTAGGTCTCTGCCGTCCTGTCATCCCCCGGACTTGATGCTGATTGCGACAGGCCCATTCTGACCCCCAAGACCGTCCTGCCCCTGTTCTTCGCGATTGGAATCATATTCGCCCCCATCGGAGGCTTGCTTCTCTATGCAAGCGCTCAGGTAGCTTCACCCGACACCCTCTTGCGCGACACGTCTAATACTTGAGCTAGGTTCAAGAGATTCGACTCGACTACACCGATTGCACCCAGGATGCCCCCATTCTCAACGACGAGGGCGGCGGCTTCAAGGCTATGCCCGACGATGCCGTCTCAACCGCATTCAAGAGTTCTAATGGTTCCGTGAATGCCTTGTGGGCTCGGGAGGAAAAGGTCATGGTCACACTCTACAACGGCGTCAGAATCAGATCCGACCGCTGCCGTCTTAGATTCAGAATCCCCGAAGAGATGGGGCCCCCCGTCTTTTTCTACTACCACCTCACCAACTTCTACCAAAACCACCGTCGCTACGTCCTCTCTTTCGACAGCGACCAGCTCAAGGGAAAGGCCCGCAGCTACGGCGACATCAAGAACTCGGATTGTACTCCGTTGTATGGAAACGACAGCAAGCCGTACTACCCTTGCGGACTGATCGCCAATTCCATGTTCAACGACACTTTCTCCAGCCCCGTGCGTGTAACCCTCTCGTCGGATGAGACAAAGGACAACGACAACCAGACGACCGAGGTCTACCAGATGAACAACAAGACAAACATTGCCTGGGGCAGCGACAAGGACCTATACGGCAAGACGAGCTATAAGCCTTCTGACGTGGTCCCGCCTCCCAACTGGCAAAGGGCCTACCCGGACGGTTACACCGACGACACCCCCCCGCCCGACCTGGAGTCGTGGGAGGCTTTCCATGTGTGGATGCGAACTTCGGGTCTTCCCACCTTCAGCAAGCTGTACCAGCGCAACGATGACGACGAAATGGAGGCCGGCACCTATGAACTCGTCATTGAGGATCGTAAGTTACCAGTCGCATTCTAATGCGGATGGCTCCAGCTGACATGGTTCCAGGTTTCCCTACAAGGGCTTACAAGGGCACCAAGTCCATCATTCTCACCACTCGAACAGTCATGGGAGGACGCAACCCCTTCCTCGGTATTGCCTACGTGGTCGTCGGCGGTGTGTGCATTCTCCTCGGTACCATCTTTACAGTCACCCACTTGATCCGCCCGAGGTATGCTCCTAATTGCCCAACTTGTGAATCTATTTGTTAACATGTATCGTAGGAAACTCGGTGACCATACCTATCTTTCCTGGAACAATGCTCCTGGCGCCAAGCCTGGCCCTAGCACAGCCGTTGCTTCTGGGCGTGAACTCCGTCCCGGCGAGGCCTAGGCGGCTCGCGACGACTCCCGCGCTCTCCTCCGAGGTCCTACGAGCACATCCTTTGCGTCCTTTCGGTCACCGTCTAGCACCGTAGGCAGCATTTCACGCCCTTTAATGTCACCACTGACCAAATCGCGTGTGACCTCGGCCTTCTGACCTCATGAAGAGATTGCAATAGCGTGAGTCCATGGGATTTGAGAACGTGGTGGAAAATACAATACTGGTTCAATCATGGTTTTCGTCTTCTCCCGCATGGTTACTGCTTTGTTTATACAACTACTTACCGCAGCATCCGACTGTTTACTAGCTTGGTTGCTTTGCTTTGCTTTTGGAGGGTGAATGTGATCATGGGAACCAGGGGCATCTAACGCCAGGTATCTGTGCTTGACGCGCTCTGATTTGCCAGTCGCCCCCTGTCTTGTCTGTCCTTTCGGATCGGAAAGGGGAAGATGATGGATGAGGCGAGAATTTTGAACGCTGCGTATCGTTATCGGGTCTGGAGTTTGGGCGCTTTGCAAATTGAACCAAGAATAGAATGAAATGTCTTCACATAATTCGGTCCTGTGACATGTTTATTGCCTCCTAAACTGTAGCTTTAACCCGCCAGTGACAAAACACCAGACTTGGTGAGATATACCTAGGCAGTTGTTCTTATGACATTGCCAGCACAACTCGTATCAACTTGTCAAGAAACTACACCGGAGAGTAGATTAAGCTTTGAAAACTATATGATCGTTTTATTCGGTTGACATATACGAGTTACATGAGCGCTTCTACTGTTACCTATCACCCTGTAAGTATCATGTTTCCATCCAGACGAGGTTGCTCGTCAATCATCAAATTATTTCCGCCAGAGAAAACAAACAGGTCTCATCTAGAATTACTCTGGAATCATCAATTATCTTATCTGTTACAACTGCCCTTACTCTCATCCTGATCATCTCGCAACTTCGAAAAGACTAGAGTGTTATGAAAAGCCACCATGGCCAGAAAAACGCATCCCAAGAGCACGAGCTAGATGAATCTTTTGCTACTCCCCCGTCCATATGCCCCAGCTCAAGGACGAGAGATCCGACTGCCCGTACCCTGAAACCAAAATAAAAGATTTTAGTACAAATGTCGAAGAACCAAACCTGTCCCATCATCTTCCTGTTCGCGCCAAAATCAACCACTCCTCAGCCTGGGGAAGCTAGGAGTCAGGCATTGCCTTTTTACTTCTTCCGCTTCTTCTTGCTGCCGCGGTCTTCATCTTCCATGGCACTTTCGCGGTCTCGCTTCTTAGCCTTGCGCTCCAGCTCATCCCAATCTTCACCCTCCTCGTCGCTGTCGAGCTCGGCGTCATCATCGTCGTCGTCGTCACTCGCGTTGCTGCCAAAGTCGGAGTCCTCCTCGCTGGACTCGGATACTTCATCAAGATCATCGTCGTCAAGTTCAAATGCCGACTCCTGTTCAGACTCGTCTTCACCACCGGAATCATCCGAGTCAGCCTGCAAGAAGGACCAGCCTCCATCAACGAAGAACTGATGGGTGTCCGCTGTGACGGTCTTCATGATAGTCGGCCAGTTCAGGTTGAGAGGTCCTTCAGTGTAAGCAATGTCCGAAGAGTCCAGGTAGTCCTTGACCTGGTCGAGGAACTCGACGGGGATGGTGTTGACGTGGTACGGGGCTCGTGTAAAGTCCTTGAAGACAAAGACCATATCGAAGTTCTTCAAGCCAAACTGAACACGTTCCAAGTGCGCAATTTCAACCTCCTCAATCGTGATAACCATGAAGGGAGGTTCAACAACTTGGATGAGACAGTCGGTAGTGGGCTGAACGAAGACATTGCTTCGGAACGGCACGCCGTGGAATCCAAGGTCACGGATGGGCATATCGACCTCGATGCCCTCGTTGCGACCAGCTTCAGCAATCTTCTGTGCAAAGCCCTGGAACAATCGATCCAGGTCGGCTCTTCGTCGCCGTTCCTCTTGCTCTGCCTCGAACTCATCTTCGTCACCATATCGATACTTCCGCTTACGATTACCCGTCTCATCAAACTGGATATCTGTCGCTTCCCGGTAGAACTGAACATCCTTGGTCTTCTTCTTGTTGCCAACGATGATAGGATCCTTGAGGTGAATGTGGATGATGACGATCAACTCATGCTGACAGGGTTGGAAGAAAAGGTGCTTGACGTTGGAGAACAGCACATCCACTCTGTGTTGTGCGTTCAAAGGTGAAATATACCGAATACCGTTCTGGTGAATCTCAACCTTTCCAGGCACTCGCTTGCCTTCCATGGCAGGTCGAATGTAGACGTTGTCCAACACAGCCGGTCGGCGGTCTAGCAGTTTAGTTAGTATCAGATAACTCAGAGGCGCCAAGGTCTCAACTTACTTCTTATTTCCACCAGCTTGTCTTGCTCAACGACATCCTCCATGTCCTTCTTCTCTTGCTCCTTCTTGACCGCATCGCGCTTCATGTTGGAGATTTGAGTCGCTATTTCATTGTATCTCTCACCATCAGACGAACGGAATGTTAGACTTCGAACGAAATGCGCCGAAGCATCTTCAAATGGTTGGTCATCCTTTCTTCCCACACCCTGGCCAGGCGAGAGGAAGTTGATACGCAAGAAGGCGAAGTCATTTTCATCGCTCTTGCTAGCGTTCTTGATGGTGTTGATGTGGAAGGGAACAGGACGTCCCATAATAGGCAGAACAACTGTGCTGTTCTTGGCGTCGACGATGATCTCCATATTCTTGATCTTTGTCGGAAACTGATTGTCTCGCTTGTAGGATTCAAAGCGCTTGAACTTCTTGACCTCACCACCATTCTGGCCACTCGTGGATTCCGAGAATCTCGCCAAGCCTTCCTTCTGCTTCTTGGATGCAAGCTCCTTTTGATGCTCACGTCGCTTCTTTTCGAGGTCATCGTTAGCGACCTGAGTTGTGCGCTCGGAGCGGAGTCTTGTGCTTGTGATGTTCTTGGTGGCAACAGCGCCAACACGGGAGTCCTTCTTCTCCTTCCTAGGGGCAGGTTCGGCCTCCTCGTCGTCCTTGAAAAAGAACGAATTGGCATCAGCGCTTGTAGGCGCCTCGGCTGTGAAAACCACAGGCTCTGCGGATGTGACTCGGATAGTGTCGGTGAGAACCAGGGCGTACACCTTGCTGTTCTTGTCCTGAGGCTGAGGGTTCTCGATATCTTGGAATCCAGTGTTGATGATAAGGGTCATACCATCCTTTAGGGTTCTCTGGTTTTTGGCATTGAGCACAAGCGTAGGATCCTTGTTCTCCAATCCAATACCCCAGCCAACATTCTTAAGGAAATGCTTCTCCATATCCGGCTTCTTGCTCTTGATGATGCTGACAGCCCTGGAATACACATCCTTTGCCGCCATGCCGTCTCGAATCTCCTTGATGATGGTGTTGTGAATGAGAGTGAGGAGCTTGTAGCTGCTCTCCTGGGATTTGTTAGGGTCGACCAGGTACGTCCGGGCAATCGTGGAACAGTACGACTTGTATCGCAGACCCATGGCAGCAATAATGATGCCAGCATGGAGGTTATCGTCATTGGGTTCGCCTGCGAATCGGAGGTCGTATTTGCCACCACTCTGGATCGAGGGTCCCAGGATCCAGTCCAGCTGGGTTGGGTCGAGGTCTGAGGGGAGCTTTCCCTTGCTTGGAAGTTGCACAGTCTGCCAAAACTTGGTATCGTCCAGTTTCTTGTCAACCTTCTCCGCAAGTACTGAATGCTTGACCTTCTTCTCAGCGTCGAGAATATTGGACATTTCGTCGAGGAAGTAGGGGGTCATCAAGGCTACGCAGGCCTTGGAGGCCGTTCGCATCGCTCGGAGCTCGCTCTCGTCCTTGACAGCGAATGCGTAGGTTGAGAGAGCCGCGGAGATATCGACTTGGGTGACATCCTTGCATTGGTCTGCAAACAACTTCTTCCACTCTTCGACAAAGGGGCCTCGTGAGGTGTCTCGGGAAATCGTGCCGACCTTGTTCTGGAAACACGCACTGTTAGAGGGCCAGGAGCAATAGGGTGATTTGGCTTACTCCAGCTTCTTTGATCTTGTCAGTCACTTTGATGAAGAGCTTCTCGTTCTCGGCAGCGTCTTTGCCTCGGACGAGGACTTCGATCGGGAATCGGCCGCCTTTAAGCTGTTCGAGATGTTTCGCTAGGCAGCAGTCAGTACGTGGTCGGTAAATGGCGCATCGAGGGCAATTCGAGTCGCACCTTTCTTGGCTGTCGTAAGAATGTACAGCGTGTCCAGCGTAAAGAGCATCAGGGTAGTTGGGAACTCGTAGCCCAGAAGCCAGAACTGCGGTATCCTGTCAGCATCTCCATTTGGCGCTCAATTTTGATGGATTTCGGGATCACATACGTGAATCGCGTTGTTCTTGTGGAATTCCGGAATCTCCTCGACCTTGCCCATCATAATGACCATGGACTGGGCGCCGCCGAACAGGCCATCCTTGTTTCGGAGGTCATTCTTCCAGGCAGTCGCAAAGTGCGAGATGCGCTCCTGGAAGAGCTTGCTGTCAATCTTGATCTCGGCCATCGTAGCTGATGGGCGCGCGAGCGAGAGTGACGGGGGAGCTGATGGAAAGGACGAGGAGCTGGGGAGGGAGTTCGTGCCGACGCGAAAAAAGTGAGGTCGCGTTAATGATCCAGGCAGGAGCTCCCTGTCACGTGATCTTACGCAACGCGTCCCTGCGATCCAAGCTCGGACGGAGGGTGCTCGATTGAGAGTCTGACAGCGGGGATGGGGATTTCGTGCAGCGCAATGCAGCGCTGATTCCCTTCGTACCGAAACTGTTTGCCTTTTGAGATAGGGAGCTGAACAAGTTACATGCGCTCAGTTTTTAGAGAAACGATTGGCGCTGCGGCTTCGTAGCGATCCGATAGGGTCAGAGTGGTGAAAGTGGGAATGGAGTTTTAGGAGAGTTGATGCGGCAACCAAAGGATTAAGCCCGCCGCAATATGCAGTGACCTAGCTTGGCCGTGGTCAGAAAACACGGGCCCCCAAGACATATCCTCATGCCATAGTAAGTCTCAGGTTATGGTTAATTTAGAGGAATTAATACTATAGAGTAGGTAAAGATCTAGATAATATCTTAGAATAATTTACCAAGTCTTAAACCTAATTGAGGTAAATCTACGATTATAGGGCATTTCCGAGTTATCACAGTAACCCTTTTTAGCCGTGCTGAGCAAATACAAGGTTTGACAATATTGCTTTTAGGCTTCTGTACTGCAGCATCTCCAACGTGCTAACTTAGAGAAGACAGCCCAGGTTGTTGATAGGACATGTACAAAACACCGTGCCAGTTGGTTTTCATCAAGCCTTGATCGGTTCCGTCAATAAAACATATCAGTATACCTGGGGCGGCTTTGCGGCCTTCCAACTTGAGTTTCGGGGATGCACGTTTATACGTTCGTATTTTATACTTGAACTCATTGGCTCGTTTTCCTGACTATGTGCTATCTATCTTAGGATCTAGCCGAAGCCAACTCGAGTTCGTCATTCAGCCACTCCGCTATGCTTTTAAATTGTGTCTTCGTAGTGTAAGCCATAAGCTGCCAAATGCCGTACCTAACCTCCGCCTCTCGGCGCCGCTTTTCGGGAAGTGGAGTCGGGAGTTGCGACTCAAATCCGACCCCGCCGCACACCGGGAGAACGTATAACCAAAGGCGATGTTCGGGTCTCAGCATTTAAGGCGTTTATTCCCTCTGCTTTAGACTATAAAGCCCACTTCAAGCCGCAACCGTACTCCGAACTCCTATCGAGACATACCTAGTTCTCAGTCACCCTGCACTAAGCACCTCAACTTACACTAAGCAACTACCCTGCACAAGCCGTCATCATGAGAATCCCCTACGTATCCAACCCCCCTCCGACCAAGAACGAGGAAGAAGCTGCCATTGTCAAGCGAATCGAGGAGCGCCGTAACCCTCGACCACTCCAGTCTCTAGATCTCGCACTTCTGCACTCCCCTCCCGTGGCCGACGGTTGGAACTCATTCCTTGGCGCTGTCCGCACCAAGACCTCGCTCAGCGACGACCTCCGAGAACTTGCCATCTCCCGCGTCGCAGTCTGCAACAAGGCATGGTATGAGTGGAAGCACCATGCACCATTGGCCGTCAAGGGTGGTGTGTCTGAAGCCGGGCTTGAAGCTGTCAAGCGAGAGACCCTGGGTGAGCGCCCAGCCGAACTGTCCGAAAAGCAGTGGGCTGTGTTGCTCTACACAGATGAGATGACGAGAAATGTCCAAGTTAAGGATGAGACGTTTGACCACCTCAAGAAGTTTTTCAACGAGCAGGAAGTTGTCGAAATTACTGCAACGGTATGATCAAATTCAACGTCGTGAGCAAGGCTGACTCTAACACTCAATCAAGGTTGCATGCTACAACTGCGTGAGCCGTTTCTTGGTGGCACTCAATGGTAAGTCAATGCTCATAAGTCATTTTTCCTAAACTAAAACTAATGCTGGTATAGTCGGGGAGAGGAACGGTACCGGCCCCGAAGCTATTTCTGGCCACTGATATTGGACCATGTCCCCTGCACGTCTCCCCAGAATGGTTACGCAACATGAAAAAGGGAGCATGCTGTGAACGTGAATAGCAAAAAGACTCCCGCAGAGGACAGGAATAATGAGATGCTAGACCCCCAAAAGAACAAAAAGAGGAAACCCCGAAGCTTAAGGCCACGGAAAAAGGGGTATCGTCCCATCTATGTGAAGTGAAGTGAAGTTAAACGAACCAAACTCCCCAATGACCGCCCCAACCTTCGCCATACCAACTAATCATTAATCATCACTCATGGAACCGTGTCTCCTAACCTCGTGGAGAAAGAGCCTTATGCTGTACCGGATCATGCTGTATCGTGAAAAATGTTGGTGGCCGTACCAAAACGCCGCGCAAATGCCCGTGCTGTGCTGTCGTCGCATTCAATGGGCAACCTATGAGAATTATGCCGAGTCGCCGGAACCAGATGCCAATACGTAAGGAAAAACCAGGGGAAAAAAAGAGTTTTAGGCCAAACCGATGCTCGTGGATCATGGTAGTTTCGCGAAAGAGCCTGACATTGCGCGCTCAATCGAGGCGTGGCGCTGCTGCATCCTAGGAGATGTCTGAAGCTCAGCGACAACCCCCGCCCATCCCTTGCGATGAGGTTGTTTGGGGGCATGCTCGCGGTGGCCGACGAGAGCCTGAGTAGTCACACTGCGAAGCGGAGGACGGTTGACGATGCCTTCCATGAGGCCTTTTGGAAGAGTTGGACGGGTGGGAGTCTGGAAAACGGGAGACTTTTCTAGATCCCTGGGCAGAGGAGGAGGGGGAGGGGGTCCCTCAGGGACTGTGTTGGATGCGACAGCGCCCATGTAGACGACAAGAAAGCGCATACGCAACATGTCGAGTCTTCTAACACGGTCCTCGAGCCTTGATCGCTTCGACGCCCACAGCATCCTGGGTACCGTCCTCATGGTGGTGGTGTCCTCCTCGAGTAGCATGCCATTGAGGTCCTCGCGCAAATCGTCGCCCGTCCTCTGGATGTCCCGGAGGAGATGGGTCAAGCGGATCTTGTCCTCCAAACGCTGCACCTTGGCGACGTCGCGATCGTAGGCCTCATTTTCTTGGACAGTAAAGTCGGCCGTGTCAACAAAGGTTGCGATCTCACGCGGCGCGGCTCGGTAGGCGGCCGTGTAAACGGAGACGATCTGGGCGAGGACGATGGCGGAAAGCAAAAGAGCGGTCAAAACAAGGATGATGGTCCACTGGAGCAAGTCGGACTCAGCCATGGTTGAGCAGAGCGTCTGGAGGGCAGGTTGAGGCGTTGGGTGAAGCTATCGCGCATGGTCCTTGGGGTCTCGTTTGGGGGAGGGAAAAGGGAGGAGGCGAGAGACGGGATCAGCGGCGCACAAGAGAATACTACATAGTGATGACGAACGGGGCCGCAGCGAAAGCGCAAGCGCGTTTGTCAGTTTGTGTGCGCTCTAGCCTCTGGGCTCGCGCAGGCCGAACTGCCAGATTCGTCGTGAGCGGCGGTCTTCGGCCACTTGGTGGATGGCTGGGGACGCAAGAACCCCCTGTAGCTGCAGCTAAACAGGTCCCAGAGAACCAGGGCAGGGCAGGGCATCCATCACATGGCATGGTGGGATGTGCGACTCGAGGGATGGCGTTGTGTGACTGATGGCGGCCCCTCAACCGAGGCGCGCCATTCGCCCTCTGCGAGGCAAAAGCCGTTGGGGTGGGCGGAAGTGCCGGGCCAGGCCGGCGAGGAAGAGCGGAGAAGAAGAAGTGGTGATGCCGAGTCTGGTGGTTTTGCGCGGTGTACCGTATTCATCGGTCCATCCTATGTCGACCGTCGTCGCAGTTAAAGAGGATGCGCCGCAAGCTCCCTGGAGACTGGCACTTCTACAGAGCTAATGCTGCGCTGCCGAACCGCTCAGCGGGTTCTCGATTGCATTGGCACACTGGACTGCATTCACAGTGGATTATCTGCAGGTGCTTTTGCCATCGGTTGGATGCAACGACGTCTTCCCAGCGCGCTATTACTAGGCCCATTCCAGTAGTGTCTCGGTTATCCAGGGAGTCGACGATGGGTCTCGGGCCTGGCCTTAGGGTTACGAGAAGGGCAGTGGACCGAACCTAGGGTTTCGAGGGCAAGCAAATTAAATGCAATCATAATTCAACGTGATAGAGAAGCCATCTCGATCGAAAGTGCCAGTGTGACCATGGACGTCGAGAACTTGAGGGGTAGATGGCGTCAAGATCTGTACAAGAAATAAACTTGATTCGGCCACTGTTTGTTAGTGCCAAGGCACGGCAAGAACCCGCCCGCGCGCCCTGTCACGTTTGTTTCGCCCGAGGTGCCCGCCAAAAAAATCGCCGTTGATCGGGCCGCTGTGCCAATCATTCTGCTCTGCCCGCATTTTCACTGACTTCATCGTGCCCCGGCCTGTACCTGCGCTCGCCTCGCAGCTTGTCATAATCCTAGACTCTTCCCCGCTAGACTGCCGCCTAATCGCCAACTTCATTGTCGCCATCATCTTGTTTTCCCAGCGACTGCCAGGAGAGCCATGGCGACGGCGACAGCTACAGCGACGGCCGCGGACCCCGCGACGCAAGCGCATCAATTTCCCCTCCCCAAGATCCTCGAATACCCCGCGTCGACCCCGCCAATCCTCATCACACAGGGCGCCGAGGGCCGCCTCTACAAGAGCACATACCTTCTGCCCGACATTCCTTGCGCCCTCAAGTATCGCCCTCCTAAGCCCTGGAGGCACCCGACCCTCGATCAGCGCCTCACGCGACATCGAATCCTGTCAGAAGCCCGCATTCTTGCCAAGTGCCGTCGTGATGGCGTCCGTGTCCCCGCCGTTTACGGCGTAGACGAAGCTGCCGGCTGGTTGATGCTGGAATGGATACACGGGGGTCCTGTCCGCAAGAGCATCAACGAGCGTCTCGGAAACCGTACAGAAGGTATTGAAAACGATGCCGAGCTCAAGGATCTAATGAGACGGATCGGTACTGCTATTGGCAATATGCACAAAGTCGGTATTGTCCATGGGGACTTGACCACTAGCAACATGATGCTGCAACCCTCAGCTGATCCAGACAAGAATCCCTTGGATGGAGAGCTTGTCATCATTGACCTCGGTCTTGCGAGCGGGAGCATATCAGACGAAGACCGGGCGGTAGACCTCTACGTGCTGGAGAGGGCATTCGGTAGCACTCATCCACGTGCCGAATGCCTCTTCGCAGAGCTGCTGGACGCCTATGGCCAGACATTTAAGCAGGCCAAGATCGTCCTCAAGAAGCTAGAGGATGTCCGGATGAGAGGCCGGAAACGAAGCATGCTGGGATAAACAACAACAGAAAAGCCGTCTTGCAGCCAATTTCCCTGCCATAGTGTCTAAACTCCGTGTGTCTGATGCTCGCTGGTTTTTTGCAAGAACAAATGGACGTATGATGCTACCACAGCCCAACATTGTGGTGTCAGATGTTCGAAAACCTCCTCCCCTGCCTTTTCTTCTTCTACTCGCCTTTGACCATTGCGGATCTTCGCCGCTATGGTTCCACCAACTCCGCACCCGCGAAATATCCCTTGTTCTCAATGACGCCTCGATCTTGGACAAATGCCGTGTATCGCACAACCCACTCAGGAACAATCTCCCCGGCCAAGCCAGCAGCGTTATTGGCGGAATCGGCAAGGAGACCAGCGCCCCTAGGGCCGTGGCCGAGGAGCTCACGCATGGTTCCGTGGGGTAGAATATCAGTGCAGTCGTTGTGGACATGCAGCTCAACACCCTCCTCCTCAGCCAGCTTCTTAAGCGGCGGAGGGACGTCGCAGCAGTTGCGCAGGTTAATTTGGTCAATGGCGGGTCGGATGGTCGCGCGCTTGATGAAAGCTCCCAGTTTCTCGCTGCCAAACTCAGCCACGGCTAGGCGCTTGACAAGACCTTGCTTGTGCAGCTCCTCAAACACCTTCCAAGTTGCAAGCTCCTCCTCTAGGTTGCCCTGCTGGGCGTTGGCCTTGTCCGCCTCCCACTCGCAGGTTCCCTCAAATGATATTCCCGGGAACGAGACTATCAGCAGGTCGATAGTCTGAACTCCGAGCTCCCTCCGGACCAAATCCAGCGCCTCCTTGGCGTATTGCTCCCGGCTGGCGACAGATGTCCCGGGAAGAAGGAACAGTTTCACAGTGATCTCATACTGGCTTGACTCCTCACGCAGCCCTGCGGCGTGCCAGTTGATGCGGGGAACGTAAAGCGCATTGCCCTGGCGCTCCGTCCAGAGCTCGACAGCCGCGGGCTTGCCGTTGGGCGCATTGCCGTTTGTGAACCCGTTGGTGCCAGGCGCATGGATTGCGTAGTCGCGCTTGGCTTCGGTGAAGTTGTCGTGTAGAGAATTGACGAGTTCGAGGTTAGATCTGTTGTTACCGGGTTTGCGAATGATGGAGGGGCCTGCCGACATGACATTGCTGGCGAGAGGGGTTTGTCAGCAGTGAAGGGCGCGGAATTTTTGAAGGATTAGGTACTTACGCCGTGGATAGAATGAGCTTCGTCATGATGGGAATATGGAAGAAGATCGAGACTAGATGAAAAAGACAAAGATATCCGAGAAGAAGAACAAGTTTCAAAGGCTAAAGAGGAGGAGAAAAAAGTTGAAGCAGGTCTGGAGGAGGAGAAGGAAAAAATTCGGAATCGGCGTCCTCAAGGCGCAAACTCGGAGACGCCAGTCAAGCGGAACAGTCTTTATCAAGGTACGCCCGAGCTAGATAACTTAGCTCCTCCAATACTTCCACTTGCCGACGGCTGAGGGCGGGCTTTTGAGAGCCTTTCAAGGCACAGGAAACGTGGGGGAGAGCCGAGGAGATTAGTAATGTTGCTTAGATTGCACGCGGAGTTTTGGAATCACAGCGGCGGCATTCAAATGTGGTGGTGGTTTTGTCTTGTCATGGCTGCAGGGAGTCGAATGATGCCCAGGGACGAGGACGACAAGTTGGCGAGAGTTGGAGAGGGGATTGTTGATAAGGGAGGGTTATCGATGAAATGCATGGTTACTATTCTACTGCTCTGTCACTGACATCAGAGGGCGCGCAAAGTCGCGTGCTTGAGGCTGGCTATGGGCAATTCCATGACGGTTTCTTTGCGTGGGATCCCGTCCTATATTTACAGTGGGGAGACAAAAGGAACCAACACTTCCATGACACGAGGTTTCCAGCATATCGCTATTCTCACGATAGTACTTAGCTCTGAAAAGTAAATTTCTTTACTATAGATGATAAATTATCTTCATAGCTTAGGATTATATTATTCTTTTCTTAGACTTGACTAGGTATACATATTTATATAGAAGAATCAGGTAAGGATAATGCTAAAAGTGTTATGTAGGTTGTTTTTTATTATTGTCTACCTAATGTAACACGCGGGGTTCGGGTTCCATGGTTGGTGTGAGTGATGGGCTGTTGACCGTTGAATCAATGTTGATCATCTACAGGGCGCTAGACTGATGCCTCGACTCGCTGCGTCGCGAACTGCAACCACTGAAGCCACCCTTGCGCAGGGCGCTGACTCGCCGCTGACAGCGACCTGGGAGCTAGGGACCTGGCCGGCTAGGTGGATAGGTTGGCTGGAGCCTGGACCACTCCATCTAATCTTGGGTTGGCCACCTCTCTCTCCTTTGGACCCAGCTCGTCACCAACCCGCCAAAATTGCTTCCGTGTCCACCTTCAAGCCAGAATTATCCATCTCCCGTCACTTGCATCTCCCGTACCCTCTTCTGCTCCATCCTGCACGCCTCCAAGCAGGCTCGGCGACGTGAAACCGCATCACCATGGCGATCCAGTATGCTTCTCCTGAGCCGCCTGCCTGTTCCTGGCCGCTGACGCAGACTTAACCATCAGCTACCTCATTCTCCTGTCCCGCCAGGGCAAAGTGGTGCGTCCTTGCTGTTCGCATGCAGCCCGAGGCATGTCGTCACTGACTAGTGCTTGCAGCGTCTTGCCAAATGGTTCACAACCCTCTCCCCCAAGGACAAGGCCAAGATTGTCAAGGACGTCTCCCAGCTCGTGCTGGCTCGTAGGACGCGCATGTGCAACTTTCTCGAGTATAAGGGTCAGCCTTACCTCGCCCCTTTTGTCTGGGTTGACATTCCGCTAACTCTGCAATGCCAGACACCAAAATCGTCTACCGCCGCTATGCCTCGCTCTTTTTCATTGCGGGATGCTCCTCTGAAGACAACGAGCTGATCACCCTCGAAATCATCCACCGATACGTCGAACAGATGGACAAGTACTACGGCAACGTTTGCGAGCTCGATATCATCTTCTCCTTCACCAAGGCCTACTACATTCTCGACGAGCTCCTTCTCGCTGGCGAGCTACAGGAAAGCAGCAAAAAGAACGTTCTTCGCTGCATCGGGCAGCAGGATTCTCTCGAGGACATGGAGGTGAGTAGTCAGGGGTGATGTCCGACTTGACGAACTGTGAAGTTTTGTGATGGCCCAGCAACCCGCCAAACAAACTATGGCCCCCAGACAGCTGACGCCAAAAACTCCAAAAAGGTCGAGGACGAAGTTACCAAAATCATGTAGACCCTCCTTGACGACGACCTTTAATAATAGCTGCCTGGCATCGGCTCGACCTCGCATTACGAAACGTTCGATCGATCGAGCTGTGCCTATAGACGATTTCATACGAAGAGTTCCAACCATGTCTTGTGCGAGTTGACCGAGGATTGACTTTGGATCGACAGGCCGACGAAGAAGTATTGGAATCGCTCAAGGACGCAGGGTATCTGTAATGGGGAAAGTCTCAGGCGGCTGAGCATCTCTTCAATGGGAAGAGAGGACACGCATGTTTACATCGTGGGAAACCGGCGCTGGAGGTGTTGGGGAGTCTCTGGCCAAGACTGGCCTTGTTTCGTAGATCTTTGACGGTGGAAAACCACCTTCTTTCATATCAAGAGATGAGGCCCGAGGAAGGGCGATGAGATCTGCGGTCGACAGCAAGGGGAAACACAACCGTCAGATGTCGAGTCATACCGAGCGAGGATTCAGGAGAAGCAACGGAAAGGAAAACAGCGATGCATTGGGCCGAATGCACGAAGCCGTATGCCACTGAGATATCCCAGTTTGGCACGTTGACTTCTCCTGGACCCACGATAATCCAAAAGTCGACCGCACCGCATCGCCCAATCGGGACAATTCGCAACCAGAATCAAGACAAAGCGATTGACCTCATTTTCCATTTTGCGTGTTTCTTTGCGAACCTGACTGACGTTGGACTATGACTGAAAGCTTTATCTAGTGCGCGCAAGATGATGGGCCGTGACGGCGAGCGATGTCGGCCCGTGGTATCAGAGCTGAGTCCCATTCGCTGTCATTTCGTCCCGGAACAGTTGGCGGCAGAGGGGTTCCCCCTATTACAGTTCCCACCCAAACTCACACTATCCAGATGCTCTGCTCTGTTGAGCTTACAGATTCCCACCATGAGCATGGGAAAATGAATTGGATTGGAAGATGGGCGGAGCAATTGGTCAATATCAGGGATTTGGCGCGCCTGGATCCCTGGTCTGATGAGAGGCCACGAGGTTTGAAGCATGAGATGGGAGACAGGGTTGGCCAGACCAGGGTGGGTTAGGGACCCAGTCCCGCAACCTTGGAGGAATAGGCTTGGCCTAAATACCGACGGGAAGAGCTGGTGCAATCCCCGGAATTCGCTCCATGGGCGGGACCGGCAAAGCTGGCGATTCTGAGGTGGAAGTGGGCCTGTCTCATCCGCTGCGCGATCCCGTGGCCGTCGGGAGCTGGCGGCGACATCAGATCACAGCGACGCAGCGCGACAGGACAGCACATGCAACACAAGGCAAGCCGCTGACCGCACAGACAGCAGCTGGCCATTCCCATCCATCCATTCATCCTTCAATTGCCGCCCCTCATCGTCTCTTCCTTCTTGTTTCCCTTCAGCTTACAAACTCTCCTTTACTCATCATCCTTAGCAGCAGCAGCAATAACAGCAACAGCATCATCGTTCATCACCAACGAACGCTCTTGCTTACGCATCGCAACTCCAGGGCTAATTGGCATCAACCTATTCTCCAACCAGATCTCAACCAACCCTTGTCGCGCCTGCTCCTACCCAGCTTCCGTCATTTATCTCCGACCTTGATTTCTCAGAGTCCCCTTCTCCGACCTTTGACTGCTGCACTGCACGGTACTCTAGCTGGCTACGCCCCTCCTCCCGAACGGCACCAGGCTCCGGCGATCGTCTATCTACCCCGACTTCCACGCATCCGCCTCCCGGCTTATCTTCATCCCTACCTCCCCCAAACACCAACATCCACCATCGTGGCCTTTGTCGACCGCCGCGACCGGTTTCAATCCGACACTTTACCACTACATCGTCTTGCGCCTTTCGCACTTGTCACGCATCGCGATACCGCTCTCTTGCCAACCGTGGCCCACCCCGACTCCACGCTGACGCAATCCGCTCCCTCCCGACCGCGCTGTCAATCGGTCGCATCACCGCTCCCATCGCCCATCGCCCAGCGCAACGGCAACACGGCTGCTCTATCGCAACATCGGAGCTAGATAGCTCCTCCGCCATCAATATGAAGGTGAGTGACTTCCGACCCTCGCGACTCTTATCTGTCTTATGCTGACCCGGGGCCTGCAGTATCTACCAGTACAAGATTTCGAAGCGGTGACGAGCGCTCTCAACTTCAACACACCTGACTGCAACGTTACTGGCGGATGCGATCTCTACACGACCAAATCGACAGGTTCCGACAAGAAGCTCTACAAGAACATCGACAAGGACCTCAACTCGCAACATGAAGCTCTCCTCAAGCTCGGCGCCAGCCTATCACCTCCTGAACGCGCCCACATGCTGGCCACTTCACCAAGCATGCAGCTGTTTTCACACTCGAGCGCTTTCGGCCCCTTATCAGAGCTGTCAAGTCGCCGGACGTTTGCATATCTGATCGCGACGCTAAATGCGAGTCACCCCCACTACGACTTCTCCCATGTTCTCCGCCCCAACGACTTCAAGCGCGAGCGAAACCTGCGTCGCGTAATGGTAAACCTTGACTCCATCCTCCAGAATGTGAGGCCCAACTTTGAGGCCAAGTCGCTCGGCTCGTCTCTGGGTAGTGACACTAGCTCTGTCTGGGGTCCTCAGTGCTGGTCATTGATTGATAAGGAAATGCACCTTAACGAGTGCACTATTTTCAGCTACCACCCCGACACCGATCCGTTTGAGGAGGACGAGAGCGCCATTTGGGCCGCCCACTACTTCTTCTTCAACCGATCTCTGAAGCGAGTCGCCTACCTATACGTTCGCGTTGTGCCCGTCATCTCATCACACAGCCCGACACTCCGACCGACGAGCCTAGCGAGAAATCACAGCAATCGACAAGAACTTGAGTCAGAAGGTGCACAAAAGCGAGCCAACTATTGGCTTGGTGACAGGGACGCTGAGCTGGTGCCCTACACTGAAGATGACGAAGACATGAACGACGACGGTCTTTTCTGGAACAGGGGAGAAGATGGCGATCTTGTTGCATATTCGGATGACGACTTTGACGATATCGACGATATGGACATGCTCGACAGGACTACAGAGAGGTTCATGAGCGAGGATATCGCAGGCCGGATGGAGATCTAGGGCCAGCTTCATCACCACGGCCTGACGCACTTGTCGGTCGAAACTACGGCTGGCGGCCTTGACATGTGATCCTTTAACTGGCCCCAACGCTACTCTTGATTGCTTTCTTGCACAGTACTTCAACATCAAATACCGTCTTAATCTCAACCTTCGGTTATCTGGGTTTCACAAACCAACACGGAGAAGGCCGGACAGTACACGATTTTCCGCTCTGCTTCTCTGTTCCTCGGACCTCGTTGTATTCCGACTTTTTCCTTTGGACCTGACTGATTTTTCCTACCTATGAAGGCGTGGCGCCGGGTAGGCTTCTGGTCGGTGAGAGCGGCTGGGATTCCGCGACATGAGGCGTTTCCGGGGCCCGCTTTGTAACGCGCGGCAGTGTGCTTTTCTTTGCTTTTTGGGGTTTATGGATGCTGTTTTCTCTGTTCGCGTTACTCGTTTACTTTCGACATTTCCTTCTTGAGCAAACCCCTTTTCGCTGTGTTTTACTCTTTTTGATTCCTGTATTTGTATGTAGGTTTATTGCCGGGAATGGCCTTCGGCTGCGTGGGATCATCATGAACCCTTGAGGATGGGGTTTCGGTTCGGGAATGGCGACTGGCATGGGATGATGCAGTGAACCTGCACCCTGTGGGATGGTGGGTTTACACGAAGTCGATGAAGTAAATGATGGGTAGGGAGACGGAACTTGATGGCTCGTCAGGCTGATGATACTTGCTTTGACCGGAATCGATATTGAATACAGTCTAATGACTTTGAAGTTTCTACTGTCCAGCGTCTTCCAGATTCAGTAGACTAGGGAGACAAGAACCAACACTTGATGATTCTTAACCTAACTCTCGTCAGAACATTATTATAAACCTTTCTCTCTAAGGGCGATTTTCTTAATAAAGGTTTTACATAAAGATTTATAGAAGGATTTATAGAAGGATATATAGAAGGATTTATAGAAGGATTTACATAAGGATTTACTATAACGTACATGTATAGCGAGCCGGACAGCAAGCGAACCGGACACTTTTTTTAACCTTTAAGATAGAAATCACTATAAAAACACAATAAACCATTTAATTAATTAAAATTACTCGCTAAACTCTTCCCCAGATGTCTCAATCACTACCTGACATGTTCTTGCATTATGACCGGGCTTGCCGCAGACACCACAATGCCGAACCCCCGGTCGCGCTGACCTCCCTTGATTACCACTTCTCGATGATTCTGCCACTACCTGCGCATCCACATCCATCTGATCAATTGCTTGCCTTCCTTCCTCTACTGTCATTACCCCTCTTTTCTGTAGTCGGGTCCTTTTTGCCCTCCGGCGCCGGCTTAGTATCTCATTTGCCTGTTCAAGTTCTTTAACCCTAGCCTCAAGTAAGGCAACCTTATGCATAACTATCTTTGTTCCCTTAGAAGAAGACCGTATAGCTTCTAGAATTGACTCTGGGGAGCTACTTTTGTGCCTTATAACTCGTCTCTCGAGGTAATCTGACTGAGATTGAGCCTCAAGCACGGTCTTTGGGGTCCTTGAAGCCCAAGGGGTCGACGGTTCAGCTGCCTCTTCAACCGGCGTTGGCGTCCGTAGCTGCACATCAAGCTTCGAGATCACATTTTCCGGGTCCAGAGGAACAAGCCCGGCCCCTCTGAAGGCTGACTTAATATTCTTTTCTGTCATGGTGGCCTGAAATGCGGCGTAGAAGGCCGGAAAGAACTCAGTCTTTGAAACGTGAGTTATAGAGCATCTGATCAGATGCTCTATTTCTTGGCCGTAAGCGTTCTTAAGCACGCTAAAGCACCCGACGTCAAGGGGCTGAAGTATATGAGATGAATGAGGTGGCATACAAAGCCTGATGATCTTGTTTTCCTCACAATATCTCTCGAATTCGATTGAGTGGTGACTTTCGTGGCCATCAAGGATTAGAAGACGATAGCGACTATTTGATCGCTTGGCTGTGCACCGGTCAAAGTGCTTGAGCCACTCGAGACCGGTCTCGTTATCGGTCCAGCCATTTTGGGTCGTTGCAATAGCCCAATCGCCCGGGAGGTTACTATCCCGGTGCCAGTTGGCGAGGTGATATTGGCCCGCACCGATGATGAACGGCGAGATCGCTTGGCCATCCGCATTGATCGCCTGAATGACCGTAATCCATTCCCGGTTTCCGGGCTGCACTGATTTCGGCTTTGAACGCCTTTCTGAGCCCGTGACGACCATTCCGCTTGCAATCATGCCCATAAGGAAGCCAGTCTCGTCAAAGTTATAGAGATCATCTGATCGGATGCCGTACTTCGAGATTGTATTCGCCACAAGCGTAAACCAATTACGGATAATAGCTGGATCTTCGCACTTGGCTCTCTGGTAGTCATACTTCCGAAAAAAACGCGTCTTGAGGTCTGGGTGTCGCCTGACGAAGTTTGAAGCCCAACGCGCGCCAACTGGTAGCGCGTCGCGGTCGGCAAGTAATTGATCAGCCATTTCCTTCACACCACGAAGCCGGGGGGGAAATCCTCGCGAATCTAGGTCGAGAATAAAGTAAATAAGGATCTGTTCCTCTAGATCAGATAGTCGGCGTGAATTAGGAATAGTATTGACTCGGGCTTGGATGCCATTATATCGGTCAAACAGTGTTGAATGCTTGACTTGGTAGAGCTTTGCGGCACCTCTAAGACTTAGTTTTGGGGTATTTTGATGGGCTTGAAGTGCAAGAAGGATTCTAGCCTCTTTATTAGACTGTGACATGCTGGGTGGTTAAGAATTAATTGATCAAATAGAGATAATGTAGGTTGAGGGATTTTTTGTCCGGTTCGCTTGCTGTCCGGCTCGCTATACATGTACGTTAATATAAAAACATCTTTTTCATTTAGGACCATACTTTTTTTTCTCTTTGATTAGATTATCCTTATCTTTAGCATTAAGCTTAGGCATATATCACAATTCAGTTACAAGCGGTTAAGACCTCAGTGTGCTCGAAGCGTCGATCAAGCGTTGGTTTTTTTTTTTTTTTTTTTTTTTTTTTTTT